>JABWPP010000049.1:46224478-46714478 GCA_016920855.1 Puya raimondii
AAATCTTGTGTTCTTCAAGCTCCTAAGTGTCCAAGCTTGGAGTTCTTGCTTCAACCCAAGCTTCAACAAGAAAAAGGTTCGTTACTCATTACGAACCCTAAATCCATCTCAAAATACGAAATCAAGTGTTCTAACATGATTTCCTATGCCTCAATTGCAATTATCGAAGGTCCAAATATTTTTAGAACCCTTCATCGCGAAAGCCCTCATTCTACCTAGGGTTTGCATGCATGCAAGTCAAACCCTAGATTTCGTGGCCAATCTTCCACCATTTGTGATCTAGATTGCCAAGGGTTCCCAAAAACCTCTTTTCAAAGAATCAAATCCAAGGTTTGAACCCGAAACATGAGGTACTAACCTTAACCACGAAATCTCCAAGCTTCTTCTTGCACCAAGAAGCCTCTTTTCTCCTTTGGAAGCCTTTTCCAAGATCAATCCACCACTTCTCCAAGCTTTTGGAGAGATCTCTAGAGAGAGAAAGTGAGAGGAGAGGGAGAGGAGTGTTGGGGAGGAAGAACACTGTGAAAGGAGGGTGTTCCCTGCCTTTCAAATACCCCATGGCATGTGAAAAGACACTTTTGCCCTTCTCGAATCAAAACACAACACCCAGCCCATTCTGGGCATTGTATACCGGTATGTGCATTTTGCATACCGGTATACGGGTACTCATTCCGGTATACCTCAGGGATTCCGCAGAACCCGAGAGCTGATTTCACTGTTTCGCACACAGTATACCGGTATGCCATTTTCACATACCGGTATACCCCGAAAATTCTGTAAACCCGAGAGCTAGGTTTCTCGGTTTAACACAGCATTCCGGTATACTACTTCACATACCGGTATACCAAGCTCCAATTCCGGTATTAGAGTTCACATACCGGAATCCAATGCAGACTTTACCAAATTCTGCAGTTTTTAACTTATCGAAGTCCGTTTTCACGCCTCTTTTGCGCCGAAAACACTTCGCACAAGTCCCGAACTTGGCCAAAGCCTCACATATAGCCTCTTATGCCATTTTCTCACTAGAACTCTACAATTTGTAGAAGTTCAGTACGATGCACTGAAATTCAGTGTACTACATTCCACCCCCCTTAAAGAGAGTTTCGGCCGCGAAACTAAAATCATACCTCAGCTGGATTCAGCGAAGAGGTAAGGAAACCGCTCTTTCATTGAGCTTTCCAATTCCCATGTAGCTTCGCGCTCACCGTGATTTGTCCATTGTACTTTTACATAAGGAATTTCACGGTTCCTCAAACTTTTCACCTCGTGATCCACGATGCACAAGGGGAACTCCTCATAAGTCATATCCTCATGAAGTTCCATAGGTACATACTCGAGGACATGCGCCGGATCATACACATACTTGCGGAGGGTCGATACATGGAACACATTGTGTACCCCCGCAAGTTTTGGCGGCAAAGCTAGCCGATATGCCACGGATCCCACACGCTCCAAAACCTCATAAGGTCCGATATAACGGGGACTCAACTTACCCCGAACACCAAATCGCTTCACCCCTCTCATGGGTGACACTTTCAAGAAGACACGGTCTCCTACCGCGAACTCCAAATCTCGTCGACGTCGATCGGCATAACTCTTTTGTCTAGATTGCGCCGTCGACAAGCGTTCGCGTGACAAGCGGACCTTTTCCTCCGCTTCACGCAACACTTCCGGTCCTAAGACCCTCCTCTCGCCGACTTCACTCCAATGAATAGGAGAGCGGCATTTTCTTCCATACAAAACCTCAAAAGGTGCCATACCGATGCTAGCTTGATAGCTATTATTGTAAGCAAATTCAGCCATCGGCAAATGAGTAGGCCACGCACCTTTGAAGTCCAACACACACGCTCGTAGCATATCCTCCAAAATCTGAATTGTTCTTTCCGATTGACCGTCAGTTTGAGGATGAAATGCTGAACCGAAATCGAGCCGTGTACCCAAAGCTTCTTGCAAGCTTTTCCAAAAGTGCGATGTGAAACGGGGGTCTCGATCTGAAACTATCGAGGTCGGAACCCCGTGCAACCGCACAATCTCATCGAGGTAGACTTGGGCTAACTTGTCTCCCGACCAAGTGGTGTGGATTGGCAAAAAGTGTGCCGACTTTGACAAACGATCCACCACCACCCATATCGCATCGTGGCCACCTAGCGATCGAGGTAAGCCCACGACAAAGTCCATCGCGATATTTTCCCATTTCCAAACTGGAATGGGCAATCCTTGCAATTTTCCCGCCGGAAAGCGACGCTCGGCCTTTACTTGTTGGCATACTAAGCATTGTGCCACGAAGCGTCCAACATCAAGTTTCATCCCCGGCCACCAATAATGTAATTTGAGATCCTTATACATTTTGGTGCCGCCCGGGTGAATCGCATAGGGAGAAGTGTGAGCTTCTTTCAAGATCTCCCTACGAATGTCCTCAACCTTCGGCACGCACAATCGATTTCGAAATCGAATCGCGCCCATCGAATCTACATGATAATCACCGGCATGCCCGCTCTCGATAGTACCCCGCACCTTTTGGAGCTCCGGATCACCGGATTGCTTTTCCTTTATTTGCTCCAACAAGGTCGGCCACACATCGAGACTCATAAGTTTAGCGGGGACGCCCGGGGCCACGACTTCCAAGTCAAACCGGCCCATTTCCTTGATTAACGGCATTTGTCCCGTCATCTCAATCGCGAAGTTCTCCACATATTTTCTACTGAGCGCATCGGCCACCACATTGGCTCTACCGGGGTGGTACAAGATGGTTAAGTCGTAGTCTTTTATCAACTCCAACCACCTCCGCTGCCTCAAGTTCAACTCTTTTTGAGTGAACAAATATTTTAAACTTTTGTGATCCGTGTAGACCTCACAATGCTCACCGTATAAATAGTGTCTCCACAACTTAAGTGCGAAGACCACCGCCGCAAGCTCTAAGTCGTGGGTGGGATAATTCTGCTCATAGCTCTTCAGCTGTCGAGAGGCGTATGCTATTACTTGTCCTCTTTGCATAAGCACACACCCAAGACCACGCCGTGATGCATCACTATACACTACATAACCCTCCCCCGCAATCGGCAAGGCGAGTACCGGAGCCGAAGTCAACCTTTCCTTTAGCTCCTTAAAGCTTTGGTCGCATTCCTCGCTCCAAATATATTTGGCTCCCTTGCGGGTAAGACGCGTTAGTGGACCGGAGATTTTTGAAAATCCCTCCACGAACCGCCGATAGTACCCCGCAAGACCCAAAAAGCTTCGTACTTCCGTGACATTGGTCGGGCGAGGCCAATCCTTGACTGCCTCTACTTTCATAGGGTCCACAGCTACTCCTCCTGCGGAAATTACGTGACCCAAGAAAGCGACCTCACGGATCCAAAATTCGCACTTTTTCAATTTGGCGAACAACTTGTTCTCTCGAAGGACTTGAAGCACAATTCTCAAGTGCTCTCTATGTTCCTCTTCACTCCGAGAGTAGACAAGAATATCATCTATGAACACAACCACAAATTGATCCAATAGTGGTTTGAACACACGGTTCATTAAATCCATGAACGCTGCCGGGGCATTGGTAAGCCCAAAAGGCATAACCGTGAATTCATAATGTCCATACCGCGTCCTAAACGCGGTCTTATGCACATCCTCCGGTTTGATCTTCAATTGGTGATAACCGGATTGCAAATCAATCTTTGAATACACCCGAGACCCTTGCAACTGATCGAACAAGTCATCAATTCGGGGTAACGGGTACTTATTCTTGACGGTCACTTTGTTCAACTCGCGGTAATCCACACATAACCGCAGCGAACCGTCCTTTTTCCGCACAAATAGAATAGGGGCTCCCCAAGGTGACACACTTGGTTTCACGAAACCCTTGTCCATCAAATCTTGCAATTGTGCTTTTAATTCCTTTAACTCCGCGGGTGCCATCCTGTACGGGGCCTTAGAGATCGGCGCCGTACCCGGGAGCAAATCTACCACAAATTCTATTTCCCGATCCGGTGGCATTCCGGGCAACTCCGTCGGAAACACATCCGGGAACTCTTGGACTATAGGAATGTCCTCGAGCCCCAACACTTCCTTACGGTCATCCACTACCGTCGCCAAGTAGGCAATGCAACCACTAGCAATGAGCTTTCTTGCTTGCGACGTGGACACCATTGAAGCAAAGAGCGAACTCTTACACCCACGGTACACAAACTCTTTGTGTCCGGGCTCTTTAAACTTCACTATCCGACTCTCACAATCTATAGTAGCGTGATACTTAGAGAGCCAATCCATTCCTAGGATCAAATCATATTCATTCATTCGATTTAATACCAGCAAGTCAGCTGGCATGATCCAATTTTCTATCCTCACAGGACAACCCATACACGCGTGATGTACACAAAAAGTGTGTTCGGGTACTTGTACCGTTCTTGCATGTGTGGCATCTATGATTTCTATTCCATGTGCTATAGCAAATGATCGAGCAATGAATGAATGCGATGCACCAGTATCAAACAAAGCTCTACATCGAATGCCTTTAATTAAACACAATACCTGCCACGACGTCCTCCTGAGTAGCAGGCTCCTCCACCTGCGAGGCGAACACCCGTCCACTAGGTGCCAGCCGCTGGCCCTCTACTGGTCTCGGCGGCTGTGCACGGCCTGCCGACATCGCCGCGGGTGGGATGCCCGCAAGCTGCCTCGGGGATGCAAATGCCGATGCCGATGACGGTGCTCGGCCATCATCCATCGGACAGTTGTACCGCAGGTGCCCTTGCTGTCCGCACTTGTAGCACCGGCCCTCACGATGTTCACACTGCTGAGGGGCGTGGGGGCCGCTACAAATCGGGCACGGGGTCGGGGGTCGGTTCCGTCGGGACCCTCGAGGCTGATTTTGGGATTGCGAGTGCTTCGGGGGCCGCTTAGAGCTAGATTGCCCACCCGAGCCACCCGCCGGTCGCTTCTTCCCTTTTTCTTTTTCTTTCTCCCAAGAATCGCGCTCCTCGCGCGCACAAGCATTCCCGTGCTCCACCCAAAGAGCACGGTCCAAGACCTCCGCGAAGGTCCGCAACTTAAGGGCGTGCACCGCCCGAAAGATATCTGGTCGAAGTCCGCGCACGAAGCAATCAACCTTGTCTAGCTCCCCGCGAACAACGTGCGGCACGCAGTTAATGACGTACGAGAACTCCCTCTCGTACTCGCGTACCGAGCGGTTCCCCTGCTTTAACTTGCGGAACCTCTCCTGAAGCTTTCTTTTCTCGCTATCGGGGAAATAGGTGGCGAACACCATGCCCCGAAACTCCTCCCATGACGGTGGTGGAAGGCTAGGGAGTCGATCACGCCGAACCCCTTTCCACCACACCTTCGCCGACCGCTCTAGACAATGAACGGCGAGGTGCACCTTGTCCCTCTCCAAGGTATAAAGGTCCTCGAAGAGCGTCTCGATAGCGTCGATCCATGTTTCTGATAGTGTATGTCACGCCCCGCCGGCCCTTTAACACCAACTAGGTGGAAAGGATAACCGCACGGGCGCATGCCCCAGACCCGCCGAACGGATAGAGTCCTTTCTACCCGCCCAAGGCGTCACAACACAAGCTTATCCACAATGTTCCAACTAGGAACGGAGTACAAGAGTTGCACAAGGAAAGCATCAACCATAAAAGCTCTACTTCTATTACATCACATTCCACAATTATACATGCTAACATTTTCTTTTCATTCCATACAACATGTTCCAAAATATGGAATATACAAAGTTTATACATGTAATACAAATCCCCTATGCTATCATAGTCCAAAGCTCGGGGTACAACTCTATGTATCACCAAAATGGAAGGGTCGCTATCTACAAAGCCAAACCCTTGCCTCGCTCCGCCGCCTCACTCGCGGAAAGACCTGGGAAAATGGGGGTGAGAACTATAACATAGTTCCCAGTGGGTAAGGCCACCCAAGGGAAGAGCTCGACCCACCAGGTCCAAAGAAATACCACATGCATAAGTTAGATCATATATATAACTATGCAACAATATTTACATGCTTAGTAAATAAACATAAAGGATGCAACCAAAATGAAATATAATTTATCATTCTCTCCTAGGTTCATCCTATATTCCACATTGACTAAGTTCTTTTACTTGTCATTTACTTATGGTTACGGAATGGCCGTCGTACCATAGTTGTTTCAACATTCGAGGAGTGAAATCGTCACCTCCTATTCGAGTAGCGAAATCGTCGCATACTCGGGATAGCGAAATCGTCGCATACCCCCTTCGACACCGCCAATCCATGGCGCGGTAGCGAAATCGTCGCACACCCGGGATAGCAAAATCGTCGCACATCCATGTCGGCACCGCCAACACGTGGCATGGTAGCGAAATCGTCGCATACCCGGGATAGCAAAATCGTCACACATCCCGTCTCAATATGGCCAACTCATGGCATGGTAGCGAAATCGTCGCCTACCCGGGATAGCAAAATCGTCACACATCCCGTTGTTCACATTTCTCACTTGCCAACCTAAATCTCATGATCTTAGGTTCAAGTCACTAAGCCTCGCCTATGTTTGATAACACTAGGCTTACTTTCTCATTTACCAACCTAGGTTCCATGACTCTAGGTTCCAATCACATGTCTAACCTATGTTCAATGACACTAGGTTTACATCTCACATGTTCCAACCTATATTCAATAACATTAGGTTAAGTTCTCACACATTCCAACCTATGTTCAATGACACTAGGTTAAATGTCACTTGTTCCAACCTATGTTCAATGACACTAGGTTTACATCTCACATATTCCAACCTATGTTCAACAACACTAGGTTAGATTCTCACATGCAACCATAAAACAAGTATAGATAATTGAATTATACTTGAATATTCATATCATGCAATAGGAGTTCATTGTTCTACCCATCATGATTTCTACCATTGCCAACATGCAAGTCCTAGGGTTCACATACATATACCATTTTGTTCTTAAATGGATAATTACCCTAGACATGGAAGTGACCTAATCACTTCGGTAACCATAAAACCCACCTCAAGAGCTTCCAAATCTTGTGTTCTTCAAGCTCCTAAGTGTCCAAGCTTGGAGTTCTTGCTTCAACCCAAGCTTCAACAAGAAAAAGGTTCGTTACTCATTACGAACCCTAAATCCATCTCAAAATACGAAATCAAGTGTTCTAACATGATTTCCTATGCCTCAATTGCAATTATCGAAGGTCCAAATATTTTTAGAACCCTTCATCGCGAAAGCCCTCATTCTACCTAGGGTTTGCATGCATGCAAGCCAAACCCTAGATTTCGTGGCCAATCTTCCACCATTTGTGATCTAGATTGCCAAGGGTTCCCCAAAAACCTCTTTTCAAAGAATCAAATCCAAGGTTTGAACCCGAAACATGAGGTACTAACCTTAACCACGAAATCTCCAAGCTTCTTCTTGCACCAAGAAGCCTCTTTTCTCCTTTGGAAGCCTTTTCCAAGATCAATCCACCACTTCTCCAAGCTTTTGGAGAGATCTCTAGAGAGAGAAAGTGAGAGGAGAGGGAGAGGAGTGTTGGGGAGGAAGAACACTGTGAAAGGAGGGTGTTCCCTGCCTTTCAAATACCCCATGGCATGTGAAAAGACACTTTTGCCCTTCTCCAATCAAAACACAACACCCAGCCCATTCTGGGCATTGTATACCGGTATGTGCATTTTGCATACCGGTATACGGGTACTCATTCCGGTATACCTCAGGGATTCCGCAGAACCCGAGAGCTGATTTCACTGTTTCGCACACAGTATACCGGTATGCCATTTTCACATACCGGTATACCCCGAAAATTCTGTAAACCCGAGAGCTAGGTTTCTCGGTTTAACACAGCATTCCGGTATACTACTTCACATACCGGTATACCAAGCTCCAATTCCGGTATTAGAGTTCACATACCGGAATCCAATGCAGACTTTACCAAATTCTGCAGTTTTAACTTATCGAAGTCCGTTTTCACGCCTCTTTTGCGCCGAAAACACTTCGCACAAGTCCCGAACTTGGCCAAAGCCTCACATATAGCCTCTTATGCCATTTTCTCACTAGAACTCTACAATTTGTAGAAGTTCAGTACGATGCACTGAAATTCAGTGTACTACAGTGTAGTTATTGATTATACATTATTTACCTTGCAATACATGCTAGAGAGTTGAAGTATTTTATCGAAAACACTCCTTGTTACTATTTAAAACTAAACTAGTGCATACCATTATATCATGTTGTGGGCCTAGTGTTCTAGACTGTTGGGCTGTGTGTGGTAGCGGTTGAGCGGGCCATGTTGTACTCGGGATTGGGGATGAGTCCGAGGTTGGGCTGGTTTGTATTTGACTTGTTAGCCGTGGGGTTAAAGGACAGTTTTCACTAGAGGGATATGCATCAGATTATATCGAGGTTGCTTTGTTAGTAGCTACTATGATTTACTTGATCATGTGCATCGATTATAGCCTGTAGCATATTTGACCAAGTTACTTTGATCCTCGAGCGGGTCGCTTCTCTCGAGTGCCACTCCGGCGATAGGCGGCTTGATTTAGATGATCCACTGGATTTTAATAGGGATCAGACGTGAGGCTAGCACGAGCTTGACAGCTCTTTGAAACCAGCCGGTTGATTAGGTTTTCGGCAGTATTATAGTTAGTTGAGCATACATACATGATGCATCTATTTTTACAATTTTAGTATAGAGACATGGTAGTGGTAGTTTTCTTTCCTCAGCTATTTACTTGTTCAACTTTATTTTCAGTAGTTCTTATTACTTATACCTCTGATAGGCCTAGTGGGTAAGTTGTTCCCATCAATGATAGTACCCACTGAGGACTACTTTATTTTTAGTGGCTTTCACGCCCTCTATTGTTGACCTTTTCTTGCAAAGCCTTCCGCATCTGTCCCTACTGTTTCACATCGAGGTAAGGGGATCACTAGATAGATAGCTCTCCTAACCGAGGACTGTTCTAGGAGAGGACCCTGTTGTTAGTGGTTTTGGGTAGACTTAGTGTACATGGCTTGATGTTTTTTCTTTTATTTCCGGTTGAGAGTTGTGGATTGTACTATTTTAGGAGATTTGTGTATGTACAGTATGTTACGGATTTTGTATTGGCATATTTCGTGAGTTGTTGAGTCGGAGTCTTGAAGGTCGAGTGCTTCGTGAACCTGTTGAAGAATCCGAGACTTCAAGCATTGACAACCATTGACTCACATGTTGAATCACGACGTGAAGGTAAGTTTTAACGTTTATATGGTGATTCATCGTTAATTATGGTATTGGAATCATGTGTATCTTTAAAATCGGATTAAATGAGTTTTAGGAACTTTTTATTGAAATTCCGGAGTCACATACCGGTATGCTTAATCTGATACCGGTATGCATATGTATTCCGGAATCCAATCTGGTGTTCCTCAAAACCGGAGTTGAAAAAACTGTTTTCGGAGCAGTATACCGGTATGCCTATGCTAGTACCGGTACTGAAACGCAGTATACCGGTACTGAAGTTGGAGTACCGGAATGCGTCTGCGTAGGAACTGTTTCCGTCATCGCATTCCGGTATCTGCCAACGTATACCGGTATACAGTGCCAGATTTGGTATATTTTGATTTAATCCGAGTCTATTTGATTCCAACACCTATAAATAACCTATGGGGGTTTTCTCTACCTTTTGAACAACTCAGAATTCGTACAAGAGAAACCTTAGAGGCTAGGATTTTCGTTCTAAACCTTTTTCCTCAAAATAGCCTCCGAGATCAATTCGAGATAGTTTTAATTTCTATTTCATATGTCGAATTGATCTCCGTCTTGCTTAGAACTTTTCCCTCTGGTTCTTAATGACATTCTAAGCAAGGAATCACCAGTGTAAACCTGAGTTCCTGTTCCAATTTGCGTCGTGGATTCGGCGTGTTCGAGGCGTCGTGGATTCGGCGTATTCGAGGCGATTCGTGGATTCGGATCGTGAAGGCTTCGTGGATTCGAGGCGTGGCGTCTGTGGATTCAGACGTGAGGCGTGGACGGCCGTGAGTGCGCGAGATCCGCTGAAGACGAAGGAGAGGTTAAGTCCGTGGAGTCGGTAATCACCTTGTAATCCTTTAATCTTAGTGGATTGTTTTTCGCATGTTGGTCCCGTGGGTTTTTCTCCAAAGTGGAGTTTCCCACGTAAATCTCAGTGTGCTGATTTTATTTTCCGCATTATTTTTATTGCATTGAGATTTGTGTTTTTAGTTGTTACACCTATTCACCCCCCTCTAGGTGATAGATATACTCTAGATAGATCCTAGGGCACCCCCTATCTTACAATTGGGAGATAATGACAGAGGCCTTATGCAAACCGGGCACTTACACAAACCGCTTGTATGTTGAATCAAGAGAATTGAAGCCCGAGTATCACATTCTTTCTTTAATCGTCTGCTACAACATTGTGCCTACAGTTGGCACAAAACGCATCTGGTGGGACCGTTTAGTGCTTCTCTTTTTACTTGGTCATCCGGAGTATGCGGTGGGACTTAACATCAACATCCCTTTTCTGATGTGGCAGCGTATGGCAAATGTTATTCATGCTTCTGGACGTCGTGAGCTTCTTCCGTTTCCTATCTTGATCACTCGTATTCTGGAAGCACATGGAGTTGATACGTCTTGCAACAAGTATGACTATGGCTTAGGGTCTATTGATGGAGTTACCTTGGCTAAATCCATCAGTACCTTGAAGACGTTTCAGCAAGTCAAAGGGTATTCTACGGCTACCCCAAGCACCGCCGCACCTCGTCCTGCTGAACGTGGTGGGTCCTCTAGCTCAGGAGGAGCAGCTACCGACGTCTCTCTTCGTCATGAATTACGATCTTTCAAGAAGAGAGTTGAGCGGGGCTTCCGAGCACTGGAGGACAGAATTAAGAATGTCGAGGACGGCGTGAAGAAAATTTTAGAGATTCTTACTTGTCGCCATGATGACGTTGCCGGTTGTGCAGGTCCTAGTACTTCACATCCACCTGCTCCTTCCTCTTTTGAGCAGCACCTTCCGGGCACTGAAGGTGAAGAAGACAACGATAGTGATGACGGAGAGTGACGTGTTCTATCTCTTATCTTGTTTTCACTTTTCCACTATTTCGTATTTGTCTTAGTTATATGCTTGATATTTCCTCTCTATTTTTGGACTTGTTTCTCTGGACTAACTCTACTTGCTTAGTTATTGTTATTGTTATCTCTTTCTGTTTTTGATTGGCAATTTTTTGACAAAAAGGGGGAGAGAACATACTAAGGGGGAGAGAACATAGTAAGGGGGAGAGAATTATATTGAGGGGGAGAGATGACTAAAAGGGGAAGAGATGATGACAGAATTGCTAACTGAACTTACTTAACTTGCTTGTTTCTACCTATGTGTGTCTGAAGTTGTTTTTGCAGGATTTGTTTTAAGACTTCAAGACTCCAAGTCCTAAGTCATAGAGTTTGTCTTAGGAGGTTGAACCATTTGTAATTTTGGTTTTATGTTTTGGATCATACACGCATGAAGTTCATTGTTGTGGTGATGGCAATGAATTTCTTTTATTTTGGTTCGGGTAGAACTTGTATTTTAGGTTTTGTCACGAAATTGCCAAAGGGGGAGATTGTTACGGATTTTGTATTGGCATATTTCGTGAGTTGTTGAGTCGGAGTCTTGAAGGTCGAGTGCTTCGTGAACCTGTTGAAGAATCCGAGACTTCAAGCATTGACAACCATTGACTCACATGTTGAATCACGACGTGAAGGTAAGTTTTAACGTTTATATGGTGATTCATCGTTAATTATGGTATTGGAATCATGTGTATCTTTAAAATCGGATTAAATGAGTTTTAGGAACTTTTTATTGAAATTCCGGAGTCACATACCGGTATGCTTAATCTGATACCGGTATGCATATGTATTCCGGAATCCAATCTGGTGTTCCTCAAAACCGGAGTTGAAAAAACTGTTTTCGGAGCAGTATACCGGTATGCCTATGCTAGTACCGGTACTGAAACGCAGTATACCGGTACTGAAGTTGGAGTCCGGAATGCGTCTGCGTAGGAACTGTTTCCGTCATCGCATTCCGGTATCTGCCAACGTATACCGGTATACAGTGCCAGATTTGGTATATTTTGATTTAATCCGAGTCTATTTGATTCCAACACCTATAAATAACCTATGGGGGTTTTCTCTACCTTTTGAACAACTCAGAATTCGTACAAGAGAAACCTTAGAGGCTAGGATTTTCGTTCTAAACCTTTTTCCTCAAAATAGCCTCCGAGATCAATTCGAGATAGTTTTAATTTCTATTTCATATGTCGAATTGATCTCCGTCTTGCTTAGAACTTTTCCCTCTGGTTCTTAATGACATTCTAAGCAAGGAATCACCAGTGTAAACCTGAGTTCCTGTTCCAATTTGCGTCGTGGATTCGGCGTGTTCGAGCGCGTCGTGGATTCGGCGTATTCGAGGCGATTCGTGGATTCGGATCGTGAAGGCTTCGTGGATTCGAGGCGTGGCGTCTGTGGATTCAGACGTGAGGCGTGGACGGCCGTGAGTGCGCGAGATCCGCTGAAGACGAAGGAGAGGTTAAGTCCGTGGAGTCGGTAATCACCTTGTAATCCTTTAATCTTAGTGGATTGTTTTTCGCGTGTTGGTCCCGTGGGTTTTTCTCCAAAGTGGAGTTTCCCACGTAAATCTCAGTGTGCTGATTTTATTTTCCGCATTATTTTTATTGCATTGAGATTTGTGTTTTTAGTTGTTACACCTATTCACCCCCCTCTAGGTGATAGATATACTCTAGATAGATCCTAGGGCACCCCCTATCTTACAATAATTGGTATCAGAGCGGGGATCTAGGCCTTATCTATCTTAATGGGTGAAGGAGGTAACATCTTTAGGCCACCATATTTTGATGGAACCAATTACGCCTATTGGAAAGTCCGGATGAGAGCTTTCCTCATCGCAATTGATGAGCGTGTATGGCAAACCATAGAAGTCGGGTGGAAACATCCAACCGAAGTGGTTGATACCGCGACTGTACCTAAGCCACGGAATAAGTGGTCGAAGGATGAAATTGATTTATCATCTTTTAATGGTAAGGGTATTAATGCGTTATTTAATGCCTTATCTCAAACTGAGTTTACACGTGTCTCAGCGTGTGAAACGGCTAAAGAAATTTGGGATACTCTACGAGTTACACATGAGGGTACAAGTCTAGTAAAAGTACAAAAGCTTCAAATGCTTACGAGTCAATTTGATTCTATACGCATGGAGGAGCATGAATCGTTTATTGATTATTTTACTAGACTCCAAGATATCATTAATACATGTGCTAACTTGGGAGAGAAAATTCCGGATTCTAAAGTCGTTAGAAAAATCCTTCGAACACTTCCGGAGCGCTTTAGAGCGAAAGTCGCGGCTATTGAAACTATCAATCATCCGGATGATATGAAAGTTGATGAATTAGTAGGTGCTTTACAAACTTATGAAATGACTTTTCCTACTAATCAATCTTCTTCCAAGTTGTCACGCCCCGGGCCCTCGCGGGAGCCTACCAGGCACGTGCCCAGACCCGCCGTGTACCACAAACAACACAATGTACACAAGGCGTCTATGCTAACAACAATCAAGTAGGATAAAGAATACATCCTAAACAAGGTAATCAGAGCGAGAACATAGTTCTACATCTAAAATAAAATCCACACAACTAAAATCTCAAGATATACAATAGCATTATACATCTTTTCAACTAGTAGATCAATCAACAAATCTATACATCTTTCATTCAACATACAATGAAAGGAAAACCCATGGTATGCCTACAACAACACCGTAGAGGCTCTAGCTAGCTGCTAACCCCTCGCCGCGATCCCAAGCCTCTCCTGCTGCGGAAGGCTCTGAAAAACCCAACAACAATGGGGGTGAGAACTATTATTCAATAGTTCCCAGTGGGTAAGCCGCCGAGAGTGGCGAATTACACCGCAAGGTCAACTGAGGCAAGATAGTTTAAACAGAAACATAAAGCATAAAAATATTAAATGCTAACAGATAGTTCTACAACTATCATGCCTCCAATGACTAAATCATCTACTTACAGTTTTACTAAGTCATAAGCTTAACATTCATTTACACAGTTACATGCATGTCAAATTAATGCCATGTTTATAGGTTAAAAAGAATCTTTCTATTCTTATCATCATAATATCATGCTTCTATACTAAACATCATGAGCATAGGATAATGCCACTACGGATGCCCATGCAAGAATGACTAATACAATTGTCCAACTATGTTGCATGCATCCAAAAGAGGTCAAGCTAAGTAATGCCACGATATGCGACTCACTACTAAGTCCATACTCTACATATATATGCATCAAGCAACTAATGTACTATGTCCAGTTTACTTAGCTTTTACCCAATCCACAAGGGACTTACACAAGGTAACGTCCCGGCTTGTGCCGTGCCTAATGGCCCCGTGGTAGTCAACATTCTCGCTAGAATGAGCCTCCCCCACGGCAATCCACTTCGGCGCCCATATAACCTGCACACAGGCGATCAAGATCGCGAAAGGCCCACTCCGGAGTTGCCGGCTTGCAGGGAGCGACCCTAACAAGCATGTGCGAATGAGCACAATGGCGTGAACAAGCATAGTCAACAGCATAGGAAATACGTCCATCATGTCTCTAACATGGAATAGTCAACCAATGTCCAAGGATCTAACATTATGTCAAAATGTCAACCTAATTATTCACCTAAGTGAAATACAAATGTTTAACCTCACACTATGTCAAAAACACGTCATGTCATGTTTACTACATTCAATAGCCAAGACGCTAAATGTCAACAATATCATGTTGTTCTCAAAGTCCGATGGTATGCCCCTACCAATATGTCCATGTCTCTAACATGTAACCGTTCATCTCATTGTTTACTAGGTTCATAAACCATGCATTATTCTAATGCTATATATCCTGCATTATTCTAATGCTATAATCCATGCATTCTACAATGCCATGACAATGCATTCTACAAATGCCAACCCAACCCTATCCATGTCATGCATAAGCTACAACAACCTCTACTACATAGAGTATAAAGCTACCATGCAAGTATTTAACTAACCACATGGAATCGTGTTTAACCAATTATAATTATCAAATGCAAATGGAATTTCATTCCTCATGTTCTTAAACATGGAATCAAACCACGACCAAAAGGTCGAGTCCAAGGCCAACAACGCCCGTCACAATTGCTCACCTAGTTGAGGTGCAACATACACTTGTTGTATCTTCTCTTTTCTCCATACAAGCATACTTTAGTATGCAAAGAGAATCCACTAATCCACTACTCAAGTAGTGTCTCAAATGATGCTCATTTCAATCATGCATAACTTAATTAGCATTTCTAATGTATCAATACACTATTAGTGCAAATACCCTAGTATGCATGATATTCTCATAATGCCATACTATATGAAATATGCATTTTTCATAAACAACTTGCATGTCTCATGCAATCACAATTATCATCATGCCATAATTATCATAATTATGCATCTAATCAATCCTATAACTAGATAGGAGACATAGGGGGAGTTCACCCATTTCGGTGAGGTCAAACCCACCGGATACCCGTCGAAACCTCGCAGTACTTCGAAACGAAGTTGTCCCCCGAGCTTCTCATACCCTAAGATAATTTTCCAAGGGGTTAGGGGCATCGAACAAGCAATTTCGAAAACCACCAAAAATCAATGAGGTAAATGGGTGGAAATTACCTTGAGCAAGTAAAACTTGTTCTAGGTCCAAATTGAGGTTAGAGATCATCAAATCCAACCTACAACAACGTTCTACACCCATCAATTCCACCTCAAGGGCTCACAATCACAAAACCCTAAATAAAACCCTAGTTTTCAAGAAACTAGGTTTTCTAAGCAAAATCCAAGCAAAACACAAATAGAGGTTGTAAGAGAGTTTACTAACCTCAAATCAAGCTCTCAACCAAGCTCAAGCATGCTAGGTTGAAGCTAAGCCCACAAACAAGTTCCTCTCCTCCATCCCGAGCTCCCCACAAGGGCTAGGAGCACTCCTCCATGAAGAAAATAGAGGAAAAAGAGATCAAAACATGATCTAGAGAGGTTGGAGAAGAGAAAATCTAGAGAGAGAGAGAGAAAACCTACCTTCTCTCCAAGTGCATCCTCAGCCAACAATGGCTGTGAATGAAGGTGAAAGGGTACTTAACCCAATGCACAAAATCCCCATAGGCCCCTCAAAGAGCCAAAATTGCAAAACTGCACAAAAATGCATTCTGCAGCACTGTATACCGGTATGCGCATGTGTATACCGGTATACTGTGCAAAATTTGCAAAAATCCGAGCCTCGGCCAGCAAACTGCGCAATCACATACCGGTATGCCAATTCCAGTACCGGTATGCAGTGCATTCCGGTATGCCAATTCCAGTACCCGAATGCAGTGCATTCCGGTATGCCAAATCCAGTACCCGAATGCAGTGCAAATTCTGCACTTTATGCAGAATTTGCTCTCCGGAGTCCGTTTTCGCCCTTTTTAAGCCACGAAAACACCTCAAAGCTCACCAAACTCAACCCAAAACTCCAGAATAGTACAAGCCACTATTCTCACACTAGAACTCCGCAATTTGCAAAAGTTTAGTGTACTACACAAGTCTTTCTCGAAAAGTACAGGTGCCGCACTCAATACTACAAAGGAGGAAGACGAGGATACAGACTCCAACGATGAAGTTTCTATTGAAAATTTCGAACGACAAATGGCACTTCTTACTAAGAAGTTTCGTCGGAAGTTTAGGAAGAATCACAACATTCAAGCTTCATCCTCAAATCGAAAGCCTTCTTTTAACGGATCTTCTCATTCTAAATATTCTAAAGAAAAGAAGCTTGGAAAGTCTTCTAAAGAATCGGATGAACTCGTAGGGGAAATCCGATGCTACAAATGCCGAGGATATGGTCATATCGCCACAGTTTGTCCCTCGAAGAAATCCTATGATAAGAAGGCCTTACAAGCTAAAACTTGGGATGATTCTACCTCAAACGATTCGAGTTCTAATGAAGAAGAACACAATGATGCTACTGCTTTATGTTCACATGTTTCTTCTTCTCCATCTGTTTTTTGTTTATCATCTGTTGTTGCTAACCCCTCTGCTTCTTCTTCTGTGCATGAAACATCGAGCGAAAATGGCACTAGCGAGGGGGAGTCCGATGATGAAGGTTTAGCCGATGCCTACAACCAACTTCTAATTGAATCGAAAAAGATGGCTAAGCTAAACAAGAAGCTAAGGAGACGACTACTTGAGCTTGAAGGAGAAAACAATGAATTGCAAAAGTCTACTAAAGCTCTTGCGGAGGAAAAAGATCAAATGCTAACAAGTAATAAAATCCTCCAAGAGAAGCTAGTTCAAGCGGAGGTATCGATCAAAGCGAATCAAGAAAAGGTTGGGTTTCTCGAACTACAATACAAGGAAATTTTTGCTTCCAACCAAGTTTTGACCAAACAAGTCCATCAACTTAAATCCGATATTCAAAAATTCTCCTCCGGATCAAAGAAACTTGATAACATGCTTGGACTTGGTCAAACGGATAAAATTGGAGTCGGATATGTAAGAACTCATGTTGAAAGGAGTGGAATTTCAGCATCTAAAACTCCATCCAAAGTACAAGAAATTGTATGCCATAGATGTGGGATTCAAGGACACATTAAAAGGTTTTGTCCTAAAAGAGAAAAGAAAATGGCATCTTCAACAATCCGACTGTAGTACACTGAATTTCAGTGCATCGTACTGAACTTCTACAAATTGTAGAGTTCTAGTGAGAAAATGGCATAAGAGGCTATATGTGAGGCTTTGGCCAAGTTCGGGACTTGTGCGAAGTGTTTTCGGCGCAAAAGAGGCGTGAAAACGGACTTCGATAAGTTAAAACTGCAGAATTTGGTAAAGTCTGCATTGGATTCCGGTATGTGAACTCTAATACCGGAATTGGAGCTTGGTATACCGGTATGTGAAGTAGTATACCGGAATGCTGTGTTAAACCGAGAAACCTAGCTCTCGGGTTTACAGAATTTTCAGGGTATACCGGTATGTGAAAATGGCATACCGGTATACTGTGTGCGAAACAGTGAAATCAGCTCTCGGGTTCTGCGGAATCCCTGAGGTATACCGGAATGAGTACCCGTATACCGGTATGCAAAATGCACATACCGGTATACAATGCCCAGAATGGGCTGGGTGTTGTGTTTTGATTGGAGAAGGGCAAAAGTGTCTTTTCACATGCCATGGGGTATTTGAAAGGCAGGGAACACCCTCCTTTCACAGTGTTCTTCCTCCCCAACACACTCCTCTCCCTCTCCTCTCACTTTCTCTCTCTAGAGATCTCTCCAAAAGCTTGGAGAAGTGGTGGATTGATCTTGGAAAAGGCTTCCAAAGGAGAAAAGAGGCTTCTTGGTGCAAGAAGAAGCTTGGAGATTTCGTGGTTAAGGTTAGTACCTCATGTTTCGGGTTCAAACCTTGGATTTGATTCTTTGAAAAGAGGTTTTTGGGAACCCTTGGCAATCTAGATCACAAATGGTGGAAGATTGGCCACAAAATCTAGGGTTTGGCTTGCATGCATGCAAACCCTAGGTAGAATGAGGGCTTTCGCGATGAAGGGTTCTAAAAATATTTGGACCTTCGATAATTGCAATTGAGGCATAGGAAATCATGTTAGAACACTTGATTTCGTATTTTGAGATGGATTTAGGGTTCGTAATGAGTAACGAACCTTTTTCTTGTTGAAGCTTGGGTTGAAGCAAGAACTCCAAGCTTGGACACTTAGGAGCTTGAAGAACACAAGATTTGGAAGCTCTTGAGGTGGGTTTTATGGTTACCGAAGTGATTAGGTCACTTCCATGTCTAGGGTAATTATCCATTTAAGACAAAATGGTATATGTATGTGAACCCTAGGACTTGCATGTTGGCAATGGTAGAAATCATGATGGGTAGAACAATGAACTCCTATTGCATGATATGAATATTCAAGTATAATTCAATTATCTATACTTGTTTTATGGTTGCATGTGAGAATCTAACCTAGTGTTGTTGAACATAGGTTGGAATATGTGAGATGTAAACCTAGTGTCATTGAACATAGGTTGGAACAAGTGACATTTAACCTAGTGTCATTGAACATAGGTTGGAATGTGTGAGAACTTAACCTAATGTTATTGAATATAGGTTGGAACATGTGAGATGTAAACCTAGTGTCATTGAACATAGGTTAGACATGTGATTGGAACCTAGAGTCATGGAACCTAGGTTGGTAAATGAGAAAGTAAGCCTAGTGTTATCAAACATAGGCGAGGCTTAGTGACTTGAACCTAAGATCATGAGATTTAGGTTGGCAAGTGAAAAATGTGAACAACGGGATGTGTGACGATTTTGCTATCCCGGGTAGGCGACGATTTCGCTACCATGCCATGAGTTGGCCATATTGAGACGGGATGTGTGACGATTTTGCTATCCCGGGTATGCGACGATTTCGCTACCATGTCACGTGTTGGCGGTGCCGACATGGATGTGCGACGATTTTGCTATCCCGGGTGTGCGACGATTTCGCTACCGCGCCATGGATTGGCGGTGTCGAAGGGGGTATGCGACGATTTTGCTATCCCGAGTATGCGACGATTTCGCTACTCGAATAGGAGGTGACGATTTCACTCCTCGAATGTTGAAACAACTATGGTACGACGGCCATTCCGTAACCATAAGTAAATGACAAGTAAAAGAACTTAGTCAATGTGGAATATAGGATGAACCTAGGAGAGAATGATAAATTATGTTTCATTTTGGTTGCATCCTTTATGTTTATTTACTAAGCATGTAAATATTGTTGCATAGTTATATATATGATCTAACTTATGCATGTGGTATTTCTTTGGACCTGGTGGGTCGAGCTCTTCCCTTGGGTGGCCTTACCCACTGGGAACTATGTTATAGTTCTCACCCCCATTTTCCCAGGTCTTTCCGCGAGTGAGGCGGCGGAGCGAGGCAAGGGTTTGGCTTTGTAGATAGCGACCCTTCCATTTTGGTGATACATAGAGTTGTACCCCGAGCTTTGGACTATGATAGCATAGGGGATTTGTATTACATGTATAAACTTTGTATATTCCATATTTTGGAACATGTTGTATGGAATGAAAAGAAAATGTTAGCATGTATAATTGTGGAATGTGATGTAATAGAAGTAGAGCTTTTATGGTTGATGCTTTCCTTGTGCAACTCTTATACTCCGTTCCTAGTTGGAACATTGTGGATAAGCTTGTGTTGTGACGCCTTGGGCGGGTAGAAAGGACTCTATCCGTTCGGCGGGTCTGGGGCATGCGCCCGTGCGGTTATCCTTTCCACCTAGTTGGTGTTAAAGGGCCGGCGGGGCGTGACAGACTGAGGTGGTATCAGAGCGTAGAAACGGTCTAGGTTGACCTAAGAAACCCTAGGATGGAAATGACCTAGGAGTGTAGGCTCGTGAGTGACGAGATCTTTGATGTGGCGAAAGATAAGTGATTGGGTTATGTCCTTATGCCTCTAGTTGGAAATAGAGGTAGATTCGAGGTGTGTCTTATTCTTCACAAAGTGTGTTCATGTTGGCGGCCGACAACATGAAAACCAAGTGAGGGGAATAAAGACCCTTGTGTGACTTTCGCCTAGATTGGGCTCACGTTTATTTTCGTGAAATGTTATGTCGCAAATGACTTTGAATGTCATGAAATGACCAAAGTCATTGTGTTTTCAGGATAATGGTACGAGGACGGCCTCCTAAGAAGACCGGACCCGCAGGATCGGGCGCGGTTCCCGAACAACTCGGGGAGGGCGAGAACTCGGCTCTCCGCAATGAGCTAACCGAGTTAATGGGCGTGGTTCGGCGTCAAGCCGAAGCCATGCAACGACAGGAGGAGCAAATTAAAAGGCTCCAAGACGAGATGGCGCGGCAGACGGCTGCGACTAGGGAGGAGAGAACGGGAGTACCCCCCCGGCCTCTGCTTCGGCACCGGCCGTGGAGGTGACACCGACGCCAGCCGTGGTGCCACCTGCGCCACCGGTTGTAGCCGAGGGGTCGGGTGCCCCTATACCCGATTCCGACATGGAGGATACGGAGCGAGAGCGCGCGCTTGCGGCTCTAATGAGGTTCAAAAAGTTCAACCCGCCTATCTTTAGCGGGGAGAACGTAGATCCGTGGGACGTAGAAACATGGATCGACGCTATCGAGACGCTCTTCGAGGACCTTTATACCTTGGAGAGGGACAAGGTGCACCTCGCCGTTCATTGTCTAGAGCGGTCGGCGAAGGTGTGGTGGAAAGGGGTTCGGCGTGATCGACTCCCTAGCCTTCCACCACCGTCATGGGAGGAGTTTCGGGGCATGGTGTTCGCCACCTATTTCCCCGATAGCGAGAAAAGAAAGCTTCAGGAGAGGTTCCGCAAGTTAAAGCAGGGGAACCGCTCGGTACGCGAGTACGAGAGGGAGTTCTCGTACATCATTAACTGCGTGCCGCACGTTGTTCGCGGGGAGCTAGACAAGGTTGATTGCTTCGTGCGCGGACTTCGACCAGATATCTTTCGGGCGGTGCACGCCCTTAAGTTGCGGACCTTCGCGGAGGTCTTGGACCGTGCTCTTTGGGTGGAGCACGGGAATGCTTGTGCGCGCGAGGAGCGCGATTCTTGGGAGAAAGAAAAAGAAAAAGGGAAGAAGCGACCGGCGGGTGGCTCGGGTGGGCAATCTAGCTCTAAGCGGCCCCCGAAGCACTCGCAATCCCAAAATCAGCCTCGAGGGTCCCGACGGAACCGACCCCCGACCCCGTGCCCGATTTGTAGCGGCCCCCACGCCCCTCAGCAGTGTGAACATCGTGAGGGCCGGTGCTACAAGTGCGGACAGCAAGGGCACCTGCGGTACAACTGTCCGATGGATGATGGCCGAGCACCGTCATCGGCATCGGCATTTGCATCCCCGAGGCAGCTTGCGGGCATCCCACCCGCGGCGATGTCGGCAGGCCGTGCACAGCCGCCGAGACCAGTAGAGGGCCAGCGGCTGGCACCTAGTGGACGGGTGTTCGCCTCGCAGGTGGAGGAGCCTGCTACTCAGGAGGACGTCGTGGCAGGTATTGTGTTAATTAAAGGCATTCGATGTAGAGCTTTGTTTGATACTGGTGCATCGCATTCATTCATTGCTCGATCATTTGCTATAGCACATGGAATAGAAATCATAGATGCCACACATGCAAGAACGGTACAAGTACCCGAACACACTTTTTGTGTACATCACGCGTGTATGGGTTGTCCTGTGAGGATAGAAAATTGGATCATGCCAGCTGACTTGCTGGTATTAAATCGAATGAATGAATATGATTTGATCCTAGGAATGGATTGGCTCTCTAAGTATCACGCTACTATAGATTGTGAGAGTCGGATAGTGAAGTTTAAAGAGCCCGGACACAAAGAGTTTGTGTACCGTGGGTGTAAGAGTTCGCTCTTTGCTTCAATGGTGTCCACGTCGCAAGCAAGAAAGCTCATTGCTAGTGGTTGCATTGCCTACTTGGCGACGGTAGTGGATGACCGTAAGGAAGTGTTGGGGCTCGAGGACATTCCTATAGTCCAAGAGTTCCCGGATGTGTTTCCGACGGAGTTGCCCGGAATGCCACCGGATCGGGAAATAGAATTTGTGGTAGATTTGCTCCCGGGTACGACGCCGATCTCTAAGGCCCCGTACAGGATGGCACCCGCGGAGTTAAAGGAATTAAAAGCACAATTGCAAGATTTGATGGACAAGGGTTTCGTGAAACCAAGTGTGTCACCTTGGGGAGCCCCTGTTCTATTTGTGCGGAAAAAGGACGGTTCGCTGCGGTTATGTGTGGATTACCGCGAGTTGAACAAAGTGACCGTCAAGAATAAGTACCCGTTACCCCGAATTGATGACTTGTTCGATCAGTTGCAAGGGTCTCGGGTGTATTCAAAGATTGATTTGCAATCCGGTTATCACCAATTGAAGATCAAACCGGAGGATGTGCATAAGACCGCGTTTAGGACGCGGTATGGACATTATGAATTCACGGTTATGCCTTTTGGGCTTACCAATGCCCCGGCAGCGTTCATGGATTTAATGAACCGTGTGTTCAAACCACTATTGGATCAATTTGTGGTTGTGTTCATAGATGATATTCTTGTCTACTCTCGGAGTGAAGAGGAACATAGAGAGCACTTGAGAATTGTGCTTCAAGTCCTTCGAGAGAACAAGTTGTTCGCCAAATTGAAAAAGTGCGAATTT
The DNA here is from genome assembly GCA_016920855.1 of Puya raimondii. Taxonomy (NCBI): domain Eukaryota; kingdom Viridiplantae; phylum Streptophyta; class Magnoliopsida; order Poales; family Bromeliaceae; genus Puya; species Puya raimondii. The sequence continues at coordinate 46,247,755 of JABWPP010000049.1, forward strand.
TGGATCCGTGAGGTCGCTTTCTTGGGTCACGTAATTTCCGCAGGAGGAGTAGCTGTGGACCCTATGAAAGTAGAGGCAGTCAAGGATTGGCCTCGCCCGACCAATGTCACGGAAGTACGAAGCTTTTTGGGTCTTGCGGGGTACTATCGGCGGTTCGTGGAGGGATTTTCAAAAATCTCCGGTCCACTAACGCGTCTTACCCGCAAGGGAGCCAAATATATTTGGAGCGAGGAATGCGACCAAAGCTTTAAGGAGCTAAAGGAAAGGTTGACTTCGGCTCCGGTACTCGCCTTGCCGATTGCGGGGGAGGGTTATGTAGTGTATAGTGATGCATCACGGCGTGGTCTTGGGTGTGTGCTTATGCAAAGAGGACAAGTAATAGCATACGCCTCTCGACAGCTGAAGAGCTATGAGCAGAATTATCCCACCCACGACTTAGAGCTTGCGGCGGTGGTCTTCGCACTTAAGTTGTGGAGACACTATTTATACGGTGAGCATTGTGAGGTCTACACGGATCACAAAAGTTTAAAATATTTGTTCACTCAAAAAGAGTTGAACTTGAGGCAGCGGAGGTGGTTGGAGTTGATAAAAGACTACGACTTAACCATCTTGTACCACCCCGGTAGAGCCAATGTGGTGGCCGATGCGCTCAGTAGAAAATCCGTGGAGAACTTCGCGATTGAGATGACGGGACAAATGCCGTTAATCAAGGAAATGGGCCGGTTTGACTTGGAAGTCGTGGCCCCGGGCGTCCCCGCTAAACTTATGAGTCTCGAGGTGTGGCCGACCTTGTTGGAGCAAATAAAGGAAAAGCAATCCGGTGATCCGGAGCTCCAAAAGGTGCGGGGTACTATCGAGAGCGGGCATGCCGGTGATTATCATGTAGATTCGATGGGCGCGATTCGATTTCGAAATCGATTGTGCGTGCCGAAGGTTGAGGACATTCGTAGGGAGATCTTGAAAGAAGCTCACACTTCTCCCTATGCGATTCACCCGGGCGGCACCAAAATGTATAAGGATCTCAAATTACATTATTGGTGGCCGGGGATGAAACTTGATGTTGGACGCTTCGTGGCACAATGCTTAGTATGCCAACAAGTAAAGGCCGAGCGTCGCTTTCCGGCGGGAAAATTGCAAGGATTGCCCATTCCAGTTTGGAAATGGGAAAATATCGCGATGGACTTTGTCGTGGGCTTACCTCGATCGCTAGGTGGCCACGATGCGATATGGGTGGTGGTGGATCGTTTGTCAAAGTCGGCACACTTTTTGCCAATCCACACCACTTGGTCGGGAGACAAGTTAGCCCAAGTCTACCTCGATGAGATTGTGCGGTTGCACGGGGTTCCGACCTCGATAGTTTCAGATCGAGACCCCCGTTTCACATCGCACTTTTGGAAAAGCTTGCAAGAAGCTTTGGGTACACGGCTCGATTTCGGTTCAGCATTTCATCCTCAAACTGACGGTCAATCGGAAAGAACAATTCAGATTTTGGAGGATATGCTACGAGCGTGTGTGTTGGACTTCAAAGGTGCGTGGCCTACTCATTTGCCGATGGCTGAATTTGCTTACAATAATAGCTATCAAGCTAGCATCGGTATGGCACCTTTTGAGGTTTTGTATGGAAGAAAATGCCGCTCTCCTATTCATTGGAGTGAAGTCGGCGAGAGGAGGGTCTTAGGACCGGAAGTGTTGCGTGAAGCGAAGCGGAGGAAAAGGTCCGCTTGGCACGCGAACGCTTGTCGACGGCGCAATCTAGACAAAAGAGTTATGCCGATCGACGTCGACGAGATTTGGAGTTCGCGGTAGGAGACCGTGTCTTCTTGAAAGTGTCACCCATGAGAGAGGGGGTGAAGCGATTTGGTGTTCGGGGTAAGTTGAGTCCCCGTTATATCGGACCTTATGAGGTTTTGGAGCGTGTGGGATCCGTGGCATATCGGCTAGCTTTGCCGCCAAAACTTGCGGGGGTACACAATGTGTTCCATGTATCGACCCTCCGCAAGTATGTGTATGATCCGGCGCACGTCCTCGAGTATGTACCTATGGAACTTCATGAGGATATGACTTATGAGGAGTTCCCCTTGTGCATCGTGGATCACGAGGTGAAAAGTTTGAGGAACCGTGAAATTCCTTATGTAAAAGTACAATGGACAAATCACGGTGAGCGTGAAGCTACATGGGAATTGGAAAGCTCAATGAAAGAGCGGTTTCCTTACCTCTTCGCTGAATCCAGCTGAGGTATGATTTTAGTTTCGCGGCCGAAACTCTCTTTAAGGGGGGTGGAATGTAGTACACTGAATTTCAGTGCATCGTACTGAACTTCTACAAATTGTAGAGTTCTAGTGAGAAAATGGCATAAGAGGCTATATGTGAGGCTTTGGCCAAGTTCGGGACTTGTGCGAAGTGTTTTCGGCGCAAAAGAGGCGTGAAAACGGACTTCGATAAGTTAAAACTGCAGAATTTGGTAAAGTCTGCATTGGATTCCGGTATGTGAACTCTAATACCGGAATTGGAGCTTGGTATACCGGTATGTGAAGTAGTATACCGGAATGCTGTGTTAAACCGAGAAACCTAGCTCTCGGGTTTACAGAATTTTCGGGGTATACCGGTATGTGAAAATGGCATACCGGTATACTGTGTGCGAAACAGTGAAATCAGCTCTCGGGTTCTGCGGAATCCCTGAGGTATACCGGAATGAGTACCCGTATACCGGTATGCAAAATGCACATACCGGTATACAATGCCCAGAATGGGCTGGGTGTTGTGTTTTGATTGGAGAAGGGCAAAAGTGTCTTTTCACATGCCATGGGGTATTTGAAAGGCAGGGAACACCCTCCTTTCACAGTGTTCTTCCTCCCCAACACTCCTCTCCCTCTCCTCTCACTTTCTCTCTCTAGAGATCTCTCCAAAAGCTTGGAGAAGTGGTGGATTGATCTTGGAAAAGGCTTCCAAAGGAGAAAAGAGGCTTCTTGGTGCAAGAAGAAGCTTGGAGATTTCGTGGTTAAGGTTAGTACCTCATGTTTCGGGTTCAAACCTTGGATTTGATTCTTTGAAAAGAGGTTTTTGGGAACCCTTGGCAATCTAGATCACAAATGGTGGAAGATTGGCCACGAAATCTAGGGTTTGGCTTGCATGCATGCAAACCCTAGGTAGAATGAGGGCTTTCGCGATGAAGGGTTCTAAAAATATTTGGACCTTCGATAATTGCAATTGAGGCATAGGAAATCATGTTAGAACACTTGATTTCGTATTTTGAGATGGATTTAGGGTTCGTAATGAGTAACGAACCTTTTTCTTGTTGAAGCTTGGGTTGAAGCAAGAACTCCAAGCTTGGACACTTAGGAGCTTGAAGAACACAAGATTTGGAAGCTCTTGAGGTGGGTTTTATGGTTACCGAAGTGATTAGGTCACTTCCATGTCTAGGGTAATTATCCATTTAAGAACAAAATGGTATATGTATGTGAACCCTAGGACTTGCATGTTGGCAATGGTAGAAATCATGATGGGTAGAACAATGAACTCCTATTGCATGATATGAATATTCAAGTATAATTCAATTATCTATACTTGTTTTATGGTTGCATGTGAGAATCTAACCTAGTGTTGTTGAACATAGGTTGGAATATGTGAGATGTAAACCTAGTGTCATTGAACATAGGTTGGAACAAGTGACATTTAACCTAGTGTCATTGAACATAGGTTGGAATGTGTGAGAACTTAACCTAATGTTATTGAATATAGGTTGGAACATGTGAGATGTAAACCTAGTGTCATTGAACATAGGTTAGACATGTGATTGGAACCTAGAGTCATGGAACCTAGGTTGGTAAATGAGAAAGTAAGCCTAGTGTTATCAAACATAGGCGAGAGCTTAGTGACTTGAACCTAAGATCATGAGATTTAGGTTGGCAAGTGAGAAATGTGAACAACGGGATGTGTGACGATTTTGCTATCCCGGGTAGGCGACGATTTCGCTACCATGCCATGAGTTGGCCATATTGAGACGGGATGTGTGACGATTTTGCTATCCCGGGTATGCGACGATTTCGCTACCATGCCACGTGTTGGCGGTGCCGACATGGATGTGCGACGATTTTGCTATCCCGGGTGTGCGACGATTTCGCTACCGCGCCATGGATTGGCGGTGTCGAAGGGGGTATGCGATGATTTCGCTATCCCGAGTATGCGACGATTTCGCTACTCGAATAGGAGGTGACGATTTCACTCCTCGAATGTTGAAACAACTATGGTACGACGGCCATTCCGTAACCATAAGTAAATGACAAGTAAAAGAACTTAGTCAATGTGGAATATAGGATGAACCTAGGAGAGAATGATAAATTATGTTTCATTTTGGTTGCATCCTTTATGTTTATTTACTAAGCATGTAAATATTGTTGCATAGTTATATATATGATCTAACTTATGCATGTGGTATTTCTTTGGACCTGGTGGGTCGAGCTCTTCCCTTGGGTGGCCTTACCCACTGGGAACTATGTTATAGTTCTCACCCCCATTTTCCCAGGTCTTTCCGCGAGTGAGGCGGCGGAGCGAGGCAAGGGTTTGGCTTTGTAGATAGCGACCCTTCCATTTTGGTGATACATAGAGTTGTACCCCGAGCTTTGGACTATGATAGCATAGGGGATTTGTATTACATGTATAAACTTTGTATATTCCATATTTTGGAACATGTTGTATGGAATGAAAAGAAAATGTTAGCATGTATAATTGTGGAATGTGATGTAATAGAAGTAGAGCTTTTATGGTTGATGCTTTCCTTGTGCAACTCTTGTACTCCGTTCCTAGTTGGAACATTGTGGATAAGCTTGTGTTGTGACGCCTTGGGCGGGTAGAAAGGACTCTATCCGTTCGGCGGGTCTGGGGCATGCGCCCGTGCGGTTATCCTTTCCACCTAGTTGGTGTTAAAGGGCCGGCGGGGCGTGACACCGACAACTCCCAATGACTCAAAAGAAAATTCAAACGGGTCAAAATGCAAAGATCAACCTAATGTCTAAGCCACAACAAAAAGAAAATTCTATGCGCAGACCAAGGGTTGCACAAAAGCCGAAGAGAGCGGAGCTTCATTCTAATAAACCAAGCCAACCGAGAATCCTACAAGTTTGGGTTCGGAAAGGTGATATCTTTCCTTGTCTTAAGCATTAATATATTAGAATTATTGCATTGATCCATATTTATTGCATATCTTATTTGATCATTGCCTTTCGTTACTTGCTTTTGTTATTTTAATGCTTTAAGACTGTGTCGACTTGTGTTTTTACTTTCTACATTAATCTGTGCCTTAGATATGTGTTGATTCACATTTATTCACTCTCTTTTTAATCTCACGTTAATTATCGATTTTACTCCATCGTTATTATTTTTGGAAATACTATATTGTGAGATTTTATAATTTTATATTCATCAAATTTGGGTAATCATGTATAATTTCTAGAAGCTTAATCTATCTCGGTTGTGAGTGTTGAATTTGATGGATAGTCATTCTCTTATAGACTCTAATTTGTCACATGTATTTTCAATTAAGAGATTGCTAAATAAGGGGGATTATTATATTATAAATAATGCTTGTAAGATGTGGAAAGAGTTACATCCTTTAAAAGGAGTGTGAAAACTACCACCACATGGAGGAAAGAGCTACCACCCCGGTCGTCCGGTTAGTGTGTGCAGCTACCACATGAATTGATTGGCATATCCGAAAAAAATATATATAATTGCAAAAGCGTGCAATGGAAATAAGTTTACATTTTTTTTTGGAGTCATAAGGTGATCCTCATACAAGTAAGATGCTCAAAGAGCCACCCCCGGTGATTAAAGTTTATCTCACAAGTTGAACGTTTGTGCGACAAATAATTGTCTTTTTGATGAATTTCTTAAGTCATCTTCATAAACTGGTTACATCTTGATAGATTTTAAGTCTACAGATTATTAGTGATGACTTGTTTTTGATTTATATATGATTAATGAAAATTTTACACTATTGTATTTGCATCATGATAATTTTGGATTAAAATATTTAATTTTCGTGAAATTATTAAGGGATGAATATTCTACATGTGAATTTTTCATAAAAAGGGGCATACACTGTATTTTTTCTCTCTGTATACCGGTATATGTAAATGGAATACTGGTATACCATGGTTTTCTGTTTTTCAAACCGAGACCTGTTTTTTTGAAAAATTACATTGCATACCGGTATACGGTATCGCATACCGGTATGCGCCTGCGGAATCTGCTTATATTCCGGTATTTTGTTTTTTAAAACACAACCAAACCGTTTCAAAACTCTCTCTTTCTCTCTCTAAGAGCTCCCTGACGTGAATCTCCTCCAGATCTGTGGTTTTCATTTTGGATTTGTAAGTTTATCTTCATGAATCTACTTTTTTTCCCGAAACCCTAGTTTTTAACTATTTTTACATGTTTTTGTTGGGTTGACGATCGATCTCTGTTTTTACTGAAATTTCTTGAGGGTTTATGCTTGAAATGAGTTTAGAAACATGCAAGCTTCGTTCTCATGTACTTAGATCCGAGAATAACATGTTATTTCTCTTTGATCTTTGTTCTAATGCATGTTTTGAGGTATTTTTAAGGTTTTTGCTAGAATATTTTTTTTAATGAATAAAACCTCATGAAACTCATGGATATGATGTTTTGATGCATGTCTTAATGATTGGTAAGCTCATTAGAAATTAAATAACCATGTGATCTTGATCTTCATTTTTCGTGTGCGTTGTTGCATAGGAAAAATGGCATTTTCGGTTATTCTTGTGCTCGTGTTGATGATGGCTGCCGGTGGGAGTCGTGGTCGTGGTCGCGGCAAGCAACATGTGACCAAGAGGACACGTGTTGAGGAGGACTCCTCGAGCACCGAGTCGGAGGGTTCCGAGTATGCTCCGGAAGAACAACTTGGTCGCGGAAAGGGTATAGCTACTGAGGGTACTACTCGTAGGGGGAGAGCTTCTTCTCCACCTCGTCGGAGCACAGGTGGTCCGGTTATTCGCGAACCCCGTACGACGGAACAACGTACCAAACGAGGAGCAGATACTAGAGGTGTTTCCTCCACTCGGCAATCGGCCTATGCAGGCAAGGCTTGTCATGCAGAGCGCAATGTGAACTTCGGCGAGCTGTCACGTGAAGTTCCAGACTTTGCTCACCTACTTCTACGAGCTCCGATCGAACCAGTCGGTCGTCTTCCTGTTCGTGCCCCATTTTGCGTGGAATTGATTAGAGAATTTTATCTGCATGGGCGAGTTACTTATGAAGACCCTGAATCAGGAAATTATCAGTTTGAGACTACGGTTCGAGGTATACGCGTGGTGGTCACTCCTTACACTGTTGGAGAGATTTTTGGTTTAAATGTGAGCACCACGGGGTTATCTTACACTCAAGGGCATATTCAACCGTCATCACATTGGGAGATAATGACAGAGGCCTTATGCAAACCGGGCACTTACACAAACCGCTTGTATGTTGAATCAAGAGAATTGAAGCCCGAGTATCACATTCTTTCTTTAATCGTCTGCTACAACATTGTGCCTACAGTTGGCACAAAACGCATCCGGTGGGACCGTTTAGTGCTTCTCTTTTTACTTGGTCATCCGGAGTATGCGGTGGGACTTAACATCAACATCCCTTTTCTGATGTGGCAGCGTATGGCAAATGTTATTCATGCTTCTGGACGTCGTGAGCTTCTTCCGTTTCCTATCTTGATCACTCGTATTCTGGAAGCACATGGAGTTGATACGTCTTGCAACAAGTATGACTATGGCTTAGGGTCTATTGATGGAGTTACCTTGGCTAAATCCATCAGTACCTTGAAGACGTTTCAGCAAGTCAAAGGGTATTCTACGGCTACCCCAAGCACCGCCGCACCTCGTCCTGCTGAACGTGGTGGGTCCTCTAGCTCAGGAGGAGGAGCAGCTACCGACGTCTCTCTTCGTCATGAATTACGATCTTTCAAGAAGAGAGTTGAGCGGGGCTTCCGAGCACTGGAGGACAGAATTAAGAATGTCGAGGACGGCGTGAAGAAAATTTTAGAGATTCTTACTTGTCGCCATGATGACGTTGCCGGTGGTGCAGGTCCTAGTACTTCACATCCACCTGCTCCTTCCTCTTTTGAGCAGCACCTTCCGGGCACTGAAGGTGAAGAAGACAACGATAGTGATGACGGAGAGTGACGTGTTCTATCTCTTATCTTGTTTTCACTTTTCCACTATTTCGTATTTGTCTTAGTTATATGCTTGATATTTCCTCTCTATTTTTGGACTTGTTTCTCTGGACTAACTCTACTTGCTTAGTTATTGTTATTGTTATCTCTTTCTGTTTTTGATTGGCAATTTTTTTGACAAAAAGGGGGAGAGAACATACTAAGGGGGAGAGAACATAGTAAGGGGGAGAGAATTATATTGAGGGGGAGAGATGACTAAAAGGGGAAGAGATGATGACAGAATTGCTAACTGAACTTACTTAACTTGCTTGTTTCTACCTATGTGTGTCTGAAGTTGTTTTTGCAGGATTTGTTTTAAGACTTCAAGACTCCAAGTCCTAAGTCATAGAGTTTGTCTTAGGAGGTTGAACCATTTGTAATTTTGGTTTTATGTTTTGGATCATACACGCATGAAGTTCATTGTTGTGGTGATGGCAATGAATTTCTTTTATTTTGGTTCGGGTAGAACTTGTATTTTAGGTTTTGTCACGAAATTGCCAAAGGGGGAGATTGTTACGGATTTTGTATTGGCATATTTCGTGAGTTGTTGAGTCGGAGTCTTGAAGGTCGAGTGCTTCGTGAACCTGTTGAAGAATCCGAGACTTCAAGCATTGACAACCATTGACTCACATGTTGAATCACGACGTGAAGGTAAGTTTTAACGTTTATATGGTGATTCATCGTTAATTATGGTATTGGAATCATGTGTATCTTTAAAATCGGATTAAATGAGTTTTAGGAACTTTTTATTGAAATTCCGGAGTCACATACCGGTATGCTTAATCTGATACCGGTATGCATATGTATTCCGGAATCCAATCTGGTGTTCCTCAAAACCGGAGTTGAAAAAAACTGTTTTCGGAGCAGTATACCGGTATGCCTATGCTAGTACCGGTACTGAAACGCAGTATACCGGTACTGAAGTTGGAGTACCGGAATGCGTCTGCGTAGGAACTGTTTCCGTCATCGCATTCCGGTATCTGCCAACGTATACCGGTATACAGTGCCAGATTTGGTATATTTTGATTTAATCCGAGTCTATTTGATTCCAACACCTATAAATAACCTATGGGGGTTTTCTCTACCTTTTGAACAACTCAGAATTCGTACAAGAGAAACCTTAGAGGCTAGGATTTTCGTTCTAAACCTTTTTCCTCAAAATAGCCTCCGAGATCAATTCGAGATAGTTTTAATTTCTATTTCATATGTCGAATTGATCTCCGTCTTGCTTAGAACTTTTCCCTCTGGTTCTTAATGACATTCTAAGCAAGGAATCACCAGTGTAAACCTGAGTTCCTGTTCCAATTTGCGTCGTGGATTCGGCGTGTTCGAGGCGTCGTGGATTCGGCGTATTCGAGGCGATTCGTGGATTCGGATCGTGAAGGCTTCGTGGATTCGAGGCGTGGCGTCTGTGGATTCAGACGTGAGGCGTGGACGGCCGTGAGTGCGCGAGATCCGCTGAAGACGAAGGAGAGGTTAAGTCCGTGGAGTCGGTAATCACCTTGTAATCCTTTAATCTTAGTGGATTGTTTTTCGCGTGTTGGTCCCGTGGGTTTTTCTCCAAAGTGGAGTTTCCCACGTAAATCTCAGTGTGCTGATTTTATTTTCCGCATTATTTTTATTGCATTGAGATTTGTGTTTTTAGTTGTTACACCTATTCACCCCCCTCTAGGTGATAGATATACTCTAGATAGATCCTAGGGCACCCCCTATCTTACCACAGTATGTTTCAGCTATGTATCAGTTTATTTCAGCTCTGTTATAGTAGCTTCTTGTACTTGAGTAGGTTTTCGACGCTTTGTATGCACGGACTTCTCGTGTGTGCGGCGGATCTATTGACGAGCCCAGATTCCGGCATAATCCGGGGCGTGACAAATATAGTATACACCAGCCTATCCGGAATATCACCGTCCTTATAATATTCCTCTAGTTATGATCATTTTAAGAGTCTTGTACAGTACAAAAATATATACATCTCAAATTCTTAATTCTTAGAAATATATCGTCTCAAACAAAGGCCCTATAGACGATTCATGTCAATAGTGCAGTGCTAGACAATAAACATCAATATAATATTTGTCCTTATATTATAAATTATAAATGATTAATATATAAATAACCTTAAACTTGTTCACCTGATTGGCTTTCGGGCATATCAACTACAATAGTTAACACTTTCTTTTTCGACTGTTAAAACTATTATTTTAATATTGTTAAAATTATGTGAAACAACTATTTGTTAGTGAAAGGTTAAGCTGCCAAAGAATGATGTTTTCTACTATTTATATTCGACACTCCCCCTAACATCTTGATTCAAAACCATTTAGGGCATGTTTGGTTCACCTATTTTAGACCATGGAATCGGAATGTGATTTATTGATTCCAATTGTTGTTGTTTGTTTTAAAGGAATCGGATTCCAACTCCCATTCCACTATGGAATGGGAATGGCTAAATCCATTTATGTCCCAATCCGGCTTTGAATACCGGATTGGCCCATTCCAAAGTAAACTACTCAAAATCTTCTTTCACCAACACCTCCCCTCCTCTCCCCTTATCACTTTCCTCTCACTTAATCAAAACACTCTCTCAAAAATTTTAAATTTTTATTCCGATACCCATTCCAATAATGAACCAAACGTCTTTAAATGATTCGCCATTCCATTTCTCATTCCAAAGCAATCCAATTTCATTTCCCATTCCTATTCCAATCGCGAACCAAACATGCCCTTAATGTCACGGGATTCAAACTTTGAACTTTTTATTCTTACATCGTATTGAAAAATTGTAAAATGATTGTTTGGTCTTAAAATTTAAACGGTTAGATAATGATATTTTAAATATTTATATTCAATAGACATGTATGATCATTAAACTCATCATTAAACTTTATCATTTAGGTAGTCAATTAGCCGTAACTTTACTTCCGTTTGCATTTCCAATAATATCACATCCATTTAACTTAGACTAGAATAAAGAATATTACGTGACACATTATTCAAAACCCACTTGTAATAAAAGCTTAAATTTTAATCATCTTCAGACAAGAGAGTCAAAACATATTGCAATCCTAACATGAGCGCACCAACACTACCCCTCGCTAGTAGCGTGCTACCTTTCTAGCTGAGTTTATTACTAAAAGAAATAAACGTTTATTTTTTTTAGTAATAAACTCAGCTAGAAATGTGAATCAACTAGGATTCGAACTCGCGACCTCGGATATCAACCACCAAGCTCTTTGCCACTTGCGCTAGGGACGGTCGATAGCGTGCTACCTTTCTCTCAAAAAAAAAAAAAAAACACTACCCCTCGCTGTTGCCACCATTGAGACCCGAACACTTGTCATTGTGGAAGTCTCAGAGAAGTCGCATGGAAGGCTAAATGACCTGTAACCCGTGCTTAACTATTTTATCATAAATTGCGTGCGAGGTGCAATTTGAGAGATTTGCAGCATATAATTAAAAGCTTCAACAATTAGAATTGTCTTTAACATGAGATAACATGATCAGCCCATTCACATTAAAATTTTTAAAGATTTTTTAAGCCCCTGAAGTGATAGACGGCAGTAGATCATGCAATCTTGCACTGGGGACAATCACCATTAAATCTTCGTCGAACAGCATTCTATATATCCTGCCCCAGAAGTTGCTGAATTCTGGAGAATATATGTAAGAAGCTAGTGGGTCGAGTGCTCCTGGAAAGGTGATATGATAGTACAAGCAATTATATATGGAATTTGCTGCTAGAATGGCCTAGCTTGTGCTCTTTCTTTCTCCACCGAGTGAGTGCCTGAAAGAATGTGTACCCCTATGTCTTTTAAATTTTTTAATATTTTTACTTAAGAGCCCACTTTACAATAAATTGTAAATTTAACCACGGATGGATTGCATAGTTGTTGTTACGCTCGGCAATCATTTAAGCGGTCTGGGATTTAATTGTTGTTACTCTCAGCAATCATTTAAGAGGTCGGAGATTCAATACCTTAAATGTGCTGTTACTATGATAAATGATAGTAATTCGAGCTTAAATTTTCTACCTCGTAGAAGGAAGTGTCAGTCAATTGCTTTAAATAGCAATAATATATGTTAACACTTTTTCCACCAACTAGCATACCATATTATTTAAAAGAGCAATTATACGTAGAAAAGGAGCAAAGGCAGAAGAACCAAACTAAGTTTGCATCATCAAATCGAGCTGCATGGAGGCAAACTGCTATTTCATGGGACAAATCTTCTAATCAAATTCTTGTGTAAAAAGCAAACAAGTTCTTGTTTTTTGCTTTTGTTTTGTTTTTTTTTCCTTTTTTAACAAAAGAGGCGTTTTATTCATACAGGGAGAATAGCCTAGTGATTGCAGGTTATCGACTGCCGGTAAGCAGTCAAAAAGTCTTGCAGATCCGTATCAAGAATTTGGATTAGGTCAGGTGTGCCTGACCCGTCCGAAACAAAAAAAGATCCCATCACATGAGCAAATTAGGCCAACCATTTAGCAGACTGATTAACCCTTCTACTGACATGAATTACATCAAATTGTTTAAAGCCGTAGAATAATTGTACAGAGAAGACTTTTAATTGCATTCTGTTGGCATCATAAAAATAGCGCCACATGGTAAGTCGGCCTGTGTCACGTGAAGGGTTTCCAAAGCCAAACGGGGAGCGACATGTGGTGCGCCCAAAATTGAAAATTTGTTCGGCGAGACGCGGTTGAGATCGGCCAAGAGTGGTCTGTAAAAATAGGGACGTAGCGGAGAAACACCCCGTAATGGGGAATAACTGAATAACGACAGGCAGGACTATAAATAAACAAAAAGCGCCTGCCAGAGGGGTCTTTTTCCCTGGCGAACAAGAAGACCATTCTTTTTCTAGCATTTTTATGCTTTTGTAGAAGTAGATTACTTGTAATCTTCACTTCCTTTGCATTTTCTATTTTTCTAGGAGTAGTTGTTAAGATAGATTTTCCTGTTTAGTCGGTAGATTTTATCTTCCTGTACACCTTCTTTTCATTTCAATATATCGAAATCACTCGGCTCATTTCAGCCGAGTCGGTAATAAATTAGAGTGTTTGAACTCGGCTGAGCGGATCCCTCATCAGCCGATCGCTTGATTAAGTTTGGGGCGCATCTCGAGGGTCACCAACAGGAGCCATCTCATCGCTCGACCCACCTCCCGAAGCAGAGTTTGACCGAGTCAATGGTCCAGGAATTCGGCTCCCAATAATTTTTTGGCACGCCCTGTGGGACACACTTAGATAATTTCCAATCTAGTTTACTCTCTATAGTATGGCTGACGATAACGCTATGAACCTTAGGAGCAGAGTCATTCCCTGACCTTCAGGGGATGACCAAGGCCGAAAATGCAAACGAGCATCAGGCGGTGTTACCGGTCGGGGGCGAGACTAACGAATATTCGGCTCATCAGGAGCCGAGTTTAACACAGGCACTCGGCCAGATGACCCGAGTCTTGCAAACGTTGGACCAAAATAGTCATCAAAGTACCGCCAGATTAGACGCGGTGCTGGCCGCTATCACGGCCTCCAACGAAAACATTGCCAGAATTGGACAATTATTGGCTCGAAATGAGCAAACCTAAGGAGGCCCGTAAGGACCCCTTACAGCGCCCGTGACACAAAATCCTGTCATACCGGCGGTCACGCAAGCACAGCCCCAAATGGCGCCCTTCCAGGGTTCTTTACAGACTAACGAACATAAACGTCGGTCCACAGTCGGAGATTGCATGGGGATTGCCTCCTCCGCCACCCTTACCAGCGAAAAATTCTAAAATGCAACGGGTGTATATGCTGACGTGGTGTCCCAAACCAATCAAATATTTTCTTTTGGGTATATTGTGAGAATCCGAATTTTTGGGAATTTGGAATTTCTCAGTGTTCCTCTCCCCATTACTGTGTTTTTGATCTGTATACGTATATATATAGGTATTTATATATATATATATGTATATAAGTGTCTTTTAGTGTTTTTTTTTGTTAGTTTTCGGATTTTCGTCGCGATCCGGAGTCTGATTCTGGCGATCCAAAATACTAGGTTCGAGTTCTCGACAGTGCTAAATGCAATGGCGCGATCCGTGTCGGCGTGCGACGCACGGTTTGAAAGTTATTGCATCTTTATCGCAGATCGCTCGAAGGTTACGTTTTATGTTTTCGCGATCGAGTCCCCGTTTTCGCACCTTTTCGCGCGATTTCGAATCGCAGGGGCCTGGGTGGATTTTGTGGCTGAGAGGGAGGGGTAGGTAGGGGGTTGGTGGAGTCATTTATGGGATTTGACCCAACACCCCCCCTCTCTTTACTTAGTCAACACTCAACCTCTCTCTCTCTCTCTCTCCCACACTCACTCCCTTCTCTCCCTTGCTCCCAGAGGTGAGCACAGGGCTCCCCTGCCCCTTGGCCTCCTCCCTGAGCAGCGCCGGCCGCCGCCGGCCACCTCCTGGCCGGAGCAGCTCCGGCCACCTCTCCCTCTCTCTTTTCTTCTATTCTTCTTCTTCTCCTCCTCTGAGGTGAGCACCCAGGGGGAACCCACGCCGAGCTCCCCCTGAGTTCGCTATGACGCGGGGGACCGCCGCCGTGTCGCCGGAGGGCCGCCGGAAGCAGCCCGAGCTGCTGCTGCTGCCTCAGCTAGGGCAGCAGCTGGCCGAGGTGTTCGGGCCGCCGCCGCCGCCGCTTCCCGGAGCTCTGTGGGGTGAGCATCATCACCCTTGAGTCCTCCGCCGCCGACCCTCCCTATCCCGGCCGCCGGAAAGCCGCCGGAACGCCGCCGGAGCCTCCTCCAGCTCGGGGAGCCGCCTAGGGCAGTGGGCTGCCACCTTGGCTCCGCCGCCGCCGTCGCCGGAGCTTTCTTGTCGCGGACCCCGGCAGACCGGTGCCCGGCGACGTCCTCTTGCCGGTGCTCGCGCTGCCGCCGGCCGCCGTCGCCGTTGGTCGCCGGAGCCGCCGTGCCCTAGCTAACCCGAGCCCGAGCTTGGTCCCAGCGCCGCCGCCGCCGCTTCCCGTCGCCGGCCAAGGTGAGCATCACCTTCCCCACCTCCTCCGCATCCACCCCTGGCCGCCGCCGGCCATGTTTGTCGGCCGGCAGCCGGCCGGAGCTAGTTGCTCCGGCCGGGGAGCTTTTGTTGTGTCTTCTTTGTTGTTGCGCTTGTTTGTCGCATCCGTTGACTCCCGAAGCTCGGGAGGGTGAGCCCGACGATCGCAGCGATGTGCTGAACACCGTGCTCACCCTAGTTTTGGGTTTCGTTGAGCCGTCTTATGGTTCGGCCTTTGTCGAGCCTTTTGTGTACTTGTGGCTCTGTTTTTGTGCAATTGCTGTGTTAGCGGCTTGCCCTGTCGCAGCGGGGCTGTGAGCACGGGGTCCGTAACGTCGCTACCTGTCTGCTGGTGCTTGCGGAAGGTCGTGCGGACGTGCGGGGCACTTGATTGGCCGTATTTACGCTTACTTTTCTTATATGCTCACTATTTTTATGGGTTTTCCCGGCCCGCGACTTGTCCTGTCGCAGAGGGGCTGCGAGCACGGTCTCCGTGACGTCGCTACCTATCCGCTGGTGCTCGCGGAAGGTCGAGCGGATGTACGGATTGCTCGAACGGCTTAAATTAGTGCTTGTATGTTTGTATATGTTGCTTGTTGTGGACTTTGGTGATTGCGACAGCGTAGCGACGCTGTGGGCAGCAAGGGTATGGTCTTTGGGACCCTGTGGACTGGTTGTCCAACCCCCTCGCCCTTCGTGGAGTTTCGGATTTGTTTCCGATGCGTTTTTCGATGAAATAATCGGCGAAACGCACGTTTCTAGTTGTGTGACTCACTCGCTATTTTTGCGAGCGACTTGGCTTCATTGGTTAGCCTTGTTGGCTGTTCCTCATCGCTGTCCCAAAGTTTCGAGGACAGCGGATGAGTGATGTGGGGTTCCGGTGCCAAATCGGCACTTTTCGGGAACCCGGGAAGCCTTTACGGGTGCATTTGATGTTCGCGGCACCCCGAGCTTGTGCTCGCTGTCCCGTCACTTGGTTTTGTGTGTTCGGGGACAGCGAGGGACCTTGTTGGCTGTTTGGTACCCCTCGGGGGCTTTGTGTGGTTTCGGGATCGCCCCGGTGGGTTTCCCGGGCGATCCGCCGGTTTCGGGATGTGAGAGCTTTGTGTTTAGCGTCGACTTGGTGGACCTTGACCCTGTGAGTCTTTCGTAGGTCCTGTCGCGGTTCCCGAGAGCCGTCGGTGTTAGATTGGATCTTACCTACAGGTGGGTGCTTCGATCCGGAGTCGGTTCAGTGGACTACGGTGATACCTTTCTATCCCTTCTTTGGCATTACAGTTTTTTTAGTTCACTTGACTCCCGTAGACTCTACTTATATGCGTGCTTGGATAGTAGAGTAGTTGTAGTTGCATGGTTCTTGAGACGACCCAGTTGGTCGGTAGTGATCGCCTATTGTTCTGAGCGATCCTAGTTGTGGTTTGCGTGGTTCTTGAGACGACCCAGTTGGTCGGTGGTGATCGCCTGTTGTTCCGAGCGATCCTAGTTGTGGCTTATTGGTTGCTTCTCGGCTTGTTGCCGTTCTGTGGATTGAGCATACGCATCGATCGTCACAGCTCCCTAGCACCTCACGTATGCCTACGGTCTGATCCACCGTTTGAGCTTCTTTTCCGGAAAAGGGTTGTGGAGAGCGGTCCCGACCCGTGAGCCTTACTGCGTTGCGTGCAGAAGGTTTGTGCCAGTTGGTTGAGCAAGTTGTGACAGTGCCCGGGGTGCGTCCCGGTGGCTATAGATTGGGTTTACTTTGTGGTTATCTCCTTTGATGCATACTAGTTGCTTACAGTAGCATAGTTATTTCAGTTGTATGTTAGCCTCATGCTTACTTGTGCTACTGTATACCATATCTATCTTTTGTTGACCCTCGTGCCGGTGTGTACACCTCGCCTTCGTCGGCTTGCGGTACCCACTGGGAGGGGAGACATGCGTGCATGTTCTCACCCCCCACCCCCATTGCAGGTTTCAGGTGAGCAGGGTGGTGAGTGTCGGGACGCTGCGAGGCACGCCTAGATAGTAGCTCTAGAGGTTCCGACTCGTGAGGCTACATCCCCAGATTTGGTTATCACCCTACTTTCGCCTATTAGATGTCATTTGTGGTTCAGTTATTCTTTGAGCTTACTCTAGCATGCTTATGTGTTGTGAATTTACTCCTTATGATTATGTGATGATAGCATGCTTGGACTAGTTGGTTGTATTCATACCTTTCGATTATTTCGTTATCTAGCTTTTTGGTTTTCTACCCCTCGTGGTAGCGTCGTAAAACAAGGTTTCCGTGTGGGAAACGGTTTTCAAATGGATTTCTGATTGCTCGGTTTTGCGACTTCAAAAAAAGAGAGTTCTCGTGTGGAGAACAGTTTTCAAATGATTCTTGGATGTTTGAAATTAGGATTTCAAATAAAGCTTCTGGGTAAGGAGCAGCTTTCTAGAATGGTTGTTGCTTGTGCATTGCATCATCATTCGCTTAAGGACCTGCTTAGATTCATACAGGTTTAAGGACGGCTAGCTGTATGAATCTACTGTGTTGTTGTGCTGTTGGGATGAATGAATAGTGGTTGTGATCCTGTTGTTTGTCGGGGACGCCGTGCAAATACAGGGGAGACTCTGTCCGTGTGTACAGTGGACCCTGTATTTGTGGCGGGTCTGTACGTGGCGCGGGCTAGGCTTTCAAAAAAAAAAAAAAATTGGTTCGTTTTTCCGCACCTTGAACTAGCCCGGGGCGTGACATATATATGTCCCATCATAATTATAAAAAAATATTTTTATTTTACTTTTTTTTGAAAAGGAGAAATGTGATTGGCTTGTTATTGATGACGTGGTGCAAGCGTGACATAGTAGACTTCCTCCTTATCAGCATATCAGCCCTAGAACACGGGCGTAAGGGCTGGGGGGCGAAGCCTCAATGTATTGCAGGGACTCAACCCTGCAGTACAAAATTACGGACTTCCTCCTGGGCCAAATGTGGCTCAGGTCCCGGTTCCTGCTTCAACAGTAGAAAACAATGAGCTATAAGCTCAAATTAAGGAAGCGATCGGAAATACCTTCGGTGTAGGGGCTAGGCCGGCAATGCGGCCTGTATATAAGTCCCCATACCCAGCAAACATCGATACGGAGCATCCGTACCTGGCAAATTCGAAAATGCCAAAGTTTGATAAGTTCTCGGGCGACGAGACCGAGAATACGGGAACATGTAGCTAGGTTTACGGCCCAGTGCAGAGAGGCGGCCGCAGACCCGTTCTTAAAACTCCGATTATTTAATACGTCGCTAACCAAAATGGCGTTCACCTGGTAAACGAATTGGAGAGAAAATTTTATAAAGCAATTCTACAGGTCGGAACCGGAGTTATCGGTAGCCTATTTGGCTCAATACCAGTAAAAACCGGGTGAATCGGTTGAAGAATATCTTAACCAATTCAAGATGGCCAGGAACCGATGTTTTGTAAGAATGTCGGAGTCTGAATTCGCCAAAAGGGCGTTCAATGGTCTGCATTTCAAAATAAAAGACCATTTTGAAGATAAATATTTTTCGAACTTGTTCGACTTGGGCGTTCGAGTTGCCCTATACGAACAATTCAGGAAAAGAAATAGTGAGGATCGACCGCGATGGAGTTGAAACAAAGAATGAAATAAAGGAAAAGAGAAGAATATCTCTTTTACTGAAGAGACTTCGGTTCAAAATGAACCGAATACTTCAAGCGAAACAGAAGACTCGGCTGATGAAGCCGAGGTATATGCGGCAGAAATAGTAAAAAATCGTCAACCTTAAAAGTGTGCGCTGCTGAAGCCAGCGAAGGCTAGCGAGGCCAAAGCGCGAGTCACAGTGTATACTTATTCTTTTGATGTTGCAAAAATCGATCAAATATTCGATCAGT
Organism: Puya raimondii; assembly: GCA_016920855.1. Taxonomy (NCBI): domain Eukaryota; kingdom Viridiplantae; phylum Streptophyta; class Magnoliopsida; order Poales; family Bromeliaceae; genus Puya; species Puya raimondii. The sequence goes on from JABWPP010000049.1 coordinate 46,266,865, forward strand.
TGATAAAGGACGGAAGAATTAAACTCCAGGAAAGTCAAACAATACCTTCTGGAGAGGAATTAAGAAGAAAAAAAATATTACAAGTGGCACCACTCATGAAGCCACAGAACGAATGAATGCACGGTCTTTAAAAGGCAGACTCAGAAAGAAATAAATGAAGGTCGGCTAGTATTTGCCGACTAAGAAAATAAAAATGATATGGAAGTTGACCAAAACCCATTTCCTTCTCAAGCCAACATGGTGGATGTCAAAGGGAAGACGCCACTTGAAGAAAAGATTGAGAAGGACATTGCCAGCACAAAGAGAGCACTTCGGTTCTGCATCTGATGCAAAACCGAGATGACGAGTCGCGATTGGAAAGCTATCATCCAAAAAAAAAGCTATACAGGGAATGGAAAGAATTCATGACTTTTCCCGAAGAATGGGAAGATTTATCAGAGGCCGAGGGTAATCCGGACGAATGTTCGGAGGAGGCCTCGAATGAGTCTGAGGAGGAGGTAGAATCAAGAGAGACAAAAGGGATATTCTGATCCGAAAAGTCTTGGACGATTACTACCACTCGAGAGAGAGAGCGAGTCGAGGGGATTACCTAAAACAACCCTTCGGCGTCCAGCAGAGGCACCCGGGATATCGGCCAGCATGACACCAACAGCCTAGGCCGAGACCCGAACCAGAGTTCGAGAAAATGACCGAGGGGGATATAGAATTCCTCGGTCGCAGGTTAGTGAATGAACTCGGCATTCATCCATGGCCGAGACCTTGGGAAAGTAGAGAAATCTTGAGGGAACACCTCAGGACGGTAAATGTACCGGCCAACATGCCAACCGACCAATGGGTCACGGTGAAGGCACCGGCCAGATAGCATGGGCCGATGTTAACAAAGACACAAAAGCGGCGGCAACAAAGAATACAAGTCGAGATGAGAAGTCACTAAGAAGAAGCAAAAGGGATGAGGCCGAACACATGGAGGCGGCCTGAGCAGCGGCCGCCTTATCGGCCCATGAAACATAACAACGAAGCGGGTGGTTCAAACCCCATACCATGGTTGAAGTTGAAAATTAAACAGTCGGTTCCAGCAGAGCCGACAAAGAAGGCCACGCGCAAAGAGTTGGAAGAGAAGATTACTTCTCTTGAGACCATTATCAAGCGGGAGAGATGGCCGCCAAAGGGGAGGGAAATTCAGCCGAAGAGTGATTCTTCGGCTGAACTGGCAAAGGAATCGGAAGAGAAAAAACAAAAAATCCAAGAAGTTACAGCCAAAGGGAGTTCCGCTGATATGAGCATGGTGTATGCCCTGCCATGCTCATTCAAAGCGGAGTCAGCGGAGGTGGAAGAGCAGCCTCCATATGGTGAGGAGTTGGCGGTGGCCCAGCTCCAACTTGAAGATTTCGGAGTGGCCGATGCGGTGGTATTCGAGAAACCCTCGGCCGATGCGGTGGGCCGAGTCATGATTGATGGTAGGGCCATGGTCAATGTCATGCCCACGTCATTCTTCAAAAAGCTGGACAAGAGCGAAGGTGAGCTCAAGCCCACTGACACAACCATGACCGACTTCATTGAAAGCGGTCAACCGACCAAGGGGTTACTCACCACCGAGCTAACGGTCGGATCCAAAACCCTCCGAATAGCTTTCTTTGTAGTGGACGCTAGCAGCCACTATAATCTACTGCTAGGGCGTGATTGGATCCACGCCATTGAATGTATACCTTCGACCCTGCATGGGAAGCTATTTCAGTGGTCGGAGACCGTGTCGAAGAAGTCACGGCCGGAGGGAGGCCACAGACGGCAGATGTGACCATAGAGGATGTCGGCCATATCAACTGGGCCGACACAGACCCTAACTAGATCTCGTTCGTTCGGGTTACTGAAGAAGGAGTACAACTGGTACTTCTAAAAGAGGCAGAAACACTGGTCGCTACTAAAGAACCGCCGGTTTGGTTGAAATGGAATATCAAGAGTCAAGAGCCGAGGCTCTAGATGAGCTTTGGCATGACAAGCCGACTGAAGAGGTCGGCTACTCCAAGGAATCGGCCGGGGCGGTCGATGAAAAATCTTATATTAAGTATGCAGTTCAAGAAGCCGATTGGAAAAAGAATGATTCGGCTCGATGGGCCGATGGTACTACGAAGGAATGGCTTACGGGAGCTCTAAACTCCAAAGCCAATGAAGTCAAATTGAACGAAACCACACCGACGGCCAGCGAGGCCGACGGGCAAAAAAAACAACGAAGATTGGATCCGGGAGTCTAGGATCCGGGGGTCGAAACCGAGACAGGGTATATAGAAGAATCGCCGATCAAGGTCGGTGAAAAAAATTTAGAAACTCAGGACCCATTAATCGAAGTGAACTTCGGGTCGGACGAATATAAACGACCGACTTTCATCAGCGCGAGAATTTCGGCACAACAACAGAGAAGCTGATCGAATTGTTGAGAGAATATAAAGACTGCTTCGCCTGGAGCTACGAGGAGATGCCGGGACTAAGTCGAAAAATGGTAGAACACAGGCTCCCCATAAAAAAGGGATATAAGCCTTACAAACAACCGGCTCATAGGTTTGAGCCGAGTATTATATTGCAGACTAAAAATGAAATTGAAAATCTTATAAGAGTCGGGTTTATTAGAGCGGCTCGTTATGTCGACTGGGTGTCTAATATTGTTCCAGTATGAAAAAAGAATGGCAAACTTAGAGTTTGCATTGATTTTAGAAATTTGAATTCAGCTACACCCAATGACGAATACCCAATGTCCATAGATGACAAGATGACATGTTAGTGGATGCGACAGCCGGACATGAAATCCTGTCCTTCATGGACGGTCATGCTGGCTACAATCAAATTTTTTATTGCCGAAAAAGATGTAGCGAAAACGACTTTTAGATGTCCGAGATCCATTGGGACTTTTGAGTGGGTAGTAATGCCTTTCGGTTTGAAAAATGTCGGGGCCACTTACCAGTGGGCAATGAATTTTATTTTCCACGATCTGATCGGTAGAATATTAGAAGTTTACATCGACGATATCATTGTAAAATTCAAGTCTCAAATCGATCATTGGGCTGATTTAGAATTAGCCTTCGAACGCATGAGGAAATATAATTTTAAAATAAATCATCTGAAATGCGCGTTCGGAGTATCGGCTGGAAATTTCTCGGATTCCTAGTCCATCAAAAGGGAATCAAGTTAGACAAAAATAAGGTAAAGGCGATTATTGAGTTACCGCCGCCGAAGAATAAAAAAGAATTACAAAGTCTATTGGAAAAAATAAATTATTTAAAATGTTTCATATCAAACTTAGCTGGTAGAATAGGAGTGTTCACTCCTTTACTTCGGCTTAAGAATCAGGAAGAGTTCGCATGGACAGAGGAACACCAAGAGGCGTTCGAGAATATTAAAAAAAATTTAGTGAACCCTCCGGTACTTGTTCCTCCTCTGCAAGAAGTGCCGACGAAATTGTATATATTGACTGTAGAGGAGAATTTAGGATGTCTGTTGGGCCAAGAAAATGATGTGAAAGAAGAGCAGGCCATTTATTATCTCAGCCGACACTTAGTAGATACCGAGCGACATTATTCAGCTATAGAAAATTTGTGCCTAGCACTGTATTATGCTTGCACTAAACTGAGATATTACATCCTACCAGTGGAAGTGTCGGTTGTTTGTAAAACCGACCTGATAAAATATATGTTATCAAAGCCGGTCCTAAGAGGAAGAATCGGACGCTGGATGTTAGCTTTATCCGAATTTTCTCTCAGCTACGTTCCGGCAAAGGCTGTTAAAGGTCAGGCAATAGCCGACTTTTTGGCCAGTCCTTCGTGCATGGAGGTTGAGGAGCCAATGCAAAGCATGGTCGGTATCCGACCTTGGACGCTCTACTTTGACGGATCTAGAACAGCCGATTCGGCTGGAGCTAGGATAGTAATACAATCTCCCGGAGGCGAAACGTCTTAGTTTGCCTTTAAACTAGATTTCGGCTGCTCCAACAACCAAGTCGAGTATGAGGTCTTGATAATTGGCCTCGAAATTTTAAAAGAGTTAGGCGCATGCTCTGTTGTAGTCATTGGTGATTCACAGCTTATGATAAAGTAAGTGGTCGGAGAATACCGATGCGAGAGCTCTAATTATCTACAACATTATTTGAATAAAGCAGTGGAATTACTTAACATATTTGGGGAAGTAGAGTTAGTGCACCTATCAAGAGAAGAGAACGAGCAAGCAAACAAGTTGGCTCAGTCGGCTTCAGGATATAAAGAGCCGAGGAAAATGGGCCGAGTCAGAATTGAAAAAAGGCTGCTACCATCGGTTTACACATAGGAACCGATGATAATCGCCCCCGTCGGAGTACAGGATGATTGAAGAACACCTCTAATTGAGTTTCTCAATGATCCGAGCGGACAAGCCAGTTATTAGCTGTGAAAGAAAGTGCTCGACTATTGTCTACTAAACGGATAACTTTATAAGAGAACAACCGAAGAAGTACTCCTGAAATGTTTAGGAGCTGATGAAGCCTTGGTAGTCATGGGTGAAGTATATGAAGGGTTATGCAGGGCTCATCTAGCCGGAAAGAGATTGAGGTGGACAATTCGGTACTTAGGATACTATTGGCCGACCATGCACGAATACTGCATAAGATATGCCAAGGGATGTCAAGAGTGCCAGTTTCACAGCTCGGTGCAAAGAGTACCGGCATCTGAGATGCATGCAATTATCAAGCCTTGGCCATTCCGTGGTTGGGCTATGGATCTGATTGGAGAAATTCAGCCGAACTCATCGGCTGGACATAAATTCCTGATAGTGGCTGTGGATTATTTCACCAACTGGGTGGAAGCAAAACCTACAAGATTGGCCACTCAAAAAGACATTATAGAGTTCATGGAAGACTCTATCATTCATCGTTTGGGATTTTCGAAACGATTACAACCGACCAGGGAATTATGTTCACAGGAGAACAGTTCTCAAGGTTCTTGGAGTCAAGACAGATTAAGTTGCTTCATTCGTCGTCTTATTACGCACAGGCCAATGGACAAGCCGAAGCAGTAAATAAGGTTATCATAAATTTAATGAAGCGGCATACTAGGAAACATCCGAGAAAATAAAACAAAAAACTCTCGGAGTTATTGTGGGCATGCCGGACGACTGTCAAGATAGCGACAGAAGTCACACCTTTTCGACTAGTCTACGGTCACGAGGCTATATTGCCGGCCAAAATAATGATTCCTTCTTTAAGAGTCGAGGGACAGAAAGAGTTGACATCTAGAGAATATGAGCTCTTGATGTATGAAAATTTAGATGAAATCGACGAGACTCGGCTATTGGCATTCGACCATTGGAAAGCCTATCATAGCCGAGTGAGTGGTGCGTATAATAAGAGAGTTAAGGCTAAATCTTTTGCGATCGGAGATTTAGTGCTAAAATTAATACTGCCGATTGGCCGAAAATGCCGAATATATGAAAAACGATCTCCAAATTGGGAAGGACCTTTTCAAATATGCAAAGTCGCCAGAGGCAATGCGCACTTTCTAAAAACGTTGGAAGGATAAAAAATCAGCAAGCCGATTAATGAAAAATACTTAAGAGAGTACTACCCTTCTGTGTGGAAAAATGATTAAGAATATTATCAAAAGAACAAACAAAACAAATATCCGAATATACTACAGCCGATACACTGAAAGCCGAGGAGAATAAAAATTAAGATAATAGATCCCTGAGTTGAATCTATTCGGCCTTCAAGTTGGACTGAGCTAGATCGGCTGTACGTCTTCTTTGTTTCATCATAAGATGGAGCTTGTAGAGTTGGGAGAGCTAATCACGGATCGATGTCTCCTCATCTTTCTTGGCCTGATATTGAATTCGCAGAGAAGTGCGTTCTTCAGATGTGCGGGCCAAGGCTTTTTCCGCTTCGGCGAGTTCTTCTTTAAGGTAAGCAATGCGCTGCCGAAGAGCCGATTCTTGATCCCTTAAGACATCATCCCGTTTGTTAAAGTCGGTTAATGGAGTCGCTACATCAGTAGCCTTTTTCTTAAAAGAGCCGACTTGTGAGAAGTGAACATCCAAAGCCATGTGCTCGGCGGAAAGTACTTGTTGTTGAGCCAAAAAGGAAGAAAGATGAGCATACAAAGTTTCTGCAAAACAGCGCTCCGAGAGAGGTAGATTAGGCTGATCCAGGAGGTCAATGAGGAGTGCTTCGAGACAATCGAACTGCTCTAAACTTTGAGTCAAGGTCGGAACACCGCTACTGTATAGTCTTAAGCATTCGTCCAACTTCTGTTGGGTGTCAGCTGAGATAGTAGTAGAGGGGTCTTCTTCCTCATTAGATTTAGGACTCGAAGCAACCAGTTCTTGAAGGAAGAGGGCCGGAACGTCCGCCGATTCACCAATAGGTGTGTGTTCTTCAGGTATCGGCGCAACGACTGAACTGGAAGCTTCAACCGGAGGTTTATCAGGGAAGGCTGGACCACTCCCCTCTCTCATCCCGAGTTCGTCCTCCATTTTTCTCTCTTCCTCTCTTTTGTTCCTCTGTTCCTCCTCTTTCTGTTTCTCCTCCTCTCTTTTTCTTTTTTCTTCATCTTCCCTCCTCCTCTCTGCCTCTATCATCTTTTTCTTTTCCTCTTCTTTCTTTCTTTCTTCCTCTCTTTTCTTCTTCTCTTTTTCATCTTTAGTTCTTTCCTTTTTTTGTTTCTTCTTTTCTTCTTCTCTCCTCTCCTCCTCTCTCTTCTTCTTACTTTCCTCTTCGTGCGCTCATTTTTCATCCTTCTTCTTCTTTCCTTCGTCATCCTGATCTTTCTGCTCTGTCCCCTCCTTCCGTTTTCTCTCTTCAGCTTGCTTCTTCTCGTGACGCATTACCCGCTGAGTCTCCCAGTCTCGTTGAAGTATTGCCGCCTTAAGTGTCGAGGCAAACCTAGCACTGGGGACCCTTGAAGCCGCCTTCTTCGGCTGTTCGACCATCGAATCATGTAGTGAAGAATGAGGAGGAGAAGGAGAATCGATTAAAATGGGCTAAGGATTTACCTTGGTCGATGACGGAGCTTGTTCAGCAAGAATCGGCTCAGCAGGGGCTGCTGTCAAGCTCGATTCGGGAACCTCTTCGGCTGGAACAATGGTTTGAGCCGGAGGTATAGTACCAGCCGTCGGATCCTCTGCAGATGATTTGCCTTGTGCCGAGGCAAGGGAAGGACGAGAGTGAGGTCTGACTGCGACTGATTTGCGTCGCTTCTGTTGCGGCGGAGGAGTTGGAGAGACAGATTCGATTGGCCGCTTTTCTGGACGCTGGGCCGATGAATCAAAAACGCGTACCGACTGAAAAGAATAAAATAGCCGAAAGCACATTAAAGATGGATACACCCTGAGAAGCGAAATATACCGCTGAGGGACGAGGCGAGTGTAGTACCCCTGGGGCCTAACTGACGAAATGACTGCAGTATTCTAGACTGTTCGACACTTCTGGAGAGTGTCGGGATGAGTCGGAGTTGTTTTGGCGCGAAATAGACGCGAAAACGGACTCTGAGCACCGAAATAAGCCAAAACTGAAGTTTTGGATTTGTGGCAGTTTAGGGCGCTCGAAAGTTGTGAAGACCGAAATTTTCTTTTATGATTGTTTGACTTCCTTTTCAGTGTTATCCTGTGTATTTGGATTCTTAACTTGCTGGTCAGATTTCAGAGAAATATGATTTAAAATAAAGTTTTTACGCGATCTTTAAATATGACTTAAAATGAATAGTAACTGGCGTTTCTGGAATGGACCGAGAGAAGAGAAGGGCTTCGGACGCGAATCGAACTCCGATTCAGGCGTTCCAATAGCTCGTTTTCAACGTCTCGACTATTCTGGAACCAATGGTGCTGACGGTTTTTATGTTTGATGCACGGTTTTCGAGGAAAATGGGTTTTATCTCTGGAAGGGCTTTTATGCAATGATGTTTTTGCTTTTTAGAAATGTTTGGTGTTTTGGTAGATCGTGAGAGGATGGGTTTGTCGCGAACCGGCAACCATTTCTGGTGATCCAAAATCATGAGTTCGATGTCTCGGCAGTGCTGATCGCGATGGTGTAATCCGTTTGTGGATCCGACGGTCGGATCGCGAGATATCGCAAAATCATCGCCGTGGGGTCGAAAGTCCGATTTTGGTCTTTTCGCGAAAGGGTCCGTATTTTATGTACCGTTTCGCGTGAAATCGGACGTGGAGGGACTTTTGGCGCGTTTTGCATGCTCAGCGAGGGACTGGTTTAGAATCTTTAAGTTTTTGAGGGTTTTCGTGCTTTTGTGCACTTGGTTTATAAGTGCATGTGTGTGTGTTGTGGGCTATCCTTGACCTAACCCTAACCCTAGTTCCCTGCTGTAGCCGCCTCCCTCTCCAGCTCCTTCCCCGTGCGCCGCCGCCGTTGCCGGCCACCCTGGCCGCCGGAGACACCCCCCTCTCCTGCTTTCTTTCTTTTCTTCTTCTTCGCCTTGCTCTGGCCGAGCTCTGCGAGGAGGACCCCGTCGCTTTGGGACCCCCTCGGGCTTGCCCTCCGACCGCCGGCGACTCCCGGCCCCGCTGTCGTCGCCGCGCACCGCCGAGCCACCATACGTGGCTGCTGCTGCTGCCGCTGCTGCGTTTGGTGCGGGCTGCGGGTTCTTGACACGAGCCGCCGCCACCCTCTGCCGCCTTGGGTGTGGAGCCCCGGCTTCTGGGGGTCGACCGCCGCCGACCTGCACCTCCCCGGCCGTTCCCCGTGCCGCTGGTGGCCGCTGCGGCTGAGCGGAGCCAACTCGGGTCTGGGGCGGCAGCAGCGCTGATCCGCCGCCGCCGCCGCCTTCCCCCGTCGCGGCCGCCCGCTGTTCGACGTCCGGCAGCCTTTCGATGCCGGCGCTCGCCGTCCCCGCCGCCACCGTGGCCGTTGGTTGCTGCTCGGCCGTGCCCTAGCCTCGGCCGAGAGCGCGGTTTGTTCCAGCGCCGTCGCCGCCGCTTCCCGTCGCCAGCCGAGGTCAGCGTCGTGTTCCTTACCACCCCCGCACCCGACCTGGGCCCGCGCGCGCGCTGTCGTGCCGCCGGCCGCCGGCCGGAGCTTGCTTGCTCCGGCCAGGCCCAAATATAGGGCTGGTTCTTGGTGGTGCGCTGTTCCGGGCCCTCTGCTGCCTCCCGATCTTCGGGAAGGGGAGCACGATGACCGCGGTGACATGCTGATCATCGTGCTCACCTCGGTTGACAGCAAGGATGCCCCGCTTCGCTGGTTTTTGTGAATCGAGCCCTTTATTGTATGTTTGTGTGGTTTTCTTGGGCTGTTTGAGTCCCGCGACTATCTTTGTCGCTTCGGGCTGTGAGCACGGCTTCCGCTGCATCATTCCCTGTATGCTGGTGTTCGCGGAGGGTTGTGCGGATGAGCGGAGTGCTCAAACGGCCCATTTATTGCTTTTATTTGTATTTATGTTGCTTGTTTGGGCTTGTTGGTACTTGTGGCAGCGTGGTGACGCTGCGGGCAGCAAGGGCATGACACTCGAGGCCCAGTGGACTAGTTGTCCAGACTCGTAGCACCCTCGTGGAAATCCGGTTTGATTTCCGGTGCGTTTTCCAACAAAATAGTCGGCGGAACGCACGTTTTGGTCGTGCGACTCACTGGCTGGTTTCGTGAGCGACCTGGCTTCGTCGTAAAGCCTTGTTGGCTGTTCTCCTTCACTGTCCCGAAGTTCCGAGGACAGCGGATGAGCGACGGAGGGTTTCGGTGCCAAATTGGCACTTTTTGGGAACCCGAAAAGCTGTTTTCGGGCGCGTTGGTGTTTGTGACACTCCGGATGTGTGTTCGCTGTCCGACCACCTTTGGTGTGTTTGAGGACAGCGGGTGGCTTGGTTTGTTTGTTGGTACCCCTCTGGGGCTTGGTTTGGGTTCGGAATCGTTCCGGCGGGTCTTCCGGATGTTCTGACGGTTTTGGGCTTGTGAGCATATGTGTTTGTGTCAACTCGGTGGGTCTTGATCCTGCTAGTACTTTGTAGGTTTTGTCGACGTCCTTGAGAGCCGTCGGTGTTAGGCTCTTCTGTTGTACAGGTGGGTACTTCGATCCGGAGTCGGTTCAGTGGACTAGCAGTGATACCTTTCTATCCCTTTCTCTTGCATTCCTTGTTTCTAGTTCATTTGACTCCTGTTGTCTCTACTTATGTGAGCTTGCCATTAGTAGAGTAGTTTGGTTGCATAATTCATTGTGATGACCTGGTTGGTTGGTGGTGATTGCCTGTTGTTTCGGCGACCCTCGTTTACTTGTTTATCAGTTGCTATTCTCAGCTGGTTGCCGTCCTGTGGTTTGAGCATATTGCATCGATCATCACAGCTCTTTTAGCACTTCACGTACACCAACGGTTTGGCCACCGTGTGGGTGTTCTTTTCCGAAAAAGGGTCGCGCGCATCCGACCCGTGAGCCTCTTGGCACGTGCATCTGCGGAGGTTATGTGTGGACAGTTGAGCGTGTGGTGCCAGTGCCAAGGATCCGTCCCTGTGGCCTGGTGGTGATTGGGTATTATTTGTGGTTACTTACATTTGATGCATGCGTTTCTTAACGGCAGTAGCTTAGTCTTTTCATATCTGGTTATTTGTGCTAACCTGTGCTACTGTTCTTGTTTATCCATCTTCTTGTTGACCCTCGTGCCGGTGTGTACACCTCGCCTTCGTCGGCTTGCGGTACCCACTGGGAGGGGAGACGTGATTTATCATGTTCTCACCCCCCGCCATCGTTGTTGTTTTCAGGTGAGCCGGGTGGTGTGAGTCGGGACGTGGTGAGACGCGAGTAGCTAGCGTGCATTAGAGGTCCCGACTAGTACCTCGTCAGATTTGATTTACCCTGACCCTCTCTTATAGTAGATTTATGTTTATAGCATGGTTCAGTTACATCGTGGTTATTTGTTTAGCTGCATGTTTGGATATTTGGATTTATTATCGTCTGGTGGATTTGTGTCATATCTTGTGATATCGTTTTATAGTGGGTTTCTACCCCTCGTGGTTGCCGAATTTCAAAATAAGGTTTCCGTGAGGGAAACAGTTTTCAAAAAGATTTCTGATCGATCAGTTTTGGTTTATCAAAAGAGAGTCCTCGTGTGGGGGACAGATTTCAAAAGGATATTTGAATGATTGAACTTAGGGTTTCAAAATAGAGCTTCTGGGTGAGAAGCACTTTTCTAGAATAATTTGGTGTAATATGCATTGCATCATCCTTCGCCTAAGGTTTTGTTTAGATTCATGCAGGTGTTAAGGATGGTTAGCTGTATGTGGTGATTGTTGTTTGTGTGGATGAATGGATGATGTTTGGGATCCTGTTATGTATGATGGTACGCCGTGCAAATACAGGGGAGACTCTGTCCGTGTGGACAGAGGGACCTGTATTTGTGGCGGGTCTGTACGTTGCTCGGGCTGGGGCTTTCAAAAAAAAAAAAATGGTACGCTTTCCGCATCTAAAACTAGCCCGGGGCGTGACAGATTAAGATGGTATCAGAGAGTAAAGGTTACAAACACTCATTCATTGGCCTACACCTATCCTGTTGCATTGATATTCATTGTACCAGTTGTTGTACATACTAGTGTAGGTGATCTTATTGTGGCTCGTGCTATGTTGATTATACCTCCTCTTTGTGGTAGAGTTGAGTTGTTTGTGAACACTTGAGCATTGATCAGTTGATTGGGTCATACTTGTTGATTATGCATTTGAGGTGCCGAGGGCACGTGAGATTCTTCTGTGAGTTCAGATTGACCCATTTTGATCATATACCCGTGGGTGCTTGGCGATGATATGTGTTGTGATATTATACTCGGTTGGGTCGCTCCCACGAGTACCACTCCGGAGTTGGGTTATGTGTAGTACAGAGGGTACATGCCTGTACTAGTTTGGCTCTCTACGGGTAGAGCGTGATGTTCAGGCCGCAGGTATGATATTATTGATTTATGATAGTCCTCGTTTGATGTGTTGTGTTCATATCATTGATATTCATATTGTCAGTTCGAGCATTATGCATAGTAGTGGTAGTTTATCTCCTACTTTCTTTATTGCTCTCCATATATCTTGAGATCGAGGACTTAGTGGGCAGACCGCTGACGCTGGTGGCGGTACCCACTGAGGACTACTTGTTTGATAGTAGTTCTCACACCCGTTGTTGACATCTTTTTGCAGAGTCTTCTTCTCCAGCAGTGCATACTGATCGTGGAAAGGAGACCGTCGGGTAGAGCTGTTCCTCGGACATTTGGCTAGAGGTATACCCCATTTTGGTAGATGATCCTATGAGTCTGTACATACAGTGATATGGAGATTGTCAGTGATGTATATTTTGGCGGTGGATTGATGTATGTATGTACAGTGAACTTATTATTTATATAGCAGCTCTGTTACTTTTGATACCTTTAGCTGTTAGTGGATGTTGATTTCGTTTCGTATGCTCAGTTTTATTACTGTGTATACGGGTCTGTTGATGTGCCTGGGAAATGGTAACCCGGGGCGTGACACAAAGTCTCAGTTGATCTTCTGTGAACGGGTGCAGAAGAGGTTGTGGCAGAGCTAGTAGAGGAGAAAGGCAGTATGCTCCTTCCTAGTAATTGGAGCAGGAGCCTGACCTGCAAACCGCCGCATAAACTTAGCGTAAGCAAGGTCCACCTTTGGATCTAGATCGGCCTCGAACTCCACCACTCCGTCGGGATTATAGGCCATAGATAGGATGACGCCATGAGGACGGAGATCGACGATCGCCGCCACGTCAAAAAGGGTCGGGGTGAAAGGCCCTGCCCTAAAGAAGAAGATATTGGAAACAGGAGACCAGGAATATAAAGACGCAGCTAGAAGAAGACTGTCGGCTTGAGGAGGGGTCCTCGAAAGTTGGATGGCTTCGTAAATCCCAACTTCACGCCAAAGATTGGCGTAAGACTCCTCAACTCGGTCCAACCAGGCCAAATAGGCATCTGAAACGCTGGGCCAGGTACGAAGACTCTTCCCTGATGACCTCAATGAAGACCAGGAGAGGAGATGAATAACCTTGGCCATCAAGGGAAGCCTTTCTGCCGAGAAAGGAAAAGCATCGGGTGCAGAAAGCACCACGAAAGAAGGGCCAAGTACAAAACGAGAGGGGTCTGACTTGACATATTGCCTAAGAAGAGTACAGTCGAGAGCCGGAGAAGAAGGGTGAGAAGGAATCAGAGCCATAGAAAGAAGCTGAAAAAAGGCTCTTGAGGAGGAAGAAGAAGAGCAAAATGGGAGAAGCTCTTGAGAAGGGAGAGGATGAATAGAAAAGAAAAAGACGAAAGGGCGTAGGAAAAGCGAAGCCGTCAGAGGGAATTTTGAAAATAAATCATGATGGTGAAGTGACGGCCGCTATTAATGCCCTATTTAATTTTCTAGATGAGACAAAAGGGCACAGAAAATTATAACCGTCAAGGGACGAAATCAAGTATGAGATGACACAAGACATGGCCAGATGAAGTCGCCAGGCGAAATAGGCGATATGGCCATGTGGGGTGGCAAATCTTAGCCATCGAACCAACGGCATTCAATCTGAGCCGTTGAGTGAAACTATGCTAGCCACCCGAAATGATCATTCGAGAGACTACCGAGGGGGCATTGTTGGTGCCATAAAAATAGCGCCACGTGGTAAGTCGGCCTACGCCACGTGAAGGGTTTCCAAAGCCAAACGGGGAGCGACATGTGGTGCCCCAGGATCTAGGAAGGACGTGCCCAAAACCAAAAATTCGTTAGGCGAGACACGATTGCGATCGGCCAAGAGTGGTCCGTAGAAGTAGGGACGTAGCCGAGATACACTCCGTAATGGGGATTAATTGAATAACGACAGGCGGGACTATAAATAAATAGAAAGTGCTTGCCAGAGGGGTCCTTTTCCCTTGCGAACAAGAAGACCATTCTCTTTCTAGCATTTTTATGCTTTTCTAGAAGTAGACTATTTGTAATCTTCACTTCCTTTGCATTTTCTATTTTTCTAGGAGTAGTCTGTTAAGATAGATTTTCCTGTTTAGTCGGTAGATTTTATCTTCCTGTACACCTTATTTTTATTTAAATATATCGAAGTCACTCGGCTCATTTCAGCCGAGTCGGTAATAAATTAGAGTGTTTGAACTCGGTTGAGCGGCTCCCTCATCAGCCGATCGCTTGATTATGTTTGGGGCACATCTCGAGGGCCACCAATAGGAGCCATCTCTTCGCTCGACCCAACTCCCGAAGCAGAGTTTGACCGAGTCAACGGTCCAGGAATTCGGCTCCCAGCACATTCCTATAAAGCATGGAGGCGCCAAAGTTTCTTTCACCATTTGCACGAGTTGTAGGTAGTCTGTTTCAAGTATCACCATCGAAATTTTGCAGTTCAATAGTTTCTTCAAATCCTAGGTAGCAGCTTTAATCTCAGTGTCCATGGCACGGAATCCCCAAGCCGGCTTTCCTATAGCAAAAAAAGTAGCACAATTATTTGTTCGAGCAACATAACCTAAGCCCACATTGTCACCCCTGCATATAAATGAACAATTTGAGTGTTAATATAAAAATGTAAAAACACCGTTCTCTACCAGCTTAAGCTTTTCGAGTACAACGGTTGTTTCACATGGTATCAGAGTAGGAGGTCTTGAGTTCGAGTCATGCCAGACTTCTAGCATTATTAATTTCCTCCAATTTAATTTATGTCCACATCATAGGTCTATCAAAAACTCTTGAGCCCAGATGTGAGGGGAGTGTCAAATATAAAAATATAAAACACCGTTCTCTACCAGCTTAAGCTTTGAGAGTACAATAGTTGTTTCACACTGAGTTCACTTTAACCATATCCTCAGCAGGGGCCTTCCAAACATATTGAGGATCAGGTGTGGCCTTAGATAGCTTACCCAAATTAAGGTAGTCATTCATCATTTGCATTAAGGTTCGAAAGATTGAGTAAGTGGAAAAAATGTAATTGGAAAATTGTCTGGCATTTCTGTTTTTCCAATATTCACCTTCTCCTCCTCTTACCACTCGCCTCTCCTCTCTTTCCATGACAAATCCATGGCGAGATCATTGTGTAGGCGATGATGCTACCGATGGATGTATTTGATAAATTTTCTACGATATACGAGATAAAAATGAGCCCTAACTATAACCTTTGTCCCATTTCTCTCACTTCTTTCCTTTTAGAGGGATTGGAGGTGAGGAGTGAGGGTGAATGCTTCATTCGGTCGTGTCAAAGTAAATAAGTTCTTTATAGCCCACATTATTATGAATCTGAAAAGAGCTTTAACAGTTGTTACTTTTAACCCTACCATGATATCTAATAAAACTTACGAATTCTCAATTTCTAGCTGACGTGGCGTGTCCCTGTGAAGTTTGGGGAAGGTTGGCCTGCAAAGCGTCTCTGTTGCATTTTGTTCCTCTTCCGCTTTCCCCCTAATTTCCTTCAGCCGTCTTTCCATTACTATGTCCACACTGAGGTGGTTGCGGCTCCCACCTTTCAATTTATGCATTCGCATGGTGACCGCCTATGGCCTTGCCATCTACAGTTCCTGCCCCCTCGCTCATTGCTCTGTCGCCGTCGCATCGCCGTCTATTTCGACGCCAGGCCCGACGACGTCATCATGTGCTACTCGTACCATTCCAATAGTATGTTATGCAGCGGGTCTATGGTGATTAGCTTTTTGTAGTTCCATGCCTCCCCGCTCTCTCACAAAATGCTAGTCACCAATTGCAACCCTCCTGTGGAAGAATCTCTCAAGGCACTTCTCCTCCCTCCGCCAAACCCTCATCGATCGCTTTCAAGTTGTCGACGCCGACCTTCTCCCCCTGCAAGGCCTCCGTCCTGACCACGAGGCTACCGCCCCCGCTCGCATCAAGGAGCGCTGCGGTGCCGCAATCGTCGAGATCGAGGACCTTGCCGCCGCATTCGCCGCCGTTGCAGCAACTGCGCAACCTCCCATCAGCATCCGCTAGATCTTCCGGTGGTTCTGGCGCTGCATGGTCTATATCGGGTGTAGCACACTGAACTTTAGCAAATTACGAAGTTCTAGTGTGAGATTAGTATTTTATACTAGTCAGGAGGTTTTCGTCGTGATGCGGAAGTTTGGGAGTGTTTTCGGGACTTAAAAAGTACAAAAACGGACTCCGGAGAGGGAAATCTGCAAAAGGTGCAGATTTTGCATTGTATTCCGATATGGCCTGAGATACCGGAATGTATTTAATGTATTCCGGTACTGATTTAGGAGATACCAGAATACTGTGTCGTGGCATGTTGGGCCAGCTCTCGGGTTTTGCGGAATCAGACCCTTGATACCGGAATCGCCTGGTACTGGTATGTCTGTTCGTATACCGGTACGCAGTGCAGTAAATCCAGATTTCGTAATGTTTGCAATTTCTGAGTTTTTGAGGGGCTTAAGGGCAATTGTAACAACATGTAACTTAACCCTTCATCCCCCTCACTGCCCTCTTTTGTGCTGAGGCTTGGAGAAGAGAAGGTAGGTCTCTTCCCTCTTTCTCTCTCTAGATTTCTTATTTCCAAACCCTTGGATTCTTGGGTTTGATCTCCTTCCTTTTCTCCTTTGCCTTGAAGCTTGCTAGCTTGACCTTGGAGGAAGCTTGGAAGTGGAGTGGAGAGCTTGTTTGAGGATTAATCCCCAACCCTAGCATCTTTGAACTTGGATTGGAGCTCTTTTGAGGTGAGTAGCTCTCTTGCAACCCCTTGGTATGAGTTTTTGCTTGGAATTTTAATAAAAACCTAGTATGGATGAAACTAGGGTTTCATTTGGGGTTTCTTGATTATGAGCTTTTGAGGTCGAATTGATGGGTGTTGAATGTTGTGTTAGGTTGGAATTGAAGCTTCCTAACCTTGATTTGGATTTTGGACAAGTACTTCTTAATCTAAGGTATTTTCCACCCATTTACCTCATGATTTTGGTGATTTTTGAATTGTGTTCGTTCGACATTTGTGACCCTCTATAAATTGTCTTTAGGGTGCTAGAAATTGAGGGGGCAACTTCGGTTCGAAGTACCGCGGGTCTCGAAGGAGTTCCGGTGGGTTTGACCTCGCCGAAATGGGTGAATTCCCCCTATGTCTTCGGTTTAGCTTAAAAGCTTAAATTGGTGCATCTTCATGATAATTGTGACATAATAAAATTTTGGAATGGATAAAATGCATGTGATATATATATGAGATTTGCATACCCTATGTAGTAGAGATTCATGAAAGATATTATACATAGTGCATTATAGATGGCTATGGAAAAAGGGCATTTCACCTTATGTACATGTAGAAATACATGCATGAATGATTAAATAATATGTGGGGTACTAGATGAATAGTGAACTATGAGGTTCATACATGATGCTTTGTACATTGGCTATTGGTAGCAATAAATATGATATATGGCAAGTTCTTGACAATGTGAGACTAAGTATATTGCACATTACTTAGGTTAATAGAAAGGTTGACATTGTGACATAGTACTAGACTCTTTGGTCACTAGTTGGTATTCCATGTTATAGACATGATGAACATGATGCTTATGCGGTTGATTATGCTTGTTTGCCATTATGCTCATTCGCACATGCTTGTGAGGGTCGCTCCCTACAAGCCGGCACTCCGGAGTTGGCCTTTGCGACGTTTGTTCGCCCGTGCGGGATTGGGCGCCGAAGTGGATTGCTGTGGGAAAGGCTCATTCTTAGCGTGAGAATGATGGCTACCACGGGGCCATTAGGCTCGGCACAAGCGGGACAGTACCGTCCCCTATGATTGGATAAATGAGGTCTCATGTAAGTAGTAAACATGACATACATGTAGTTGGAAACAAGTCATATATTTCATACTTGTAGTTGGAGACAAGTCATACATGTAGTAGCAAAACTTGACATATAGTGAGGTCATGACACTTGAACATGTGTAGTTAGTTATGGCATATACACACATGAGCTTGACTAGAATATTTATATGTTTTATAACATAATGTTTAGAGGCATAGTAGTGTAGGACTTTTAAACATGATTATGCTTTACTTTTGCCTCAGTTGACCTAGTGGTGTACTCCGCTCCTCTCGGCGGCTTACCCACTGGGAACTATTGTATAATAGTTCTCACCCCACGTTGTTGTTGATGTTTTTATTTCAGAGCCTTCCACTGCGGGAGAGGCAAGGGACCGAGGCAAGGGCGTGGCGACTAGTTAGTGCTCGTGGGAGATAGTCGCATAGGTGGACACCTTTCTTTTGTTTTTTGTTGAAAGGTGTATGTATTTTGGGTTTGGTGTTGTAGATGTTACCCTATGTCTTGGACCTTTATTGTAGTAACCTTGTATAACTTTTACTAGTTCACTTTTTGTATGTTGGGATTTGTATATCTCCTTGTTATGATTATCGTTTCTCTATCTAGTATGCTTATGCTGTCATGCCCCGTCGGGCTTTTAACACCAACTAGGTGGAAAGGATAACCGCACAGGCGTATGCCCCAGACCCGCCGAACGGAAAGAGTCTCCTCTACCCGCCCACGGCGTCACAACAAGCATATCCATGATGTTCCAACTAGGAACGGAGTACAAGAGTTGTACAAGGAAAGCATCAACATAAAGAAGTTCTACTTCTATTACATCACATTTGCACATTTATACATGTCCAATTTTTCTTTTCTTTCATTTCTATTCTATAGTTCCAAAACTATGGAATTTACAAGTTGCATACATTTAATAAAAACCCCTATGCTATCATTGTCCAAAACTAGGGGTACAACTCTATGTAACACCAAAATGGAAGGGCTGCGATCTACAGAGCCAAACCCTTGCTTCGCTCCGCCGCCTCACTCGCGGAAGGACCTGAAAAACGTGGGGTGAGAACTATAAATATAGTTCCCAGTGGGTAAGGCCACCCAAGAGAGAAGCTCGACCCACCAGGTCTAAAGAAACACCATAAGCATAAGTTAGATCACAAATAACTATGCATACAAATATTTACATGCTTGTAAATAAACATAAAGGATGCAACCAAATAAAATGTCAACTTTTATTTTCTCCTAGGTTCATCCTATATCTCACATTGACCAAGTTCAACTACTTGTCATTTATTTATGGTGTCGGAGTCGCCGCATCACCATAATGGTTCTCAACCGAAGCGGAATCGCCGCAAGTGTTGGGCACCGGGCAATGGAATCGCCATCCCCATCATGGTCCCAACCTCCAAGGAGTGAAATCGTCATCTCCTTGTTCGGGTAGCGAAATCGTCGCATACCCGGGATAGCGAAATCGTTGTGTACCCCATTCCATCACCGCCATTGTCACGCCCCGCCGGGCCTTTAACACCAACTAGGTGGAAAGGATAACCGCACGGGCGCATGCCCCAGACCCGCCGAACGGATAGAGTCTTTTCTACCCGCCCAAGGCGTCACAACACAAGCTTATCCACAATGTTCCAACTAGGAACGGAGTACAAGAGTTGCACAAGAAAAGCATCAACATAAAGAAGTTCTACTTCTATTACATCACATTGCACCTTTATACATGCCCAAATTTTTCTTTTTCATTCCATACACCATGTTCCAAAACTATGGAATATACAAGTTTTCATACATGAAATAAAAATCCCCTATAGATGTATATTTTGGGTTATGGATGATGTATGTATGTACAGTGATCCTTTGATATTTTTATATATAGCAGCTCTGTTGATACCTTTAGCTCTTTGTGGTTGTTGTTGTTTTCGCTTCGTATGCTCAGTTTTATTACTGTGTATACGGCGGGTCTGTTGATGTGCCCGGGAGTGGTAACCCGGGGCGTGACAATAAGTGTAGCAGGAACGTCCATTGCTACGACCTCTAAGTTGAACCGGTACATTTCCTTGATCAAGGGCATTTGTGCTGTCATCATCATTGAGAGGTTTTCCACGGATTTCCGACTGAGCGCATTGGCCACTACATTGGCTCTACCCGGGTGGTACAAGATGGTGAGGTCATAATCTTTGAGTAACTCCAACCATCTCCGCTGCCTCAAATTCAACTCCTTATGAGTGAATAGGTATTTCAAACTTTTGTGATCCGTGTACACTTCACAATGTTCTCCATATAAATAATGTCTCCACAATTTGAGTGCGAAGACCACCGCGGCAAGTTCCAAGTCATGGGTGGGATAATTTTGCTCATAGCTCTTCAACTGACGGCATAAGCAATCACTCGTCCACGTTGCATGAGTACGCACCCAAGACCATGCCGTGATGCATCACTATACACCACAAAACCCTCCCCCGCCACCGGCAAGGCGAGAACCGGAGCCGAAGTCAACCTTTCTTTTAGCTCTTTGAAGCTTCGGTCACAATCTTCGCTCCACACGAACTTGGCTCCCTTGCGGGTGAGACGGGTTAGTGGACCGAAAATCTTTGAGAATCCCTCCACAAACCGTCGATAATACCCCGCAAGACCGAGGAAACTCCTCACCTCGGTAACATTGGTCGGTCTAGGCCAATCTTCAATTGCCTCAACTTTCTTAGGATCCACCGATACTCCACTCTCGGATATAATATGACCAAAGAAAGCGACCTCGCGAATCCAAAATTCGCACTTCTTCAATCTTGCAAACAACTTGTTCTCCCGAAGAACTTGTAGCACAATCCGAATATGCTCTTTATGTTCCTCGTCGCTCCGGGAGTAAACAAGTATGTCATCAATGAACACTACCACAAATTGATCCAATAGTGGCTTGAACACACGGTTCATTAAATCCATGAACTCTGCCGGGGCATTGGTAAGCCCAAAAGGTATAACCGTGAATTCATTGTGTCCATACCGCATCCTAATCGCGGTTTTATGCACATCCTCCGGTCTGATCTTCAACTGATGATAACCGGATTGTAAATCTATTTTCGAGTACACCCGAGACCCTTGTAATTGATCAAACAAGTCATCGTTTCGGGGTAACGGGTACTTGTTCTTGACGGTCACTTTATTCAGCTCACGGTAGTCTACACAAAACCGCAGCGAACCGTCCGTCTTAGGTACAAATAACCGGGGCTCCCCAAGAGGACACACTTGGCTTAATAAAGTCCTTATCCAACAGATCTTGTAACTGAGCTTTTAGCTCTTTCAACTCAGCCGGCGCCATTCTATACGGAGCCTTAGAGATCGGTGCCGTTCCCGGAAGTAGATTTATCACAAACACTATCTCCCGATCTGGTGGTATTTCGGGTAACTCCGCCGAAAATACATCTGGGAACTCTCGGACCACAGGGATGTCCTCGAGTCCCGAAACCTCCTTTTGGTCCTCCACCACCGTCACCAAGTAAGCAACGCATCCGCTAGCAATGAGTTTCCTTGCTTGCGATGTGGATACCATTGTGGCAAAGAGCGAACTTTTACACCCACGATACACGAGTTCTTCCTGTCCTGGTTCTCGAAATTTTACCATTCGGCTCTCACAATCAATAGTAGCATAATACTTAGAGAGCCAATCAATGCCCAGAATTAGGTCATACTCGACCATCCGGTTCAATACCAATAAATCCGCCGGCATAATCCAATCCCCAATTCTCACTGGGCAATTTAGACACGCCTGATGCACACAAAAGATATTTTCTGGCACTAGCACCGTTCTTGCATGCGTGGCCTCTACAATTTTTATTCCGTGTGCAGTGGCAAATAATCTACTAATGAATGAATGCGATGCCCCAGTGTCAAACAATGCTCTACATCGAATATCATTTACTAGGACAATACCTGCCACGACGTCCTCCTGAGCAGTGGGCTCCTCCACATGCGAGGCGAACACGCGGCCGCTCAGTGCCGGTCGCTGTCCCTCGGCCTGTCTCGGCGGTGGTGCACGTCCTGCAGACATCGCCGCGGGTGGGATGCCCGCAAGCTGTCTCGGCGATGGAAACGTCGATGCCATCGATGGCACCCGGTCGTCTCCCAGAGGGCAATCCGCTCTCATGTGTCCCGGATTCCCGTACTTAAAGCATCGGCCCTCCCGGTACTCACACTGGTTAGGTTTGTGAGGGCCGCTGCAAATCGGGCACCGGCCCAAGGGTCGGTTCGGCTGGGACCCTCGGGGACGGGCTTGCGGCTGCGGGTGCTTCGGGGGTCATTTGGAGCTCGATTGACCACCCGAGCCACCCGAAGGGCGCTTCTTTCCCTTGTCCCTCTCTTTCTACTTCTCGAATTACTCACGCTCCTCGCGAGCCACGGCATTTCCGTGTTCAACCCATAGGGCCCGATCCAAAACCTCCGCAAAGGTTTGTAATTTGAAAGCGTGGACCGCCCTAAAAATCTCCGGTCGAAGCCCCCGCGCAAAGCAGTCAACCTTATCCAACTCGCCACGAACGACGTGAGGGACACAGTTAATGATGTACGAGAACTCCCTCTCGTACTCCCGCACGGTGCGGCTTCCTTGTTTTAGCTTTCGGAACCTCTCCTGAAGCTTCCTTTTCTCGCTGTCGGGGAAGTAGGCAGAGAACACCAACCCCCGAAACTCATTCCACACTGGTGGCGGAAGGCTAGAGGGCTGGTCCCGTCTGACCCCCTTCCACCACACCATCGCCGACCGCTCCAAACAATGAGTGGCAAGGTGTACCTTATCCCTCTCCAAGGTATACAGATCCTCGAAGAGTGTCTCCATCGAGTCGATCCATGTCTCCACGACCCACGGATCCACGTTCTCCCAGTCGAAGATAGGCGGGTTGAACTTCTTAAACCTCATGAGGGCCATGAGCGCACGCTCCCTCTCCGCATCCTCCGTAGCAGGATCGGACATAGCAGCACCCGACTCCGCCGCCACAGTCGGTGGGGCGGGCTGCACCATAGCCGGCCTCGCTGCCACCCCCTCCGCCGCACCCGAAACGGGAGCCGGGGGTGCCCGCTGTTGCTTCTCACCTGCCGTAGCCGCTTGCTGCGCCACTAATTCCTGGAGCGTCTTGATCTGCTCCACTTGTCGCTGCATGGATTCGGCCTGTCGCCGAACCACGCTCATCAACTCGGTCAACTGCTCGCGAAGACCCGAGTTCTCGCCCTCCCCGAGTTGTTCGGGGGCCGCGCTCGACTCCCCGAGCCCAGCTCTCGTAGGAGGTCTTCCACGTACCATTATCTCCTGAAAACATAACGACTTTGGTCATTTCGTGACATTCAAAGTCATTTACGACATAATAATTCACAAAAATAAACGTGAACCCAATCTAGACGAAAGTCACACAAGGGCTCTTATTCCCCTCAGTCGGTTTCATGTTGTCGGCCGCCAACATGAACACTCTTGACGAAGAATAAGACACACCTCGAATCTACCTCTACTTCCAACTAGAGGCATGGATAACTTGACCCGATCAATTCAACTTTCGCCACAACATAAGGTCTCGTCACTCACGAGCCTACACTCCTAGGGTCGTTTCCATCCTAGGGTTTCTTAGGTCCACCTAGACCGTTTCTATGCTCTGATACCACCTCAATCTGTCACGCCCCGTCGTGCCTTATCACCAACCAGGTGAGAGGCCAACCCACACGGGCGCGCGCACCAGATCCGCCGAACGGACAGGATCTTTCCTATCTGCCCAAGGCGTCACAACACATGCAGTCACAAGACGTTCCAAACAGGAACCGAGTACAAAGTTGCGCAAGGAAGCATCGGTAAAAGAAGATCCTACTTCTATTACATAACATATTCTCATTTACATGCCAATTTTTTTCTTTTCTTTACATACATTCCATACAACAAGTTCCAAAATATGAAATTTACATTTGACATGCTTTACATAACCCTTATAATGTATTGTCCAAAAGTTGGGGTACATCTATAATGAGACCAAAAGGGAAGGGCCGCTATCTATTTATGCCAAACCCTTGCCTCGCTCCGCCGCTTCGCTCGCGGAAGGACCTGAAAATGGTGGGGTGAGAACTATAAATATAGTTCCCAGTGAGTAAGGCCACCCAAGAGAGAAGCTCGACCCACCAGGTCCAAAGGAACAACTCAAGCATCGGTTAGTAAATACAAATAACCATGCACAATTAAATTTACAAACTTGTAAATAAATATGAACGGATGCAACCTAGTAATGACATCTATCATTTTCTCCTAGGTCCATCCCATAGTATATAATTCATTTGCATTTGTAATTTTCATAGGCATTGGTGTCGGAATCGCCGCCCCACTAACCCGGTTTATCTTTTGTGCGGACTTGCCGCCTTACTATGGCATTGGGGTTGGCACCGCCACACCACCAACCCATCTTTGATCACTTTGGCGTTGGTTTCGGATTAGCCACTTCACCAACCCATTATTGATCACTTTGGCATTGGTTTCGGATTCGCCACTTCACCAACCTGTTTATCATTTGTGCGGACTTGCCGCCTTGCTATGGCATTGGGGTTAGCACCGCCACACCACCAACCCATCTTTGATCACTTAGGCGTTGGTTTCGGAATCGCCAACTTCACCAACCCATCTTTAATTACTTTGGCGTTGGTTTCGGAATCGCCACTTCACCAACCCATCTTTAATTACTTTGGCGTTGGTTTCAGAATCGCCACTTCACCAACCCATTTATCATTTTCCAACCTATGTTCAACAACTCTAGGTTCATGTCAAGTTCCAACCTATATTCAATGACACTAGGTTCACATATCATTTTCCAACCTATGTTCAACAACACTAGGTTCACATATCAAGTTCCAACCTATGTTCAACAACACTAGGTTCACATATCATTTTCCAACCTATGTTCAACAACACTAGGTTCATGTCAAGTTCCAACCTATGTTCAATGACACTAGGTTCACATATCATTTTCCAACCTATGTTCAACAACACTAGGTTCATGTCACAATTGCACTACTACACACATTTAGTGTGAGTTAGCACATGACAATCGTACTTCAATGATCATGTTGTCATTATGTCACAATTCATGCATGTATGTGTCTATAACCTTTCTAACACTTAGAAACACAAGTTATTCATATATGCAAATGTTCTTCCATGGTATTTAAACATGTTACATATGATTCTACTCACATGCAAGGTGAGTTCATTGCTCATTTCACTTAACAAAGCATTTTAACCAACATGCACAATTTCATTCTTGGGTTTCTTACACATACACCATTTTAAATCTTTAATGGTTATTTACCCTAGACATGGAAGTGACCTAATCACTTCGGTGCAACACAAACCTACCTCAAGAGCTTCCGAATCCTTGTGTTCTTTGAGCTCCTAGGTCACCAAGCCTTGAGTTCTTGCTTTAACCCAAGCTTTTGCCCTAAATAAGCAAAAATGGTTCGTTACCCATTACGAACCTTTAAATCTAATCGTTCATCGAAATCAAGTGTTCCCACATGAATCTCTAGGCCTCAATTGTAATTTCCGAAGGTCTAAATATTTTTAGCACCTTCCAATTGCAAAACCCCAACTTTACCCTAGGTTTTGCATGCATGTAGCAAAATCCTAGTTTTCATGGCCAATCTCCCACTATTTGTGGTCTAGATTGCCAAAGGTTTCCAAAAACCTCAAAATCCAAGATTAATCCCAAGGTTGAGGCCTAGAATCACAAGAACTCACCTCAACACCCAAGCTCCCTAGCTTCTTCTTGCACCAAGAAGCTCCTTTGCACCTTGGAAGTCCTTTTCCAAGCTCCAATCCACCACTTCTCCAAGCTTTGGAGAGATCTCTAGGGAGAGAAAGTGAGGGAGAGGAAGAGGGAGTGAGGATGGTGGAGAAGGAATGAGGGGAGAAGGTCTCAGCCCCTATACATAACCCCCGCCCCATGAAATTACCAAACTGCCCTTCACTGGGCATTCTGCTTCAGCCGGGTTCGGACCTTGCAAATGGGGTCCGGACCCCGTACGCGCATCAGCTCTCAGCGCAGGTCGGGTCCGGACCCCACAGCCGGGTCCGAAACCCGTGAGCACCTCAGCTCAGAAAACAGGTCGAGTCTGGACCTTGGCGTCCGGGTTCGGACCCTAGCTGCTCCACGGACTTCATTGTCCGGACCCCAGATCTCGGGTCCGGACCCCGTGAGCAATTTAGCTCTAGTTCGGGCTTTTCCAAAAATTCAAATTTTTGATTTTCGGGGTCCTAACTCGCACCCAAACGTTCCAAAACCCTCGGAACCCAATTCCACACCAGCCATTATCGGCTTTCTCCGAACTTCATCTAATTTGGTAAAGTTCGATACAGCGCACCGAAATTCAGAGTACTACAGACTAAGTTGTCATCATCCGACTCCCCTTCACTCTCGCCATCGTTGCTCGATGTTTCATGAGAAATAGATGTAGTAGAGTTAGAAATAATAGATGATAAACACACAGCTGAAGAGTGAGTTAAAGAAGTATGAGAAAATAAAGCAACATTATTCTTCTCCTCATCACTTGAGGTTGATTCTTCAGAACTAGAATCGTCCCAAGTTCTCGCTTACAAAGCTTTCTTTTTAGAAGATTTCTTAGAAAGATAATCAGTTGAAATATGGCCGTAGTCTTTGCATTTATAACATTGGATTTTCCTTACAAAAAATTTTGCAACTTTCTTTTCTTTAGAGGATTTAGAACTTGAAGATCCTTTGGAAGAAGGTTTTTCATTGGTAGATGAGACTTTGTTGGTTTTGTTCATCCGAAAGTTCCGACAAAATTTCTTCGTTAAAAGAGCCAGTTGATGTTCAAAATCAGCGAGCGAAATTTCTTCATCGGAATCCGAGCAGCTATCTTCCTCCTTGATAGATTTAAGTGCAACACCTATACTTTTAGAAGAAGACTTGGAAAAAGATTGATTAATAGAAAAAGTCATTTCATATGTTCGTAAGGCACCTACTAATTTCTTCTATTATCATCTCATCTGGATGTTTGACGGTTTCAATTGCCACCACCTTCACCCTAAAGTGTTCAGAAAGAGTTTTGAGAATTTTTCTTATAACTTTAGGTTCCAGAATTTTCTCTCCCAAGTTGGCACACATATTTACAATGTCTTGAAGACGTGTGTAATATTCAGTAAAAGTTTGATGCTCCTCCATATGAATAGAATCAAATTTACTTGTCAGCATTTGGAGCTTCTGAACTTGCACTAAATTGGTTCCCTCGTGTTTAACCTTGAGAGTATCCCAAATCTCTTTAGTAGTATCACACGTAGAAACGTGTGTGAACTCTATAGAAGAAAGTGCATTGAATAAGGCATTAATCCCTTTCCTGTTATAAGAAGAAGCCTCGTTCTCATCATTCGACCAGTAATTTCGTGGCTTAGGAACAATAACATTATTAACCACTTTGGTTGGATGCTGCAAGCCGAATTCAATGGCTTGCCATACTCGCTCATCAATTGCGATGAGGAAGGCTCTCATCTGGACTTTCCAATAGATATAGTTAGTGCCATCAAATAAAGGAGGCCTACTAATGTTACCATCTTCACCCATTATGATAGAAAACTCTAGATCCCGCTCTGATACCACTTGTTAGTTATGGGAATCCCGAGAATCTATCTAGATACTTTCAATCACCTAGAGGGGGGTGAATATATTTATAGACCAAAAACACAAATCCCAATGCGATAAAAATAAAAGGGGAAAATAAAAGAGCACACCGAGATTTATGTGGAAAAACTCCAACTTGGAGATAAAAATCCACGGGACTAACACGCGATGACAATCCACTATAAATTAAAAGATTACAAGGTGATTACCGACTCCACGGAGTCAAACATCTCTTTTATCTTCTTTGGATCTCACGCACACCAACAGATAGTCCACGCCCACGCTTGAATCCACGAACGCCCCGTTTCGAATCCACGAAACAATCAACTTCGAATCCACGAAGCCTTCAACACGTCGAATCCACGACGCCCACTCGAATCTCCAAGCGCACTCCGTCCGAAGCAAGAAATATATGGTTGGTAGTGATTCCATACTTAGAGGATCATTAAAGAACCGTACAAGATGTCTTTAAGCAAATCTCAAATTGATTCTAGAAGAACATTAAAGATTTATGGCACCAAGAATCAATTTGAGAGAAGTTTATTATAGATGATGAGAAAGATGGCTACCTACAAGCTTTTAGGATTTTTAAAAGATAAAATATGTTTAACTACATTTTAGAGATATCTCCATGTTCGTTCGGCGATCTGTGTGCTTTATGTTTATCTCTCTTGCTCTTATATGATGCCCTCGTGCGTATCGTGCTTTGTTGTCATTGTCCTGGGTTAAAATTTGATGTACATGATGTGGTTTTTGCCTTGGGCGGACAGGGGAGACTCTGTCCGTTCGGCGATCTGTGCGTGCGCCCGGACCGACCAAAGTGGCGGTCGCGGGGCGTGACACTCCAAATCTTATTTATAGGTTTGGAAGCAATTAGAATCAAATTAGAATTAAAAAACCAATTTTAAAAAAATCTGCATCGGGTTCAGGGTCCGGACCTTAAATGCAGGGTCCGGATATTGAAGTTTGAAAAATCTTCAAGGTCTGGACCTCCCTGAAGGTCCGGATCCTGACAGTTTCAAGGTCCCGACCCTTTTTTCAGGGTTCTGACCTTGACAAGATCTTAACATTGAAAAATGTCACCTTTTAATATTTATAATTTTTCTCAATTCTAATGACTTCCAATGACTTAAATATATTCATAAATCACCACTAACATTATAAAAACTTACCGAGTATTGTGGATTCACGTTCTGAGTCTTCGAGTCTTTTAACTTAAACTTTTCTTTCTCGATTCTTCAAGACTCCGACTCACTTCACGAAATATGCCAATATAAAATCCGTAACAATCTCCCCTTTTGGCAATTTCGTGACAAAACCTAAAATTATATAAAAACACTCGCAATACTCAACTCTCCAAAAAAAATTGAAATTCATTGCCATCACCAAAACAATGAACTTCTCGCGTGAAAGATCCAAACAAAATTAAAATTACAACTTTATAACTTCTAAAACAAACTATATGACTTAGACACACTGGGAGTCTTGAAGCCTTCAAAGACCTGCAAAAAGATTACTTTCTCAACGAATAAAGTTAGTAACAAAAAATATCAAAATCTCTCCCCCTTTGTTCATGCATCTCTTCCTCTTTGTTCATACTTCTAATTTTTAATTTAATCACTAACTTCAATCTAATTTTTCAAAAATTTCATCTCTCTCCCCCTTTTTGCCAAAAATTGCCATGAGAAAAGCACCAAAAGTAAAGAGTTTAGAAAGAAATCAAATAAAGCACCGAAATGTAAGTAAAAGAGACACAAGTTTAAAACATTTTCAATTATCAAACCGTTTGTGATAAAATGTCAAAATATGATGATTGCATTGTAAAAACAATGTTAGTGTATGAATATGATAATTCACATAGAATTCTTTCAAATCTAGTTATATAAATATTAAGAATTTTACTAAAAAAATCACCACGATGTAGATAAATATTATCAGGTTTCTTAATTCATATATACTTCAAAAATAAGTAATCAAAGATAATCTAAATACTCAAAAACTATCAAGATGTAACGGATTATAAAGATGACTAATAAAGATTCACCAAATCCCATAAAATTGTCGCATAAACTTTCAAATTTGAGACCAAACAAATTATGCACCCGGGGTGGCTCTTTGAGCATCTTTTCAATATACCACCTTATAACACCGATTTTTTTTTTTTTTAAATAAGCACAGTTTTTCAATCTTTTTGGTTATGCATTAGAGTTCCATGTGGTAACATCGCACAATTATTGGACGACCAGGGTGGTAGCTCTTTCCTACATGTGGTGTTAATTTTCACTCCCTTTTGAATGTAACTCTTTTCACATCTTTTAATACCATTGGAGTGTTTCTCCTTTGTTTAAATTTTTCTAACTCCCCTTTATATATGCAATCTCTTATTTGAAAGAAAATTTGAAAAGTTTTTGTCTATTAGCTAATTTTCATTCATCAAATTCGACCCACACAACCGAGATAGATTAAGTGCCTAAAGATCATACATGATTACCTTAATTTGATGAATATAAGTGTTAAGAACTTCTATAATAAATTATCATCAAAAGAATGAAACTGGAGTAAAATCGATAATTAATATAAAATTAATTAGGAGTAAATGAAAGTGAACCTATTGATGTTCAAAGTACTTAATGTAGCAATCATCTAATGTACTTTGAAAATAATTAGCAAAAATTTAAAATTGTAACAATGAAAGCACCTAAAAATGTAATGCAACGATCAAGAGAAATATATAATAAAAACGATCAAAGCACTACATAAGTCAAAAAAAATTAAAGCTTAAGACAAGAAAATATATCACCTTTCCGAACCCAAACTTTTCAGATTGTTGGTTGTCTTGGTTTGTTGAAGTTGGACACCGATCGTGTTGATTTCAGATCAACCTTTTGTCTCCACGTCACAATTGGCTTTATAGGAATATTTTGCTGTGGCTTTGACCTCTGATTGATCTTAGATACTCGACTTGGTTGACGTTTCTTTTGAATCCGTGAAGGTTGTCAAGATATAATTGATGCCGGTAGATGTTTAGACGATGCCGGTTGAATTCCCTTTATATTGTTAGGGCATGTCTTCTTAATATGTTCTTGTTTACCACATCTATGGCATATTTTATTTTTCAACTTAGTTTAGACAGTGGATGTTGAACTTTTTACCTTCTCAACATATGTCCTTTCATATCCAAATCCAAGTTTGTTTGTTTAACCCAATCCGAGTATATTATCAAACTTCTTTGATCCAGAGAAAAATTTTTGAATGTCGGATTTGAGTTGATGAACTTGATTGGTCAAAATTTGGTTGGAATTGTGAATTTTCTTGTATTGTTGCTCAATGAAGCCAATCTTTTCTTGATGTGATTTATTTTTTATCTCGGATTGGTCTAGCTTCTCTTGGAGGACTTTCTTATCTTTCAATATCAACTCCCTTTCATCCTCAAGAGCTTTAGTCGTGGTCTTCAATGCGCTATTTTCATTCTCGACCTCAAGCAGACGCTTCTTTAGCTTTTTATTCAACTTAGTCAACTTCTTAGATACAATAAGTAGTTGATTGTACGGCGGCTAAGTCGTCATCGTCCGATTCCCCCTCACTCTCGCCATCGTTGCTCGATGTTCCATGCGAAATAGATGTAGTAGAGTTAGAAATAATAGATGATAAACACACAGCTGAAGAGTGAGGTAAAGAAGTATGAGAAAATAAAGCAATATTATTCTCCTCATCACTTGAGATCGATTCTTCAGAACTAGATTCATCCCAAGTTCTCGCTTGTAAAGCTTTCTTTTTTTTAAGATTTCTTAGTAGGACAATTTGTTGAAATATGGCCGTAGCCTTTGCATTTATAAAATTGGATTTCCCTTTCAAAATTATCTTTTTCTTTAGAAAATTTTGCAACTTTCTTTTCTTTAGAGGATTTAAAATTTGAATATCCTTTGGAAGAAGGTTTTTGATTGGTAGATGAGACTTTGTTGGTTTTGTTCTTCCAAAAGTTTCGACAAAATTTCTTCGTTAAAAGAGCCATTGATGTTCAAAATTAGCGAGCGAAATTTCTTTATCAGAATCTGAGCTGCTATCTTCCTCCTTGATAGATTTAAGTGCAACACCTATACTTTTAGAAAAAGACTTCGAAGAAGATTCATTAGCAGAAAAAATCATTTCATATGTTTGTAAGGCACCTACTAATTCTTTTATTTTCATCTCATTCGGATGTTTGACGGTTTCAGTTGCCGCCACCTTCGCCCTAAAGCGTTAAAGAAGAGTTCTGAGAATTTTTCTTATAACTTTATGTTCCGAAATTCTCTCTCCCAAGTTGGCACACGTATTTACAATGTCTTGAAGACGTGTAATATTCAGTAAAAGTTTCATGCTCCTCCATATGAATAGAATCAAATTTACTTGTCAGCATCTGAAACTTCTGAACTTTTACTAAATCGGTTCCCTCGTGTGTAACTGTGAGAGTATCCCAGATCTCTTTAGTAGTTTCACACGCAGAAACGCGTGTGAACTCTATAGGAGAAAGTGCATTGAATAAGGCATTAATCTCTTTCCCGTTATGAGAAGAAAC
This sequence comes from Puya raimondii, assembly GCA_016920855.1. Taxonomy (NCBI): domain Eukaryota; kingdom Viridiplantae; phylum Streptophyta; class Magnoliopsida; order Poales; family Bromeliaceae; genus Puya; species Puya raimondii. The sequence goes on from JABWPP010000049.1 coordinate 46,298,775, forward strand.
CTCGTTGTCATCCTTCGACCACTTATTCCGTGGCTTAGGAACAGTAGCATTATTAACCACTTCAGTTGGATGCTGCTAGTCAAATTCAATGGCTTGCCATACTCGCTCATCAATTGCGATGAGGAAGGCTCTCATCCGGACTTTCCAATAGGCATAGTAAGTGCCATCAAATAAAGGAGGCCAATTAATGTTACCACCTTCACCCATTATGATAGATAACTCTAGATCTCGCTTTGACCACTTGTTAGTTATAGGAATCCCGAGGATCTATCTAGATACTATCAATCACCTAAAAGGCGGCGAATATGTTTATAGATCAAAAACACAAATCTCAGTGCGATAAAAATAAATGCGAAAAATAAAAGAGCAGACCGAGATTTATGTGGGAAAACTCCAACTTGGAGAAAAAATCCACGGGCCCAACACGCGATGACAATCCACTATGAATTAAAAGATTCCAAGGTGATTACCGACTCCACGGACTCAAACCTCTCTTTTATCTTCTTTGGATCTCGCGCACTCCAACGGCTAGTGTGAGACCCCAGGTAGTCCTATATATAAGATATAATAGGGCTAAAATCTTAACCCGGCTTAAACATTTTGGGCGGTGGCTAGACCCAAGAGGTTAAGAGAGTTAAGCGTGCTAGGACGGGTGTAGTCCTAGGATGGGTGACCCGGGGAAGTTGGGGCATCACAATTGGTATCAGAGCCAATTTCCAGCCGAAAGTGTGAGATGAGTCTCGGCTGAGCAAGGATTGTACAGCGTGAACAGCGAGGCTCTCGTGCTGTTGACTGTTGTGGGTGGAGCGTGACTCTCCACAAGGTCGGTTTAGGCTAGCGACACGAGTCTCACATCGCCTGGTACTTGTGAGTCTGAGCCTGACGAGGACGTCAGGGCTTAAAGGGGGGGAGATTGTGAGACCCCAGGTAGTCCTATATATAAGATATAATAGGGCAAAATTCTTAACCCGGCTTAAGCATTTTGGGCGGTGGCTAAGCCCAAGAGGTTAAGAGAGTTAAGCATGCTAGGATGGGAGTAGTCCTAGGATTAGTGACCCCCTGGGAAGTTGGGGCGTCACAGCTAGACCACGCCCACGCTCGAATCCACGAACGCCCCATTCCGAATCCACGAAACGATCAACTTCGAATCCACGAAGCCTTCAACACGTCAAATCCACGACGCCCACTTGAATCCACGAGCACACTCCGTCCGGAGCAAGAATTATATGGTTGGTGGTGATTCCTTACTTAGAGGATCATTAAAGAACCATAGAAGATGTCTTTAAGTAAATCTCAAATTGATTCTAGAAGAACATTAAAGATTTAGGGCACCTGTGATGCCCCAACTTTCTAGGGGGTCACCCATCCTAGAACTACTCCCGTCCTAGCATGCTTAACTCTCTTAACCTCTTGGACCTAGCCACCACCCAAAATGCTTAAGCCGGGTTAAAAGTTTATCCCTATTATATCTTATATATAGGACTACCTGGGGTCTTACAATCTCTCCCCTTTAAGCTCTGACGTCCTCGTCAGGCTCTGACTCACAAGTACCAGACGATGTGAGACTCGTCTCGCTAGCTTAAACTGACATTGTGGTGAGCCGCGCTCCACCCACAACAGTCAACAGTATGAGAGCCTCGCTCTCCTCGCTGTACAATCCTGGCTCAGCCGAGACTCATCTCACACTTTCGGCTGGTAATTAGCTCTGATTCCAACTTTGACGCCCCAACTCCCCAGGGGGTCACCCATCCTAGGACTACTCCCGTTCTAGCACGCTTAACTCTCTTAACCTCTTGGGCCTAGCCACCACCCAAAATGCTTAAGCCGGGTTAAGAGTTTAGCCATATTATATCTTATATATAGGACTACATGGGGTCTCACAGCACCAAGAATTTTGAGAGAAGATTGTTGTAGATGATGAGAAAGACGCCTACCTACGAGCTTCTTGGGTTTCTAAAAGATAAAATATATTTAACCATATTCTAGAGACATTCCCACATCTTATTTATAGGTTTAGAAGCAACTAGAATCAGATTAGAATTGAAAAAACTGATTTTAAAAAATCTACGTCGGGTTCAAGGTCCGGACCTTAAATGCAAGGTCCGAACTTTGAAGTTTGGAAAAACTTCAAGGTCCGGACCTTCCCTGCAAGGTCCGAATCCTAACAGTTTCAAGGTTCTGACCCTCTTTTCAGCATCCTGACTTTGATAGGATGTTAACATTGAAAATTTTCACCTTTTAATATTTATAATTTTTTTCAATTCTAATGACTTCCAATGGCTTAAATATATTCATAAATCATCACTAATATTATAAAAACTTACTGAGTATTGTGGATTCAAGTTCTGAGTCTTCGAGTCTTCTAACTTTAAGTTTTTCTTTTTCGATTCTTCAAGACTCCAACTCACTTCACGAAATATGTCAATATAAAATCCGTAACAATTCGGGTTCCATCCTAACCCACGGTGTGACAAAAATATTCATTGCGACAAACAGAGAACATTGTTCTAACTTATTCATTGATGGCTCTCTTTCTTTTGTTCATTGGCATGTTTATCTCCTTAGTCGAAAAGCAATGATTGACAGAAATTTCAATAAAAAAGCAAGTTTGATGGCCTAATGGCAACTATTGTGAATATTTATGTCGTAAAAAATATTCAAATTTGAGGGAAGAAAATATATGGTTTTTTGTTTGTGCAAAAAAAACTGTTGAAAATCCAACTATGTGGCTCAATTAATGATTCAAATTAAAAATTCCATCTTCTCCACTTATGATGATACTGCTTCTGATTCTTCTGCTACAACTTTTTTTCTATTGCTATTATTCTTTTCCTAATAATCATGCTGCATCTTTCTCTTCATGTATATTTTAATTTTAAATTTTTTAAAAATTAAATTTTTTATGTATCGACGATGTTTTGGTTCAACAAAGGGGATAAATTGGAACCAAAATGAAAATTTTTAGTGAAAGCGTTTGAATTTGGTAAAAAATGTTTGTAAGCTTCTGACAATAATTTCAAGAATAGTGCTGCTACTATTGTTGTTACTTATTGACCTACATCTTCACTTTGTTTTATTTTTAATTTTTTACTCCTTTTGCTATCAATTCTGATGTTTCTTCTTCTTCTTCTTATGTATTTGAATTATAAGCTTAACTTTCTATTGGCGCCATAAAATTAGTGCCACGTGGTGAGCCAGGATACACCACAAAGAGGGCTCCCAAAGCCAAATATAAAGCAACATGTGGTGCACCAGGATCTAAGAAGAATTCACCCAAAACCGAAAGCGGTTAGACGTATGCAGTTAAGATCGGCCAGTAGTGGCCCGTAGAAACAGGGACATGGCCGAAACATACCCCGTAATGGAAAATAACTGAATAAATAAAAGGTGGGATTATAAATAGACAGAATACGCCTGCCAAAAGAATATTTTTTTCTTGCGAACGAGAAGACCATTTTATTTCCAGCAATCTTTCTACTACTTTCTAGGAGTAGTTTAAGTGTAATCTTTTACTTCATTACATTTCTTGTTTTTCCTAGGAGTAGTGCTTTAATGTAGAGTTCTCCGTAGTCGAGAGTATTTTGCTTGTAAACCTCTTTCCTTTTCGAAGTACATATTGAAATCACTCGGCTCATTTAAGCGGAATAGATATTGGTCTTCTTGTCTTTGCGATATATCAAGGTCACTTGGCTCATTCTAGCCGAGCCGATAACGTATCGGAGCGTTCGAACTCGGTTGAAACGGATCCCTCATCAGCCGGATCTCTTGATTTAGTCAATGACGCATTCTCGAGGGTCACTGACAGGAGCCATCTCATTGCTCGGCCCGCTTTTCAAGGCAGAGTTTGATCGAGTCCACGCTAGAGGATTTCGGCTCCCAACAATTTTTGGCACGCCCAGTAGGACATGTTCAGGTAAACTCCAACCTAGTTTTCATACACGATGGCGGATGATAATGCCATGAACCTCCAAAACAGAGTCATTTCCAGATCTTTAGGGAATGACCAAGCTAGTAGTGCCAAAACTGCAAATGAGCATCGTGCAATGCTACTAGCCGGGGAGGAGACTAGCGGACATTCGGCTCATCAAGAGCCAAGTTTAACACAGGCACTCGGCCAGATGACCCGAGTCCTGCAAACGTTAGACCAAAATAGTCATAAAAGTACCGCTCGGCTAGATGCAGTACTGGCCGCTATTATGACCTCCAACGAGAATATTGCCCGAATTGGGCAATTGTTGGCTCGAAATGAGCAAATACAAGGAGGTCCGACAGGACCTCTGACAGCGCCGGTATCACAAACCCTTGCAATACCGGCTGTTACGCAAGCACAGCCGCAGATGGCGCCTTTTCAGGCTCCATATAGACCAGCGAACCCGAACGCCGGTCCACAACCAGAAATTGCATGGGGATTGCCTCCTCCACTACTCTTACCGACATACCAGCCCCAGAATATGGGCGTAAGAGCTGGGGGGCAAGTCCCCGCTGGGGGGCAAGGTGTTAGATGTATGCCCTAGAAGCCAACCAAGCCGACACATGTATTCTTTCTAGGACATAAATTTGTATTTGATTTAAACTAATTTGGGTTCTTATTTCCATTCATGTTGAGTATGTGTCCATGAATCGTCCAAGGAATTAATAAGATGATGACACGTATTCTCAAGAGTTGAGAATTTGAGACATGTGTCATTGGTGGTTAATTCCTAAATGCTCCCGATCGATGGATCATCACGGGGACGGTGATTGATCTGGTGAGATTGGTGCACAGGTCGCTTTCCTTTTTAAGTAGACGAGTCTCAAGTCAACAGTGTGGGGACACTGGAGCGAATGTGCAGGTGGTTGTTAGAGAACAAGGGTACCGAGCGTTACCAACGTGAGAAGTCACTTGGATGTCTACTCACTCGTCAGTAACTTACTCAATGTTGTAGTATTGTGACTGGTCCTTTGACCTGCGGTGTCTCGGCTATTCACAATGAGGTTACTGTAGTTTGACTGTACATACATTTGGTCCCTAGCCATTCGGGTCCTTGTAGTGCATGTTTGCTGCAGTAGGTTTGTTGTAGGAATAGGGTGTGCACCTATATGGAATCTATCTCCCTTGGTAGATAGGGGCGTTAGTCCTATGTGATTTATGAGACCGAGTTTAGAAGACCTTGACCAAGGCAGAATAAATAGCGGAAAGGGTTTCCGATATTAGAAACTCAAGTCGAATAAATTTGACATATGACAGACGATGGGGTTTGACGAGTTATTCCATGACCTCCGTTTAGTCGGGACTCATGATAAAAGGACTGTATCACACGGTAACTGCACCAAGAGGTTCAGTATTCCATTCTACTGGAATGCCACTACATGCTGCTAGGTGTCACCGGTGGATTGTGAGACTCATGAGAATTATTTGGATGATCGATAATTTTTATTGGGCTGAGTTGGAATTGTTCCGACCCACTGAAAGGAGTTTCAGTGATATTCTTGATAGTGATCAAAATATATCCACTACCAGATAGAATAGAACCTATGAGGTCACACACATAAGAGGTTGTGACTGATCGGACAGCTAGATCGCGATTTTCGAATCGCCGAAGGATTTTATTATCAATATGTTGATAATTAGACTAATTTATAATTATTATAAATTAGTGGTATTAAAGTGCAAACGTTGTAAGAGAGGACTTATTAACAGATAATAAGTAATGAGAGGGTTTATGTGCAAATATTGCATTATTAATTTTATATGATCAAATTAGGAAAAAGTTCAAGTCGAATCAAATTAGGATTTGATTGGTTGAACCAATTAAGGAAAGGATAAAAATAAACCTAGATTTATTCTTATCCTTAATGGTAATTATATTATTATAAAAGGGATAATATCCCTCTTTATATGTGAACGGGAGTTTTTTGAAAACTCTAGCCGTCATCTCTTTCCTCTTCTCTCTTCTTCTTCTAGCAAGAAAGATGTCCTTTGCAAGGGAGCTAGCACCCTGGTGAGGACATCGATCAGATCACCAATCTCGTGTGAATACCTATAGAGGTCGGACGCGTGTACGGCTTCAAGAGAACCTAACTTCACGATCATCAAATTGTGGTGAAGAACTACCCGCGCAAAGGTGAAGATTTGATCTTCTTATCTCTTTAATCTTGAACAACATGAGGGATCCTAATTGCGTGTTTTTGAGATCGGATCTCAAGGTTTTTTAAAAAATAAATTTGTTTGATTTTGTTTCCGCTGCGTTTTTACCGTACGCAATTTTTAACACAAGGATCCAATGTAGTGTAGGGACTCAACCCTGCAGTACAAAACTACGGACTTTCTCCTGGGCCAAATGTGGCTTAGGCCCCAATTCCCGCTCCAACGGTGGGAAACAATGAGCTGTATGCTCAGATCGAGGAAGCGATTCAAAATACATTCAGTGCAGGGGCCAGGCCGGCAAAGCAGCCCATATTCAGATCCCATATCCAGTGAACATAGATACAGAGAATCCGTATCCGCCAAATTTGAAAATGCCGAAGTTCGATAAGTTCTCGGGCGATGAGACCGAGAATACGGTGGAACATGTAGCTAGGTTAACCGCCCAGTGCAGAGAAGCGGCCGCAAACCCATTTTTAAAACTTAGATTATTCAATACGTCGTTAATTAAGATGGTGTTCACTTGGTATACAAGTTTACCAGCTAATTCTGTCCATGATTGGGACGAATTGGAGAGAAATTTCATGAACAATTTTATAGGTCGAAGCCGGAATTATCGGTTGCCGGATTTAGCTCAATACCGAAAAGAACCAAGCAAATCGAATGAGGAATATTTGAACTGATTCAAGACGGTCAGGAGCCAATGGTTCGTAAGGATGTCGGAATCCGAATTTGTCAAAATGGCGTTCAACGGTCTACACTTCAAAATAAAAGACCATTTTAAAGATAAATACTTTCCAAACTTGTTCGACTTAGGCGTCTGGGTTGCCCAGTACGAACAATTCAGGAAAGGAAATAACGAGGATCGGCTGCGATTGTCACGCCCCGCCGTGCCTTAACACCAAGTAGGTAGAAGGACAAACCGCACGAGCGCGTGCCTCAGACCCACCGAATGGACAGAGTCTCCCCTACCCGCCCAAGGCGTCACAACACAAGCATTTCCACGATGTTCCAACTAGGAACGGAGTACAAGAGTTGCACAAGGAAAGCATCAACATAAAGAAGTTCTACTTCTATTACATCACGTTTGCACATTTATACATGCCAATTTTTCTTTTCCTTCATTCCTATTCCATACATCAAGTTCCAAACTATGGAATTACAAGTTGTATACATTTAATAAAAACCCCTATGCTACCATTATCCAAAACTCGGGGTACAACTACACATAACACCAAACCGTTGCCTCGCTCCGCCGCCTCACTCGCGGAAGGACCTGAAAAACGTGGGGTGAGAACTATAAACATAGTTCCCAGTGGATAAGGCCACCCAATAGAGAAGCTCGACCCACCAGGTCCAAAGAAACACCATAAGCATAAATTAGATTTCAATTAACTATGCATACAAATATTTACATGCTTGTAAATAAACATAAAGGATGCAACCAAATAAAATGACAACTTTTATTTTCTCCTAGGTTCATCCTATATCTCACATTGTCCAAGTTCAACTACTTTTCATTTATTTATGGTGTCAGAATCGCCGCATCACCACTTTGGTTCTCAACCGAAGCGGAATCGCCGCAACTATTGGGTACCGGGCAATGGAATCGCCATCCCCATCATAGTTCCAACCTCCAAGGAGTGAAATCGTCATCTCCTTATTCGGGTAGCAGAATCGCCGCATACCCGGGGTAGCGAAATCATCGCGTACCCCAATATTTTCACTTTACACATTATAGTGTTGGGCACTGGGCAATGGAATCGCCATCCCCATCATGGTCCCAACCTCCAAGGAGTGAAATCGTCATCTCCTTATTCGGGTAGCGAAATCGCCGCATACCCGGGATAGCGAAATCGTCGCATACCCCAATTCGTCTCCGTCATCACGTGGCTCGGGTAGCGAAATCGTCGCATACCCGGGGTAGCGAAATCGTCGCATACCCCATCATTATTCACATTTCAACTTGCCAACCTGAGTTCAATGGCCCTAGGTTCAAGTCACCAAGTCTCACCTATGTTCAATGACACTAGGTTTACTTTACATTCTCAACCTAGGTTCCATGACACTAGGTTCCAATTTTATGTCCCAACCTATGTTCAATGACACTAGGTTCTAATCTCATTTTCCAACCTATGTTCAATGACACTAGGTTCCATTTGCACTTCTCAACCTATGTCCCACAACACTAGGTTCTAATTCATATATGCAATCACATAATAACTAATAATGAAATACTTGAATTCATTAACATGCAAGATGAGCCCATGGCTCAATTCATCATGATTCTTATTTTGCCAACATGCAATTTTAGGGTTACATACTTTTACACCATTTTAACTTCAAATGGTTATTTACCCTAGACATGAAAGTGACCTAATCACTTCGGTAAACACAAACCCACCTCAAGAGCTCCCAAGTCTTGAATTCCTTGAGCTCCTAGGTCACTAAGCCTTGAGTTCTTGCTTCAACCCAAGCTTCTGCAAGAAAATAGTTCGTTACTCATTATGAACCCATAAATCAACTCGATACTTGAAATCAATTATTTTAACATGATTTCCTATGCCTCAATTGCAATTCTCGAAGGTTCAAATATTTTTAGAACCTTCCATGGCAAAAACCTTCATTTCACCTAGGTTTCACATACATGCATGTAGAACCCTAAAATTTCTTGGCCAATCTCCACGTTTTGTGGATTAGACTGCCTAGGGTCTCCAAAAACCTCAAAATACTAGATAAATTTCAAGATTTGAACCCAAATCATGAGGAACTCACCTTAACCACGAGTTCCCCAAGCTTCTTCTTGCACCAAGAAGCTTCTTCTCCACTTTGGAAATCTTTTCCAAGCTCAATCCACCCTTTTCTCCAAGCTTTGGAGAGATCTCTAGAGAGAGAAAGTGAGGGAGAGGGAGAGGAGAAGTAGAGGAGGAAGAAGATGAGAAGGGGAAGGTGTCTCAGCCTTTCATACACCCCCACTCATGTGAAAAGACCAAACTACCCCCCTCACATATCACTACACACAGCCAGCGAAAGCTGGCATCTCGCAGCTCTGCATTCCGGTATGCGCACTGGTATACCGGAATACGGGCGTTTATTCCGGTATCAACAGGCAATTCCGCAAAGCCCGAGAGCTGGATTTCCAGATTTTTCACTGCATTCCGGTATCTCACAATCCATATCGGAATCGACACATCCATACCGGAATCAATTGAGTTTATTCCGGTTTCAACACTTGATTCCGCAAAACTCGAGAGCTGGATTTTCAGCTCAACCACGCCATTCCGGTATCAACACATACATACCGGAATGCGCCGCAGAATTCTGCAGTTTGGCAGACTTGACTTTTTGAAGTCCGTTTTCGCGCCTCACTTGCGCCGAAAACACTTGTATAAGTCCCAAACTTGGTCGAAGCCATTCACATAGCTTCTCATGCCACTTTCCACCAGAACTCCACAATTTGTGGAAGTTCGGTACAACACACTGGAGTTCAGTGTACTACATTCCTCCCCCCTTAGAGAGAGTTTCGGCCGCGAAACTAAAATCGTACCTCAGCTAGAATCAGCGAAGAAGTAGGGAAATCGCTCCTTCATCGAGCATTCCAGTTCCCACGTAGCTTCGCGCTCGTCATGATTCGTCCATTGCACCTTTACATAAGGAATTTCACGGTTCCTCAATTTCTTCACCTCGCGCTCCATGATACACAAGGGAAATTCCTCGTAAGTCATATCCTCATGAAGCTCCATAGGCACATACTCGAGAATGTGCGCCGGATCATACACATACTTGCGGAGAGTCGATACATGAGACACATTGTGTATCCCCGCAAGTTTTGGCGGTAGGGCAAGCTGATACGCCAAAGATCCCACGCGCTCTAAAACCTCGTAGGGCCCAATGTAGCGGGGACTCAACTTACCCCGTACACCAAATCGCTTTACCCCTCTGATGGGTGACACTTTCAAGAATACGTGGTCGCTCACCGCGAACTCCAATTCCTGACGGCGCCTATCTGCATAGCTCTTTTGCCTGGATTGCGCCGTAGATAAGCGTTCACGTGCCAAGCGGACCTTTCCTTCCACTTCACGCAAGACATCCGGTCCTAAGACCCTTCTTTCGCCGACCTCACTTCAATGAATAGGAGAACGGCATTTCCTTCCGTACAAGGCTTCAAATGGTGCCATACCGATGCTAGATTGATAGCTATTATTATAAGCAAATTCAGCCATCGGTAAATAAGTAGGCCATGCACCCTTGAAGTCCAACACACAAGCTGTCACGACCCGGATTACTCGTTTCCCCGGGCTCGCCAACAGATCCGCCGTATACATAGAATTTTTTATGTATACGAAGCGATAGCTAACCTGTAAGTAAAGCATACAAGCAACTACAAGAGATATGGAGCTGAAATAAGAACATACTAATAGAACAAAAGCACCTGTACATATAGGATCCAAATACAACAGTTCCTCCATAACCAAAAAAATAGGTACAAGTCCACCCAAAAGGAACAACCAGTCCACACTATATGTACATGGCACAACTCGAAAAGAACTATCTCCAGTAGGGTCCTCCTCTAGGAACAACAGGGAATGGTAGGGATCTAGCTCGCGACTCTCTTACCTCGATCCGCAGGAACAGAAGCAGCAGCCGCAACAGGCGAAGGCTCTGCAAGAAAAAGGTGGCAACAATAGGTGTGAGAACTACTATAAAAAAAAGTAGTCCTCAGTGGGTACCGCTACCGACCTCAACGGTCCACCCACTAAGTCTACGACACAACAATATAGCTGGTAGGTAAAGAACAGTAAAGTAAGCTGGAATAAACTCTACAGCTGTAATGCCACTACCCTACGACTATCCAAGTCAAACTTGTTACGAATTTTATATTGGCATATTTCATGAAGTGAGTCGGAGTCTTGAAGGTTCAAAGAAGAAGAGACGAAGTTTGAAGACTCGAAGACTCAACGTATGAATTCACGATCCTTGGTAAGTTTAAATAATCTTGATGATGATTTATAAACATTTATAAGTGTTTGGAAGATATTAGAATAGGTTTTTAATGATTTATAAACGAATCGGAAAAATTCATACTACGAGGTCCGGACCCTGGAACATGAGGTCCGGAACCTGTGAGCAGGTTATGCTGGTTGGCAAACCGAGTCCGGACCCTGGAAGCTGAGGTCCGGAACCCGTACGCATATCTTGCTATTTCGCAGTCGGGGTCCGGACCCTGGAAGCTGAGGTCCGGAACCCGTGAGCGTGACAGACAGTTTCGCAGACCGGGTCCGGATCCTGATGGCTGAGGTTCGGACAATGAAACGCCTGAAGAGTTTCAAGGTCCGGACCCCATACCCGCGATCCGGACCCCGACTCGTCGTGAATTTTTGGAAATTTATTTTTTTCAATCCTTCTCTGATTCTAATGTCTCCCAAACCTGTAAATAAGATGGTAGATTCCTTAAAATATCTTTGCAATCCTAATTTGGTTCCAAACCTTTCTAAAATCAGTTTTGCAATCCTAGTCGAAATCGGTTTGCTTCCAAACCTTTCTAAAAACTATTTTTTAATCCTAATCTTTTTCGGATTGCTTCTAACCTATAAATATAATGTGGGGGTGTCTCTAAAACGTGGTTAAGCATAGATTATCTTTTAGAAACCCTAGAAGCTTGTAGGTAACCGTTTTTCTCATCTTCTACATCAAGCTTCTCTCAAATTGATTCATGGTGCCCTAATTTTTAATATTCTTTTAGAATCAATTTGAGAATTGTTTAGAGATTATTCCCACAGATTTTCAATGATATTCTAAGCAATAAACCATCATCAACTTTATTGTTCTTGCTCCGGACGGAGTGCGCTCGTGGATTCGAGTGGGCGTCGTGGATTCGACGTGTTGAAGGCTTCGTGGATTCGAAGTTGGGCGTCTCGTGGATTCGGGACGTGGCGTTCGTGGATTCGGACGTGGGGCGTGGACAACCCGTTAGTGCGCGTGATCCGCTGAAGAGAAGGGAGAGGTTAAGTCCGTGGAGTCGGTAATCACCTTGTAATTCTTTACTCTTAGTGGATTATTTTTTCGCATGTTGGTCCCGTGGGTTTTTCTCCAAGGTGGAGTTTTCCACGTAAATCTCGGTGTGCTGATTTTATTTTTCGCATTACTACTAATGAATCTTCTTCCAAGTCTTCTTCTAAGAGTACAGGTATTGCACTCAAATCTACGAAGGAGGAAGACGACGACTCGGATTCCGGCGAATAAATTTCGCTCGCCGATTTTGAACATCAATTGGAGCGTCTCACGAAGAAATTTCGTCGGAATTTCCGGAAGAACGAGACAAATCGATCTACATCCAAAACTTCTTCAAAAGGATCTTCACGTTCTAAATCTTCTAAAGATAAGAAGATTGTAAAGTCTTCTAAAGAAAATGATGACTTTGAAGGGGAAATCCAATGCTACAAGTGTCGAGGCTACGGCCACATCTCCACGGATTGTCCCACGAAAAAGTCTTATAAAAAGAAGGCTTTACAAGCTAGAACTTGGGATGACTCTACTTCTAATGAATCGAGTTCTAGTGAAGAAGAAAAGAATGATGCTATGGCTTTATGTTCACATACTTTTTTACCTTCCTCATCGATTCTTTGTTTATCATCTATTTCTAATGATTTGCTTTCTTCCTCTTTGCATGAAACGTCGAGCGACGATGGCTCGAGTGAGGGAGAGTCGGATGATGAGGGCTTAGCCGAGGCATACCAACAACTTCTTGATGAATCAAGGAAAATGGCTAAGCATAACAAAAAGTTGAGGACGCGCTTATTAGAAATTGAAGACGAAAATAAAAGCTTGAAAGCAACGACTAAAGCTCTTGAGGATGAACATGACACATCATTGAAGAACAATGGAATCCTCAAAGAGAAGCTAAACCAATCGGAGACAATGATCAAATCATATCAAGATAAGATTGGTTTTCTAGAGCAACAATACAAGGAAATTCATGTCTCTAATCAAGTCTTGACTAAACAAGTCCATCAACTCAAGTCCGACATACAAAAATTCTCCTCCGGTTCAAAGAAACTTTATGATATGCTCGGATTGGGTCAAACAAGCAAACTTGGACTTAGATATGAGCGGACATTTGTTGAGAAGGTAAAAAATTCTATTCCCAAAGTCTCAACAAGTGTAAAAGAGAAAGTATGTCATAGATGCGGGAAGAAGGGACATATAAAGAAGACATGCCCTAGAAAAGGAGAAACACATCATCCGTCATCTTCTCAACATCTATCGGCATCTTTCATCACTCGACAACCTTCACGGTTTCAAAAGCAACATAAAAAAGGTCGAGTACCCAAGGTCAACCGAAAGTCAAAGCCACAACACTCAAATACTCCAAAGCAGAATGCGATGGTGAGACCCACGGTTGATCAAAAGTCAAAACAAACAATGCCTAACGTCAACAAACCAAGACAACCAACAATCCGACAAGTTTGGGTTTGAAAAGGTGATATCTTTCCTTCTCTAAAGTCTTAATTTGTTTTGACTTAGTGTAGTGCTTTGATCGGTTTCTATTGCATATCTTTTGTTTATTGCATTACACGTTTTGGTGCTTTCATTGTTACGATTTTTAGATTCTTTGAATGATTAGAACATTAAATAGTGCCTTGAACATCAATAGGTTCACTTTCATTCACTCCTAGTTAATTGCATATTAATTATCGGTTTTACTTCATTTTCACTATGTTTGAAGATAATTTATTATAGGAGTTCTTAACACTCATATTCATCAAATTTAGGCAATCATGTGTAATCTCTAGGAGCTTAACCTATCTCGGTTGTGTGTGTTGAATTTGATGAATAGTCATTCTCTTATGGACTAAAATTTGTCACATGTTCTTTCAACTAAGAGGTTGCTTAAGTGAGGGGGAGTCATTATTATTTTAAGAAAAGAGTGCTCATATACTTTGAAAGATGTGGAAAGAGTTACATCCTTAAAAGGAGTGTGAAAACTACCACCACATGGAGGAAAGAGCTACCACCCCGGTCGTCCGGTTAGTGTGTGCAGCTACCACATAAGAATTGAATTGCATATCCGAAAAAAAATTATATATAAGTGCAAAAGCATGCAAAAGAAAACATGTTACAAATTTTATTTTTCAGAGTTATAAGATGGTCCACATACATGAAAGATGCTCAAAGAGCCACCCCCTGTGCGGTGTTTGTTTTATCTCAATTTTGAACGTTTATGCGACAATTTCTGTCTCTTTGATGAATCTCTTAAGTCATCTTCATAATCCGTTTACATCTTGATAGCTTTTGAGCCTTTAGATTATTTTTGATGACTTGATTTTGAAGTTTATATGAATTAAGAAATCGCGTAATATTTTATCTACATTATGATGATTGTGTAGTAAAATTCTTAATTCTTATGAAATTAATAGGGATTGAAAGAAGTCAATGTGAATTTATACTCCTCTTGCACTAACAATGTTTGACGTTTTTATCACAAGTGGTTTCAAAATTGAAAAATGTTTTGAACTTGTGTTTTATTTAATTTCTTTCAACTCTCTCTATTTTTGGGTGTTTTCTTTTGGCAATTTTTGACAAAAAGGGGGAGAGAGGTGATGATAACTTAGACGCATGAATAAAGGGGGAGAGATTTTGATATATTTTTTCTACTAACTTTGTTCGTGGAGAATGAAAATTTTTTGCAGGTCTTTCAAGACTTCAAGACTCCATGTTTGTCTAAGTCATAGAGTTTGTTTTTAGGAGTTAAATTTGTAATTTTGAATTTTGTTTGGATATATCACGCGAGAAGTTCATTGTTTTGGTGATGGCAATGAATTTCATTTTTTTTTTTGGAGAGATGAGCATCGTGAGTGTTTTATGTAATTTTGGATTTTGTCACGAAATTGCCAAATGGGGAGATTGTTACGGATTTTATATTGGCATATTTCGTGATGTGAGTCAGAGTCTTGAAGGTTCAAAGAAGAAGAGACGAAGTTTGAAGATTCGAAGACTCAACGTATGAATTCACGATGCTTGGTAAGTTTAAATAATCTTGATGATGATTTATAAACATTTACAAGTGTTTGGAAGACATTAGAATAGGTTTTTAATGATTTATAAACGAATCGAAAAAATTCATGCTACGGGATCCGGACCCTGGGAGCTGCGGTCTGGAACTCGTAAGCCTGTCAGGCTGTTTCGTAAACCGGGTCCGGACCCTGATGGCTGCGGTCCGGACAATGAAAAGCTGATACGTTTCAGAGTCCGGACCCTGCAATCCAAGGTCCGGACACCGACCCGTCGCGAATTTTTGGAAAGTTATTTTTTCAATCCTACTCTGATTCTAATGTCTCCCAAACCTAAAAATAAGATGGTAGATTTCTTAAAGTCATTTTAGCAATCCTAATTTGATTCCGAACCTTTTTAAAATCAGTTTTTCAATCCTAGTCGAAATCGGTTTGCTTCCAAACCTTTCTAAAAACTGTTTTTAATCCTAATCTATTTCGGATTGCTTCTAAACCTATAAATAAGATGTGGGGATGTCTCTAAAATGTGGTTAAGCATAGATTATCTTTTAGAAACCTTAGAAGCTGGTAGGTAACCGTTTTTCTCATCTTCTACATCAAGCTTCTCTCAAATTGATTCATGGTGCCCTAATTTCTAATATTCTTTTAGAATAGATTTGAGAATTGCTTAGAGACTATTCCCACAGATCTTCAATGATATTCTAAGCAATAAACCATCATCATTTTTATTGTTCTTGTTCCGGATGGAGTGCGCTCGTGGATTCGAGTGAGCGTCGTGGATTCGACGTGTTGAAGGCTTCGTGGATTCGAAATTGGGCGTCTCGTGGATTCGAGGCGTCGCGTCCGTGGATTCGGACGTGGGGCGTGGACAACCCGTTGGTGCGCGTGATCCGCTGAAGAGAAGGGAGAGGTTAAGTCCGTGGAGTCGGTAATCACCTTGTAATTCTTTACCCTTAGTGGATTATTTTTTCGCGTGTTGGTCCCGTGGGTTTTTCTCCAAGATGGAGTTTCCCACGTAAATCTCGGTGTGCTGATTTTATTTTCCGCATTACTTTATCGCATTGAGATTTGTGATTTTTGTTTATACACCTATTCACTCCCCTCTAGGTGATTGATATACTCTAGATAGATCCTAGGGCACCCCCTATCTTTCATAGAATAATGAACATAGTGAGTAAACATAGTTATATCACATAAGTAGGCTTCATTGTTATGCATTATGGTATAAGCATGTTATTTCTCATATATGTATATATGTGAACTAACCCAAAAATATGTTGTTTTTCTTTGGACCTGGTAGGTTGAGCTTTTTCCTTATGTGGCCGTACCCACTGGGAACTATGTTTATAGTTCTCACCCCCATATTTTTTAGGTCCACTCGCGAATGAGGCGGCGGAGAGAGGAAAGGGCGTAGCACAATAAATAGCGGCCTTTTTCATATTTTGGTGTCTTTATAGATGTACCCCATTTTGAACAATGTAATTGTAGGGAACAATGTAAAGACATGATATGCAAATATAAAGCTCATTTTGGGTTGTATTTTGAAATGAAACTTATGTATGGAAATGAATTAGACATGTGATATAATAGAAGTAGTATTTACTTTAATGTCTTATGATGCTCTCCTTACACAATCCATGTATTCAATTCCTGTTTGGAATATCTTGTGGATACATACTTGTGACGCCTTGGGCGGATAGGAAAAACTATGTCCGTTCGACTGGTCTTGTGCACGTACCCGATGAGTGCTTACGCTGTGGGCGCGGGGCGTGATAGACTAAGGTGGTATCAAGGCGTAGAAACGTTCTAGGTGAATCTATGAGACCGTAGGATGGATAACCATAAGACCTAGGCTCGTGAGTGACGAGGATCTATGACGTGTGGCAAAAGTTGAATCAATTAGGTCAAGTTGTGTATGCCTCTAATAGGATGTTAGAGGTAGATTCAAGGCGTGTTTTATTCTCAGCCGAGGTTGTTCATGTTGGCGGCTGACAACATAAAACCAAGCGAGGGAAATAAGCGCCCATGTGTAACTTTTGCCTAAATTGAGTTCGTTTTTCAAATATTATCTTGTGTTTGACCTTAAAGGTCATGATATTGACCAAGGTCGTTGTGTTTCAGGAAGCGATGACACAGGATAGGCCTCCGACAAGGGCTAGGCCGGAGGAGCCGAGCGTGGCCCCTGAAAAATCCGGGCGAGCGGGGACATGGATCTCTGCAAGCAGTTGACCGCACTCATGGGGGTAGTGCGGCGGCAAGCTAAGACGGTGCAGCACCAGGAGGAGCAGATTAAGAGGCTCCAAGAGACTGCGCGGCAACAGGCGGCTGCGGCTCGTGTGGGTCAGGAGCAGCATGCACCCCCAATTCTCGTTCTTAATGTAGCGAAAGGGGTGGTCGCAGCGGCCATATCGGTAGCGGCGCGCCATGCACCATCGGTAGCCGCGACGGATTCGGGCACCTGGATCCCCGATCTTGCGGCGATGGAGGTAGAGAGGAAGCGAGCACTCGCGGTCCTCATGACGTTCAAGAAGTTCAACCCGCCAACCTTCGACGGGGAGACGATTAATTCATGGGTCATAGAGATGTGGAATGATTCTATGGAGACACTCTTCGAGGACATCTATACCTTGGAGAGGGACAAGGTACACCTAGCCGCGCATTACATAAAAAAGTCGGCGAAGGTGTGGTGGAGGGGGGTTAAGCGGGATCAGCCCTCTAGTCTCCCTCCTATGACTTGGGAGGAATTTCGGGGGTTGGTGTTTTCTACCTATTTTCCTGATAGTAAGAAGAAGAAGCTACAAGATAGGTTTCAAAAATTGATGCAAGGGAATCTCACGGTGAGAGAGTACGAGCAGGAGTTCTTTCACATTATTAATTGTGTCCCGTATGTGGTTCGGGACGACCGGAATAAGGCCGATTGTTTTGAGAGTGGATTTCGGCCAGAGATTTTCAAAGTTGTGCATGCGCTCAAGTTGCAAACTTTTGCCGAGGTGTTGGATCGGGCCTCGTAGGTGGAACAAGGAAACACTTTTTCGTGCGAGGAGCACGAATCTTTTGAGAATGAGAAGGACAAAGGGAAGAAGCGACCACCGGGTGGTTCAGGCGGTCAATCAAGCTCTAAGCGACCCCCGAAGCATCCGTATTCGCAATCCCAAGCTCAAGGGTCCCAACCTACTCGGTCCTCGACGAGGTGTGTGATTTGTGGCGGCTCCCACAAGCCGAATCTATGTGATCAGCGGGAAGGCAAGTGCTTCAAGTGCGGGCAACTGGGACACATGCGGTTCGATTGCCCACAAGGCGATAGTTGGGCTTCGTCGGTCGCATCGACTCTTTCTTCACCGAGATAGCTCACGGGCATCCCACCCGCAGCGATGTCTGCAGGACACGTGCCACCGGCTCGACAGCTCGAGGGTTCGCGGTAGGCGCCGAGAGGCCATGTATTTGCGACCCAGGTGGAGGAGCCCTCTGCCCTTGAGGACATCGTGGCAGGTATCGTTTTATTAAATGACATAAGATGTAGAGCATTATTTGACACAAGAGTATCTCATTCATTCATTAGTCGGTCGTTTGCGACCACTCATGGAATAGATATAGTAGACACCGCATACACTAGATGGGTACAAGTACCCGAGCATGCATTCTGTGTTAGAAACATATGTCGTGCCTGCCCTGTTAGAATAGGGGATTGGATCATGCCGGCAGATTTGCTAGTTTTAAATCGAATGGTCGAGTACGACCTAGTGTTGGGAATGGATTGGCTCTCCAAGTACTATGCTACAATTAATTGTGAAGGCTGAGTGGTGACTTTTAAGGAACCCGGTCAAGAGGAGCTTGTGTACCGAGGGTGTAAGATCTCACTCTGTGCAACTATGATGTCCTGTAGCACACTGAACTTTAGCAAATTGCAAGGTTCTAGTGTGAGATTAGTATTTTATACTAGTCAGGAGGTTTTGGTTGTGGTGCGGGAGCTTGGGAGTGTTTTCGGGACTTAGAAAGTACGAAAATGGACTCCGGAGTGCGAAATCTGCAAAAGGTGCAGATTTTGCATTGTATTTCGGTATGGCTTGAGATACCGGAATGGATTTAATGTATTCCGGTACTGATTTAGGAGATACCAAAATACTGTGTGGTGGCCTGTTGGGCCAGCTCTCGGGTTCTGCGGAATCAGACCTTTGATACCGGAATGGCCTGGTACTGGTATGTCTGTTCGTCTACACGCAGTGCAGTAAAACCAGATTTCACATCGTTTGCAATTTCTGGGTTTTAGAGGGGCTTTAGGGCTATTGTTACAACCTGTAACTTAACCCTACACCCCCCTCATTTGTGTTCTTTGTACTGAGACTTAGAGAGAAGTGGAGGTAAGAGCTTTCCTCTCTTTCTCTTGATTCTTGCTTCCAAACTCTTAGATTCTTGGGTTTGATCTCCTTCCTCTTCTCCTTTGCCTTGAAGCTTGCTAGCTTGACCTTGGAGGAAGCTTGGAAGTGGAGTAGAGAGCTTGTTTGAGGATTAATCTCCAACCCTAGCATCTTTAAACTTGGATTGGAGCTCTTTTGAGGTGAGTAGCTCTCTTGCAACCCCTTTGTATGAGTTTTGCTTGGAATTTTAGATGTAAACCTAGTATGGGTGAAACTAGGGTTTTATTTGGGATTTTTTGATTATAAGCTTTTAAGGTTGAATTGATGGGTGTTGATTGTTGTGTTAGGTTGGAATTGAAGCTTCCTAACCTTGATTTGGGCTTTGGACAAGTACTTCTTGATCTAAGGTATTTTCCACCTATTTACCTCATGATTTTGGTGATTTTCGAATTGTGTTCGTTCGACATTTGTGACCCCCTAGAAATTATCTTTAGGGTGCTAGAAATCGTGGGGGCAACTTCGCTTCGAAGTACTGCGAGGTCTCGAAGGAGTTCCGGTGGGTTTGACCTCACCGAAATGGGTGCATTCCCCCTATATCTTCGATTTAGCTTAAAAGCTTAAATTGGTGCACCTTCATGATAATTATGACATAATAGAATTTTGGAATGCATAATATGCATGTGATACATGTGAGTAAAACATGCCCTATGTAGTAGGGATCATGATTGATGATATGCATAGTGCATTTATGAAAGGTTATTATAGGATGGCATTTCACCTTATGTACATGTAGAAATGCATGCATAAATGATTAAATAACATATGGGGTACTTGATGAATAGTGAACTATGAGGTTCATACATGATGCTTTGTATATTGGCTATTGGTAGCAATAAATATGATATATGGCAAGTTCTTGACAATGTGTGACTAAGTATATTCCACATTACATAGGTGAATAACAAGGTTGACATTATGGCATAGCACTAGACCCTTTGGTCATTAGTTGGTATTCCATGTTAGAGACATGACGAGCGAGATGCTTATGTGGATGATTATGCTTGTTTGCCATTGTGCTCATTCGCACATGCTTGTGAGGGTCGCTCCCTACAAGCCGGCACTCCGGAGTTGGCCTTTGCGACGTTTGTTCGCCCATGCGGGATTGGGCGCCGAAGTGGATTGCTGTGGGAAAGGCTCATTCTTAGCGTGAGAATGATGGCTACCACGGGGCCATTAGGCTCGGCACAAGCGGGACAGTACCGTCCCCTATGATTGGATAAATGAGGTCTCATGTAAGTAGTAAACATGACATACATGTAGTTGGAAACAAGTCATATATTTCATACTTGTAGTTGGAGACAAGTCATACATGTAGTAGCAAAACTTGACATATAGTGAGGTCATGACACTTGACCATGTGTAGTTAGTTATGGCATATACACACATGAGCTTGACCAGAACATTTACATGTTTTATGACATAATGTTTAGAGGCATAGTAGTGTAGAACTTTTAAACATAATTATGCTTTACTTTTGCTAATTTCTACTTTTGCCTCAGTTGACCTAGTGGTGTACTCCACTCCTCTCGGCGGCTTACCCACTAGGAACTATTGTATAATAGTTCTCATCTCCCTGGGGTTTGTTGTTTTTATTTCAGAGCCTTCCACTGCGGGAGAGGCTAGGGACCGAGGCAAGGGCGAGGCGACTAGCTAGTGCTCGTGGGAGATAGTCGCATAGGTGGACACCTTTCTTTTGTTTTTGTTGAAAGGTGTATATATTTTGGGTTTGGTGTTGTAGATGTTACCCTATGTCTTGGACCTTTATTGTAGTAACCTTGTATAACTTTTATTAGTTCACTTTTTGTATGTTGGGATTTGTATATCTCCTTGTTATGATTATCGTTTCTCTATCTAGTATGCTTATGCTCTGATTACCATGATAGGATTGTTATTATTACTCCTTTCGTTGCATACTTGTTGTAGACGCCTTGTGTGCACTGGGGCGCCTTGTGTACGCGGCGGGTCTGTGCACGCGACCGGGTGGGCTTCCGCTGGGGCCCCGGGGCGTGACAGATTATAGTGGTATCAGAGCCTAGGGTTAAGTCTTTGTGGACCTAGTAAACCTTAGGCCGGTTGGACGATAGGACTTAGGCTCGTGAGCGACGAGATTGTCTATGACTTTGGGCAAAAGTAACTTGATTGGGTAGTAGTCTTAACTCCGAATGGTTGGAGTTTGACTGAAACGTGCAACATCTAACTCTTCAGAAGGTCTCGTTGGCGGCCGACAACGTGACATTGGGGGTTAGTTGTGAGCCCGTTTCACTACTTTCGCATGATTGAGGGTTTGTTTATTTGAGTTGGGTTCCGATGGCGTGAGTTTTTCTAACTTGCGCATTTTATGTTTGTTGTTTGTTGTAGCTTGCGATGCCGACCACTCGCTCTCAGTTAGTTGGGGTGGTCGCGGCAGCCGATGCTGAGGAAGTAGAGACTTTTGCTACCTCCGGATCTAGTGAGGTCTGTGAGTTGCGCGACCAGCTAGCTTTGTTGACGGATTTGGTGGCGCGACAATCAGCTGCAGCTCAACAGCAGGCGGATGCATCACGCCGACAGGAGGCGAGGATGAAACGGTTGGAGGATTTGCTATTGCAGCAAGCTTCCACCAGGACGACGCAGGATCCTTCACCACCCGCACCGACAGAAGGAGTTACTGTAGGGGTACAGCCACCAGCGCCGGGCACTTTCCATACAGCCCCGAGTGTGGATCCAAGGAGGAAGTTGTTGTGACACCGCCGGTTCAGGCATCGCCGTTGAGGACGGTTTTACCGACGATGGTGACGGGGGCGGAGCAGGATTGACTTATGGACCGCCTAAGTGAGTTTCGAAAGTGCAATCCGCAGGTTTTTGATGGTGAGAAAGCGGATCATTGGATTGTGGGGAAGTGGGTTCTTCACATGGACAAGTTGTTTCATGACACCTTTGTGGAGGAGCAAGACAAGGTGTGGTTGGCTACATATCACTTGGATGGCGTGGCATACCAGTGGTGGGCGGATATTCGGGATGATCCTAATACCTACTTAGCGGCCATCACTTGGAGAAGGTTCAAGGAGATGTTGTTGGAGACGTACTTTTCGGGGAGCGTCAAGCGACAGATGGAGAGGGACTTGCAGAGTTTGTGCCAACGTGATATGATTGTGGCGGAGTATGAACGCGAGTTCTCACGTCTATTGCATTGTGTACCCTTCGTGGTGAGAGATGATGAAAATAAGGCTCGAATCTTCGAAGCGGGCCTTCGACCGTCAATTTATAAGTTGGTACAGTCGACAGGTTTACGAACCTTTCGAGAGGTGGTGAATCGCGCCTTGGTTGTGGAAAAGGGCGCGGAGATTGCTAGAGAGGAAAGTGAAGCTTGGGATCGAGCTAAAGGCAAAAGGCAAGCGGTCGAGGGAAGCGGCAAGACATATTCTAAGAGGCCGCCGAAGCATTCTAGGAGCCAATCTCATGGACGTGGCTCTACTTCATCGCGCGGAGCGCCAGATCGCCGCCGGCCACCGCATTGCGTGATCTGTGGTGGTCCTCATTTTCCACCGCAGTGCCCGCAGCGTGGAGGCAAGTGTTTTCAGTGCGGCCGGGTGGGCCACTTTCGCTTTGAGTGCCCGAGAGGTTCTTCCCCAGCCCCGTCATCGGCATCAGCACCAGCATCACCAGGTCAGAGTCGTGGGACACCACCTACTCACTATCAGGGTGGGTGTCACGCCCCGGGGCCCCAGCGGAAGCCCACCCGGGCGCATGCACAGACCCGCCGTGTACACAAGTAACCCAATGCACACAAGGCGTCTAAAACAACATACAAGAAAGGAATAAAGTGAGTAATCCTATCATGATAATCAGAGCATACATACTAAACAAGTAAGGTCTCAAGGTGGAAGTATGAAATACCATAAAAGAGTAAAACCACAACATAAGTTTAATACAACAATATACCCAAAACGGGACATAGGGTAGTCTCTACAAAAGTGGTCGATACAAAAACACCTCCCAAATAAAATACAAGAAAGGTGCTCCACCTAGTCGCTAGCTCCCTCACGCACTAGCTAGACGCGATGCCCTTGCCGCGATCCCTAGCCTCTCCCGCAGTGGAAGGCTCTGAAATAAAACAACAAACCCCAGGGGGATGAGAACTATTATTCAATAGTTCCCAGTGGGTAAGCCGCCGAGAGGAGCGGAGTACACCACTAGGTCAACTGAGGCAAAGTAAGGGTTAGGTACAAATAAGCATAATTATAATTGAAATTTCAATGTTACTATGCCTCAAGATGTGATCATATAAACATGAACTATTCTACCCAAGCACATGTGTAAGTATGCAATATTTCACCTCTTACTATATGAATGTTCACTTTTGCATATAACTATAAATATGTAATCATAAAGAATACAATAAGGGGATGTTCACTTGTGCCTAGCCTAATGGCTCCGTGGTAGTCAACACCTTCACGCCTTGGTGAGCCTTACCCACGGCGGTTCCATTTCGGTGCTCTCTCTGACACACGGGCGAAATAACTATCGCGAGGCCAACTCCGGAGTGCCGGCTTGTAGGGAGCGACCCTCACAAGCATGTGTAAACGAGCATAGTGGCAACAAGCAACAATCAACCACATAATATCTCTCATCATGTCTAAAAACATGGAATACCAACTAATGTCCAAGTCTAGATCGTAATGTCAATCTTGTTGCTCATCTAAGTGGAATGTCATATGTTTAATATACACTATAATTAGTCCAACAAGCTAAGTGTCAAAGAGTATTTTCAAATCCATTGTTCATCTAATGCCACACATGTCTCTACTTGTTTAAGTAGGTATCTCGACAAGCACATAAGTAAAATATTCTATTCCCATAGCCATTCATGATGCACTATGCATAAAATTATGCAATCTTCCTACTACATAGGATATATGATTTGCATATATATATAGCACATGGATAATATGCATTATAAAATTCTACCATGTCATAATTAGTATGAATATGCACTAATTCAAGCTCTTAAGCTACAATGAAGACATAGGGGGAGTTCACCCATTTGGGTGAGGTCAAACCCACCGGAAACCCTTCGGAACCTCGCAGTATCCGAAAACAAAGTTGCCCACTCGATTTCTAGCACCCTAAAGAAGATTTCTATGGGGTTAGAAACATCGAACGAACATTTTCAAAAAACGTCATAATATAAAGGGGAAAAAAAAAAAAAGGGTGGAATTACCTTAGATCAAGAATCTCTTATCCAAAACCCAAAATGAAGTTAGGAAGCTTCAAATCCAACCTAACATAACATTCTACACCCATCAATCCCCATTCAAAAGCCTAGAATCAAGAAACCCTAAAAACAACCCTAGGTTTACCATAATAAGGTTTCATCAATAAAAACCCAAATAAACTCCAAAAGAGGGTTAAAAGGAGGAAAACTCACCTCTTTAAAGCTCCAAGCTAGGTCCAAGGAAGCTAGGGTTGGAGATAAACCTCAAACAAGCTCTCCTCTCCTCCACCACGTTCCTCCAAGAGCAAGCTAGCAAGCTTGAGTGCAAAGGAGAAGGAAAAAGAGATCAAACCCTAGGTTTCCATCACCATGGAGACAAGAATCTAGAGAGAGAAAGGGAGAAAAACCCTTACCTCTTTCTCCTAAGTCCACAGCACAAATGGCTGTGAGGGGGGGGTTGTGAAGGGTTAAGTTACATGTTGTAACAATTGCCCTAACACCCCTCCAAAAGTCAACATTTGCAAACAACACAAAACAGAATTTCGGCACTGTATACCGGTATGCGTATGGGCATACCGGTATCTGGCCAAAAATCCCGCAAACCCGAGCCTCGGCCAACCAGGCCACGCGAAGGGATTCCGGTATGGAAAAATGCCAGTACCGGTACTAATCGCTTCAGTACCGGTACGCGATTCACATACCGGAATACCAACCCATTCCGGTATCTCCAGCGGAATTCCGCAGAACCCGAGAGCTGCGCAAACCAGTTCTTCACTGGATTCCGGTATCCCAAGGTCACATACCGGTATGCAATGTCAAATCTGCAATTTTTACAGATTTGGCTTCCGGAGTCCGTTTTCGCACTTCTCAAGTCCCGAAAACGCTCCCAAGAGCTCGAAACACAACCAAGACCTCCAGATTAGCACGAAACGCTAATCTCACACTAGAGCCTTGCAATTTGCTAAAGTTCAGTGTACTACATACACCCCTCCTAAAAAGGAGTTTCGTCCGCGAAACTAGAAGTCAAATACCTTAGGATTCCATCTGAAAAAGATGGGGGTATCTCTCCAGCAGTGAGCTCTCCAACTCCCAAGTGGCTTCGCGCTCGTCGTGGTTGCTCCAAAGCACCTTCACATAAGGGATTTCTCGATTCCTGAGTTTCTTCACCTCGCGAGCTAGAATTTTCATCGGATATTCCTCGAAACTCAAGTCTTCACGCAATTCCAACGGAGTGGAGTCCAAAACATGAGCTGGGTCGAAAACATATTTCCGAAGCAAGGACACATGGAACACGTTGTGTACTCCCGATAGATTCGGCGGCAAAGCAAGCCGATACGCTACCGGGCCTACCCGTTCCAAAACTTCAAAGGGTCCAATAAAACGAGGACTAAGCTTTCCCCGAATACCAAATCTCTTAATTCCCTTTGTCGGCGATACCTTTAGGAAGACATGATCTCCTACTTGGAACTCCAATTCCCGCCGACGCTTATCAGCATAACTCTTTTGGCGACTTTGAGCTGTAATCAATCTTTGTCGAGCAATGCGAACTTTATCTTCAGCTTCCTGCAGCACATCGGGACCCAAAACTAGCTTCTCACCAACTTCACTCCAATGAAGCGGTGATCGGCACTTCCTTCCATATAGAGCTTCGAAAGGTGCCATCTTAATACTTGCTTGATAACTATTGTTATAAGCAAACTCTGCCATAGGTAGGTGTTGATGCCATCCACCTTGATAATCAATTACACAAGCTCGAAGCATGTCCTCCAAGATCTGAATGGTACGCTCAGACTGCCCGTCGCTCTGAGGGTGGAATGCTGTGCTGAAATCCAGGCGAGTGCCCAAAGCGTCATGGAAACTTTTCCAAAAGTGCGACACAAATCTAGTATCTCTATCCGATACAATCGATGTAGGTACACCATGAAGCCGCACCACTTCATCAAGATAGACTTGTGCAAGTTTCTCACCCGTCCACGTAGTGTGTATAGGGATAAAGTGCACTGATTTAGTCAATCTATCCACAATCACCCACACTGCGTCATGCCCGGCTTGAGAGCGAGGCAAACCTGTGACAAAATCCATAGTAATTAGCTCCCACTTCCAAACCGGTATCGGTAAACTTTGGAGCTTTCCCGCGGGGAGTCTATGTTCAGCTTTCACTTGTTGACAAGTTAAACATCGAGCCACAAACTCGCCAACATCTTTCTTCATTCCGGGCCACCAATAGTGCAGTTTCAAATCCTTGTACATTTTTGTGCCACCCGGATGCACGGTGTAAGGCGCTCGGTGAGCTTCTGTGAGTATTCTTTCTCTAATCTCCGCCTCTGCCGGTACACATAGTCGATTTAGGAATCGTAGCATTCCTTGGTCGTCTACAAGAAAATCACTAGCACGATTTTCGCCGATTTTGGTTCGAATCCTTTGCAACTCTGGATCGAGAGCTTGCTTTTCTTTAATCCATTCAAGTAAGGTAGGTTGCACTACCAATGCCATTAACCTCACGGGCGTATCGGGAGTTACCACTTCCAACTCCATTCGTCGCAATTCCGCCAGTAGCGGGGGTTGAATAACAAGTAACATAGCTAAGTTTTCCATCGATTTGCGACTTAAAGCATCTGCTACCACATTTGCTTTCCCCGGGTGGTAAAGAATAGTCAAATCATAGTCTTTAAGTAGCTCCAACCATCTTCGTTGCCTCAAATTTAATTCCTTCTGTGTGAACAGATACTTTAGGCTCTTATGGTCGGTGTAGACTTCACAACGCTCGCCATAAAGATAATGACGCCAAAGCTTCAAAGCGAACACCACGGCCGCTAACTCCAAGTCGTGGGTTGGATAATTCTTTTCATAATCCTTAAGTTGACGGGAAGCATAAGCTATTACTTTTCCGTCCTGCATCAAAACACAACCCAAACCATTAAGTGAAGCATCACTATAAATCACATACCCTGCCCCCGCAATAGGCAGAGTCAAGATCGGGGCGGTTGTCAGGCGCTCCTTCAACTCTAAGAAGCTTCTATCACATAAGTCATTCCAAATGAACTTAGTTCCTTTGTGCGTGAGTCGAGTGAGAGGCATAGATAATTTAGCGAATCCCTCGACAAACCTCCGATAATATCCGGCTAGACCAATAAAACTTCGAATCTCAGTTACATTGGTTGGTCTAGGCCAATCCTTGATCGCCTCAATCTTCTTAGGATCCACGGCTACACCGTATCCTGATATTACATGTCCCAAAAAGGATACTTCGCGGAGCCAAAATTCACACTTCTTCAATTTAGCAAAAAGTTTCTTCTCCCGAAGTACTTGCAACACTTGCCTCAAATGATCCCTATGTTCCTCGTCGCTTCGAGAATACACCAAGATGTCATCGATGAACACCACCACAAACCTGTCTAAGTAAGGCTTAAAGACACGGTTCATTAGATCCATAAAAGCTGCCGGGGCATTGGTAAGCCCAAACGGCATAACAGTAAACTCATAATGTCCATACCGTGTTCGAAAAGCCGTCACGGGCATGTCATCGGCCTTGATCCTGAGTTGGTGATAACCAGATTGTAAATCTATCTTGGAATACACCAAAGATCCTTGCAATTGATCAAATAGGTCGTCAATCCTCGGTAGTGGATACCTATTCTTAATCGTAACCTTGTTAAGCTCACGATAATCCACGAATAGACGAAGGGATCCATCCTCCTTCTTCACAAATAAAATCGGCGCTCCCCAAGGTGATACACTCGGTCTAATAAAACCCTTGTCCAACAAGTCTTGCAACTGCGCCTTCAATTCCTTGAGCTCGGCAGGAGCCATCCTATAGGGTGCCTTTGAAATCGGGGTAGTTCCGGGAACGAGATCTACCACGAATTCAATTTCCCTATTCGGTGGCATACCCGGAAGATCAGCCGGAAACACATCGACGAATTCCCGCACAACGGGTATGTCCTCAATCCGCGGGGTATCGCCGTCCCTCACAACAACGCTAGCTAAGTATGCTACACAACCACTCCGAATTAAGTGCTTAGCCCGCGTAGAAGAGATAGTCATCGCGAACAGCGAACTCTTGCACGCTCGGAACAAAACTTCATCTTTTTCGGGCTCCCGAAAAGTCACAATCCGATCCTTGCAGTCGATTGTGGCGTAGTATCTAGTAAGCCAATCCATGCCCAATACTACGTCGAATTCACCAAGCTTTCGCAAAGCTAACAAATCAATCGGCATAATCCAATCCCCTACTCTAACAGGGCAACTAGGCAAAACTCCCGTATGTCCAAAATATGGTCGGGGACGATAACATGTCCCGGATGCAAGGTAGGTACAATCTCGATGCCATGCAAGTCGGCAAACAACCGATCAATGAAAGAGTGCGATGCACCAGTATCGAATAAAGCTCTAACTCTGATTTCATTAATTAAAATGATACCTGCGACGACCTCCTCTGGTGCTGTCGCCTCCACAGCCTGAGCCGCATACATGCGCCCACTAGGCGCCTGTCGAGATCCCTCGGTCCGATGCTGAAAGGGCGGTCGCCCCGTCGGGTGATGAGTAGGTGGGGCCCCACGACCCCGCCCCGGTGGTGCCGGTGCTGAAGCTGATGAAGGCGCTGGGGAAGAACCCCTCGGGCACTGAGATCGAATGTGACCCTCCTGGCCACAGTTAAAACACTTGCCACCACGTTGCGGGCAGTGAGGTGGGAAATGAGGACCACCACAAATGGCGCAACGCAGCGGTCGGTGGTGATCCGGTACTCCGCGCGGTGGAGCTGAGCCGCGCCCACCCGATTGGCTCCTCGGGTGCTTCGGTGGTTTCCTTGAGTAACTCTTGCGACCTCCTTCGCCCGCTGGCCGCTTACCCTTTACTCTGTCCCAAGCTTCAATCTCTTCTCTTGCAATTTTCGCGCCCTTTTCCACAACCAAGGCGCGATTCACCACCTCTCGAAAAGTCTGCAATCCCGCCGCTTGCACCAACCTATAAATCGACGGTCGAAGGCCCGCTTCGAAGATACGAGCCTTATCCTCGTCATTCCTCACCACGTAAGGTACGCAGTGCAACAGACGAGAAAACTCTCGTTCATACTCCGTCACCGTCATGTCCCGCGGGCGCAAGTTGCGCAAATCACTCTCCATCTGTCTCTTGACACTCGGAGGAAAGTAGTTCGACAACAAAAGATCCTTGAACCGGCTCCAAGTAATGGCCGCCAAGTCGGTGTTCGGGTCATCCCGAATGTCCGCCCACCATCGATATGCTGCGCCGTCTAGGTGATACGTGGCCAACCATACCTTATTCTGCTCCTCCACAAAAGTATCATGAAAAAGCTTTTCCATGTGGAGAACCCACTTCTCCACCATCCAATGGTCCGCCTTCTCGCCATCGAAGACTTGAAGATTACACCTCCGAAACTCATTTAAACGCTCCATCAGTCTATCTCGCTCGGCCCCGGTCACCATCATAGGCAAAACTGTCCTCGTCGGTGATGCCCGAAACGGGGGTGTCACGGCTGTCTCCTCCCTCGGCTCGGTACTAGGCGCCACAGATGCCAGCCCAGGTACGGGCGCCGATGCTTCTGCAGTAACATCTCCAGCTGGCGTGGGTGGCGTAGGATCCTGAGCAGTCCGGGTAGTAGCCTGCTGTAGCAGCAACTCCTCCATCCTCTTCATCCTTGCCTCTTGTCGACGTGCGGCATCGGCTTGCTGTTGAGCCGCAGTCGCCTGCTGTGCCACTAGACCCGTCAACATCGTCAACTGGTCTCTCAACTCGCGGACCTCACTTGATCCGGAGGTTGCAGAGGTTTCCACTTCCTCTGCGCCGGCTGCCGCGGCCATCTCGGTCGATTGAGAACGAGTAGTCGGCATTACAAGCTACAATAACATAGAATTCGCAAGTTAGAAAAACTTACGCTAACGGAACCCCACTCAAACAACAAAATCCCCAATCATGCGAAAGTAAATGAAGTGAGCTCCTAACTAACTCCCGATGTCACGTTGTCGGCCGCCAACGTGACCTCCTAAGAGTTAGGTGTCACACACTTCGATCAAACTCCAACTACTTGGAGATAAGGACACAACCCAATTGTGTTACTTTCGCCATAGTCAAAGACAATCTCGTCTCTCGCGAGTCTAAGCCCTATAGTCCAACCGGCCTAAGGTTTTCTAGGTCCACAATGACTTAACCCTAGGCTCTGATACCACTATAATCTGTCACGCCCCGGGGCCCCAGCGGAAGCCCACCCGGGCGCATGCACAGACCCGCCGTGTACACAAGTAACCCAATGCACACAAGGCGTCTAAAACAACATACAAGAAAGGAATAAAGCGAGTAATCCTATCATGATAATCAGAGCATACATACTAAACAAGTAAGGTCTCAAGGTGGAAGTATGAAATACCATAAAAGAGTAAAATCACAACATAAGTTTAATACAACAATATACCCAAAACTGGATATAGGGTAGTCTCTACAAAAGTGGTCGATACAAAAACACCTCCCAAATAAAATACAAGAAAGGTGCTCCACCTAGTCGCTAGCTCCCTCACGCACTAGCCAGACGCGATGCCCTTGCCGCGATCCCTAGCCTCTCCCGCAGTGGAAGGCTCTGAAATAAAACAACAAACCCCAGGGGGATGAGAACTATTATTCAATAGTTCCCAGTGGGTAAGCCGCCGAGAGGAGCGGAGTACACCACTAGGTCAACTGAGGCAAAGTAAGGGTTAGGTACAAATAAGCATAATTATAATTGAAATTTTAATGTTACTATGCCTCAAGATGTGATCATATAAACATGAACTATTCTACCCAAGCACATGTGTAAGTATGCAATATTTCACCTCTTACTATATGAATGTTCACTTTTGCATATAACTATAAATATGTAATCATAAAGAATACAATAAGGGGATGTTCACTTGTGCCTAGCCTAATGGCTCCGTGGTAGTCAACACCTTCACGCTTTGGTGAGCCTTACCCACGGCGGTTCCATTTCGGCGCTCTCTCTAACACACGGGCGAAATAACTGTCGCGAGGCCAACTCCGGAGTGCCGGCTTGTAGGGAGCGACCCTCACAAGCATGTGTAAACGAGCATAGTGGCAACAAGCAACAATCAACCACATAATATCTCTCATCATGTCTAAAAACATGGAATACCAACTAATGTCCAAGACTAGATCGTAATGTCAATCTTGTTGCTCATCTAAGTGGAATGTCATATGTTTAATATACACTATAATTAGTCCAACAAGCTAAGTGTCAAAGAGTATTTTCAAATCCATTGTTCATCTAATGCCACACATGTCTCTACTTGTTTAAGTAGGTATCTCGACAAGCACATAAGTGAAATATTCTATTCCCATAGCCATTCATGATGCACTATGCATAAAATCATGCAATCTTCCTACTACATAGGATATATGATTTGCATATATATATAGCACATGGATAATATGCATTCTAAAATTCTACCATGTCATAATTAGTATGAATATGCACTAATTCAAGCTCTTAAGCTACAATGAAGACATAGGGGGAGTTCACCCATTTGGGTGAGGTCAAACCCACCGGAAACCCTTCGGAACCTCGCAGTATCCGAAAACAAAGTTGCCCCCTCGATTTCTAGCACCCTAAAGAAGATTTCTATGGGGTTAGAAACATCGAACGAACATTTTCGAAAAACGTCATAATAAAAGGGGAAAAAGGGTGGAATTACCTTAGATCAAGAATCTCTTGTCCAAAACCCAAAATGAAGTTAGGAAGCTTCAAATCCAACCTAACATAACATTCTACACCCATCAATTCCTATCCAAAAGCCTAGAATCAAGAAACCCTAAAAACAACCCTAGGTTTACCATAATAAGGTTTCATCAATAAAAACCCAAATAAACTCCAAAAGAGGGTTAAAAAGAGGAAAACTCACCTCTTTAAAGCTCCAAGCTAGGTCAAAGGAAGCTAGGGTTGGAGATAAACCTCAAACAAGCTCTCCTCTCCTCCACCACGTTCCTCCAAGAGCAAGCTAGCAAGCTTGAGTGCAAAGGAGAAGGAAAAAGAGATCAAATCCTAGGTTTCCATCACCATAGAGACAAGAATCTAGAGAGAGAAAGGGAGAAAAACCCTTACCTCTTTCTCCTAAGTCCACAGCACAAATGGCTGTGAGGGGGGGGTTGTGAAGGGTTAAGTTACATGTTGTAACAATTGCCCTAACACCCCTCCAAAAGCCAACATTTGCAAACAACACAAAACAGAATTTCGGCACTGTATACCGGTATGCGTATGGGCATACCGGTATCTTGCCAGAAATCCCGCAAACCCGAGCCTCGGCCAACCAGGCCACGCGAAGGGATTCCGGTATGGAAAAATGCCAGTACCGGTACTAATCGCTTCAGTACCGGTACGCGATTCACATACCGGAATACCAACCCATTCCGGTATCTCCAGCGGAATTCCGCAGAACCCGAGAGCTGCGCAAACCAGTTCTTCACTGGATTCCGGTATCCCAAGGTCACATACCGGTATGCAATGTCGAACCTGCAATTTTTACAGATTTGGCTTCCGGAGTCCGTTTTCGCACTTCTCAAGTCCCGAAAATGCTCCCAAGAGCTCGAAACACAACCAAGACCTCCAGATTAGCACGAAACACTAATCTCACACTAAAACCTTGCAATTTGCTAAAGTTCAGTGTACTACAGTGGGCGACCGCCCGTTCAGCGACAGACTGAGGGGTCGCGGCAGGCACCTAGTGGGCGTTTGTATGCGGCTCAGACTGAGGAGGCGGCAACAGCAGGGGAGGTCGTTGCAGGTATCATTTTAATTAATGGCATAGGAGTTAGAGCATTATTTGATACCGGTGCATCACATTCATTCATCGATCGGCTGTTTGCCGAATTGCATGGCATTGAACTTGTACCGACCTTGTTTCCGGGTCGAGTTGTTGTCCCCGATCATGTTCTGGACATTCGGGAGTTTTGCCCTAGTTGCCCCGTTAGAGTAGGGGATTGGATTATGCCGATTGATTTGCTAGCTCTACGGAAACTTAGAGAATTCGACGTGGTGTTGAGCATGAATTGGCTTACAAGATACTACGCCACTATCGATTGCAAGAACCGCATTGTGATTTTTCGAGAACCTGGACAAGATGAAGTTGTATTCGAAGGGTGCATGAGTTCGCTGTTCGCGATGACTATATCTTCGACGCGAGCTAAACAGTTGATTCGGAGTGGTTGTGTAGCCTATTTTGCTAGCATCACCGTGAGGGATGGAGATACCCCTCAGGTTGAGGATATACCGGTTGTGCGAGAATTTGGAGATGTGTTCCCGGCTGAGCTACCAGGTATGCCACCTGATAAGGAGATTGAGTTTGTGGTAGATCTTATTCCTGGAACTACCCCGATCTCAAAGGCACCCTATAGGATGGCACCTGCTGAACTTAAGGAGCTGAAGGCGCAGTTGCAAGATTTGCTGGACAAAGGGTTCATCAGACCAAGTGTTTCACCTTGGGGAGCGCCAGTTTTATTTGTGAAGAAGAAAGATGGATACCTTCGTTTGTGTGTGGATTATCGTGAACTTAATAAAGTCACGATTAAGAATAGGTATCCATTGCCGAGGATTGATGATCTATTTGATCAATTGCAAGGATCAATGGTGTACTCCAAGATAGACTTGCAATCTGGATATCACCAGCTCAAGATCAAGGCCGAGGATGTGCCTGTGATGGCTTTTCGAACACGGTATGGACACTATGAGTTTACAGTTATGCCGTTTGGGCTTACCAATGCCCCGACAGCTTTTATGGATCTAATGAACAGTGTCTTTAAGCCTTATCTAGACAAGTTTGTCGTGGTGTTTATCGACGACATCTTGGTGTATTCCTGAAGCGACGAGGAGCATGATGAACACTTGAGGCAAATGTTGCAAGTACTTCGGGAGAAGAAACTTTTTGCTAAGTTGAAGAAATGTGAGTTTTGGCTCCGCGAAGTGTCATTTCTGTGACGTGTAATATCGGGAGCCGGTATAGCTGTGGATCCTAAGAAGATTGAGGCGATTAAGGATTGGCCTAGACCGACCAATGTAACTGAGGTTCGAAGTTTTCTTGGTCTAGCCGGGTACCACCGGAGATTTGTTGAGAGATTTCCTAAGTTATCTATGCCCCTCACTCGACTCACACATAAAGGGGCCAAATTCATTTGGAGTGATATGTGTGATAGAAGCTTTTTGGAGCTGAAGGAGCGTTTGACAACCGCCCCGATTCTGGCATTGCCTATCGCGGGAGTAGGGTATGTGATTTATAGTGATGCTTCACTTAACGGTTTGGGTTGTGTTTTGATGCAGGACGGAAAGGTCATAGCTTATGCTTCCCGTCAACTTAAGGAATATGAAAAGAATTACCCAACTCATGATTTAGAATTGGCAGCCGTAGTGTTTGCTTTGAAGCTATGGCGCCATTATCTTTATGGCGAGCGATGTGAAGTCTACACCGATCACAAGAGCCTAAAGTACCTCTTCACACAGAAAGAGCTGAACCTGAGGCAACGAAGATGGTTGGAGCTACTAAAAGATTATGATCTAACTATTCTCTACCACCCTGGAAAAGCGAATGTGGTGGCGGATGCTCTAAGCCGCAAGTCAATAGAAAATTTGGCTATGCTACTTGTTACTCAACAACCTTTATTGGCAGAGTTGAGACGGATGGAATTGGAAGTGGTAGCTCCCGACACACCTTTGAGGTTGATGTCTTTGGTTGTGCAACCTACTTTGTTAGAGTGGATTAAAGAAAAGTAAGCCCAAGACTTGGAATTGCAAAAGATTCGATCTAGAATCGACGAAGGACACTGTCACGCCCCGGGGCCCAAGCGGAAGCACACCCGGGCGCGTGCACAGACCCGCCGTGTACACAAGGCGCCCTAGTGCACACAAGGCGTCTACAACAAGTATACAATGAAAGGAATAATATAACAATCCTAACATGAATATCAGAGCATAAGCATTCTAGGTTTAAGAAACAATAAACATGACAAGGTAGAGTATACATAAGGAGTACAAGGAAGGTACACAAAATAGAGATAATACAAGTTCCACCAATAATACATCCACTACAAAGGGTAAACTCTACCACTCTAACCCAAAAGTACATACACCTTTCAATAACACAAAAGAAAGGTAACCACCTATGCAACTATCTCCTCAGAAGCTAATTAGTCGCGACGTCCTTGCCTCGATCCCTTGCCTCTCCCGCAGTGGAAGGCTCTGAAATAAAACAACAAACCCCAGGGGGATGAGAACTATTATTC
Source organism: Puya raimondii (assembly GCA_016920855.1). NCBI lineage: Eukaryota > Viridiplantae > Streptophyta > Magnoliopsida > Poales > Bromeliaceae > Puya > Puya raimondii. Next base: position 46,334,790 of record JABWPP010000049.1, read on the forward strand.
AATAGTTCCCAGTGGGTAAGCCGCCGAGAGGAGCGGGATACACCACTAGGTCAACTGAGGCAAAAGTAGGATTAGTATAAAAGTATGCGTACATTTAAAAGTTCTACACTACTATGCCTCTACCATAAAGTTATGAACATGTAAATATTCTATTCATGATATGCTACAATGTATGTAAATCTTCTACTCATGTACAGGTGTAAATATGCAATATTTTAGCTACACATGTCTAATGTCATAATCTCACTATATGCTATGTCATGTCCACAGCCACATGTAACATAGATACCCAATCCATAGGGGACGATGTTGTCCCGCTTGTGCCGTGCCTAATGGCCCCGTGGTAGTCAGCATTCTCTCACAAGAATGAGACTCTCCCCCAACGGCGATCCACTTCGGCGCCCAAACCTGCACGGGCGATCAATGTCGCAAGGCTAACTCCGGAGTGCCGACTTGTAGGGAGCGACCTCACAAGCATGTGCGAATGAGCACAAATGGCCAACAAGCATAGTCAACTGCATAAGTATCACGTCCATCATGTCTAAAACATGGAATGCCAAGTAATGACCAAGAGTCCAACACTATGTCATAATGTCCACTTGTTATACACCTAAGTAATATGCAACATACTTAGCTTAACATTCTCAATAGTTTGTCATATACCATGACTAATGCTACTAAGAACCAATATATAAGCATCATGAATGAACCTCATATTCCACTATACATCTAGTATCCCATATGATGTCTCACTTATCCCAACATATATTTCTACATATAACAAGATGAAATGCTACTAAACCATTACACAAGTTTATTTCATGCATGTTATCAACCCCTACAAGGCACATGCAAATTCTTATGAATGACACCTATATGTCATGATTCCAACAATGTCATAATGCCACATTTAGCATGTAAATGCACAATTTAGAGCTTTTAAACAAAACTGAAGACATAGGGGGATTTCACCCATTTCGGTGAGGTCAAACCTACCGGAACTCCTTCGAAACCTCGCAGTACGTCGAAACGGAGTTGTCCCCTCGATTTCTAGCACCCTAAAGAAAATTCCTAGGGGGTCACAAGTGTCGAACGAACACTTTCGAAAATCGACATATACAAGAGGGAAAAAAAAGGGTGGAATTTACCTTAGACCAAGAAATCTTGTCCAAATTCCAAATCGAAGTTAGGAGGCTTCAAATCCAACCTAACATGACATTCTACACCCATCAATTTCCATCCAAAAGCCTAGAATCAAGAAACCCCAAAATAAACCCTAGGTTTACCATTTTAAGGTTTCATCAACAATAATCCAAATAAACCACAAAAGAGGGTTTACAAGGGAATTACTCACCTCTTTTGAGCTCCAATCTAGGTCCAAAGAAGCTAGGGTTGGAGATAAACCTCAAACAAGCTCTCTTCTCCACCTCCAAGTTCCTCCAAGGGTAAGCTAGCAAGCTTGAGTGCAAGGGAGAAGAGAAAAGAGATCAAATCCTTGGTTCCATAACCTTGGAAGCAAGAAATCTAGAGAGAGAAAGGGGAAGAAACCCTACCTTTTTTCTCCAAGTCCTCAGCACAATGAGGGCTGTGAGGGAGTGTGAAGGGTTAAGTTACACGTTGTAACAATTGCCCTAACACCCCTCCAAAACCTAACATTTGCAAACTGCACAAAATTACAGTTTCTGCACTGTATACCGGTATGCGTATGGGCATACCGGTATCCGGCCAGAAATCCCGCAAACCCGAGCCTCGGCCAAAAAGGCCACGCAACAGTATTCCGGTATGCAACACCCAGTACCGAAACAAAAGACTTCAGTACCGGTACGTGCATATCAGTACCGGAATACCATCCCATTCCGGTATCTGCTGCCGAATTCTGCAGAACCCGAGAGCTGCGCAAATCAGTTTCTCACTGGATTCCGGTATCCCAAATCAAATTCCGGTATACAAAGTCAAAATTGTAGTTTTTGCAGATTTTGACTTCCGGAGTCTGTTTTCGCACTTTTTAAGTCCCGAAGACACTCCCAAGCTCTCGAAACACAGCCAAAATCTCCAGATTAGTATAAAGTACTAATCTTACACTAGAACCTTGCAATTTGCTAAAGTTCAGTGTACTACAGACACGCCGATAGTTTTCACTTGGATGATCAAGGAATGCTTCGACTTCAAAATCGCATTTGTGTACCGGCCGAAGCTGAAATTAAAGAGAAGATTTTGATGGAGGCTCATCGAGCACCTTACACTGTGCATCCGGGCGGGACAAAGATGTATAAAGATCTGAAATTGCTTTATTGGTGGCCTAGAATGAAGAAAGATATTGGCGAATTTGTGGCTCGATGTTTGACTTGTCAGCAAGTGAAGGCTGAGCATAGGCTCCCCGCGGGAAAACTGCAAAGTCTACCTATACCAGTTTGGAAATGGGAGCGGATCACCATGGATTTTGTTACGGGTTTGCCTCGCTCACAAGCCGGGCATGACGCCGTGTGGGTGATTGTGGATAGGTTGACTAAATCGGTGCATTTTATTCCTATTCACACTACTTGGACCGGAGAAAGGCTCGCACAAGTTTACCTTGATGAAGTGGTGCGGCTTCATGGTGTGCCCACATCTATTGTTTCGGATCGAGATACTAGATTTGTATCGCACTTTTGGAAAAGTCTACATGAGGCTTTAGGCACTCGACTGGACTTTAGCACCGCGTTCCACCCTCAAAGCGACGGACAATCTGAGCGCACTATCCAGACTTTGGAGGACATGCTTCGAGCTTGTGTTGTGGATTACCAAGGTGGGTGGTATCAACATCTACCTATGGCGGAGTTTGCTTATAACAATAGTTATCAAGCAAGCATTAAGATGGCACCGTTTGAAGCACTTTATGGAAGGAAGTGTCGATCACCTCTTCATTGGAGTGAAGTTGGTGAGAAGCTGATTTTGGGCCCCGATGTGCTACAAGAAGCTGAAGACAAGGTTCGCCTTGCATGACAACGACTGATTACAGCTTAGAGTCGTCAGAAGAGTTATGCGGATAAGCGTCGGCGGAAATTGGAATTCATAGTAGGAGATCATGTCTTCCTAAAGGTGTCGCCGACAAAAGGGGTTAAGAGATTTGGTATCCGAGGAAAGCTAAGTCCTCGTTTTATTGGACCCTTTGAAGTCTTGGAGCGTGTAGGCCCGGTAGCTTTTCGGCTTGCTTTGCCGCCGAACCTACCGGAAGTGCACAATGTGTTTCACGTTTCCATGCTCCGGAAGTATATTTTTGATTTAGCTCATGTTTTGGACTCCACTCCATTAGAAATGCATGAGGATTTGAGCTTTGAAGAACATCCGGTGAAGATTTTGGCTCGCGAGGTGAAGAAGCTCAGGAATCGTGATATCCCTTATGTGAAGGTGTTTTGGAGCAACCACGACGAGCGCGAGGCTACGTGTGAGTTGGAGAGCTCACTGCTGGAGCGTTACCCCCATCTTTTTCAAATGGACTCTTGAGGTATTTGACTTCTAGTTTCGCGGACGAAACTCCTCTTTAGGAGGGGAGAGTGTAGCACACTGAACTTTAGCAAATTGTAAGGTTCTAGTGTGAGATTAGTATTTTATACTAGTCAGGAGGTTTTGGTTGTGATGCGGGAGCTTGGGAGTGTTTTCGGGACTTACAAAGTACGAAAACGGACTCTGGAGAGCGAAATCTGCAAAAGGTGCAGATTTTGCATTGTATTCCGGTATGGCTTGAGATACCGGAATGGATTTAATGTATTCCGGTACTGATTTAGGAGATACCGGAATACTGTGTGGTGGCCTGTTGGGCCAGCTCTCGGGTTCTGCGGAATCAGACCCTTGATACCGGAATGGCCTGGTACCGGTATGTCTGTTCGTATACCGGTACACAGTGCAGTAAAACCAGATTTCGCTTTGTTTGCAATTTCTGGGTTTTAGAGGGCCTTTAGGATGATTGTTACAACCTGTAACTTAACCCTACACCCCCCTCATTTGTGTTCTTTGTGCTGAGACTTAGAGAGAAGTGGAGGTAAGAGCTTTCCTCTCTTTCTCTTGATTCTTGCTTCCAAACTCTTGGATTCTTCGGTTTGATCTCCTTTCTCTTCTCCTTTGCCTTGAAGCTTGCTAGCTTGACCTTGGAGGAAGCTTGGAAGCAGAGTAGAGAGCTTGTTTGAGGATTAATCTCCAACCCTAGCATCTTTGAACTTGGATTGGAGCTCTTTTGAGGTGAGTAGCTCTCTTGCAACCCCTTTGTATGAGTTTTGCTTGGAATTTTAGATGTAAACCTAGTATGGGTGAAACTAGGGTTTTATTTGGGGTTTCTTGATTATAAGCTTTTGAGATTGAATTGATGGGTGTTGATTGTTGTGTTAGGTTGGAATTGAAGCTTCCTAACCCTGATTTGGGCTTTGGACAAGTACTTCTTGATCTAAGATATTTTTCACCCATTTACCTCATGATTTTGGTGATTTTTGAATTGTGTTCGTTCGACATTTGTGACCCCCTAGAAATTATCTTTAGGGTGCTAGAAATCGAGGGGGCAACTTCTTTTCGAAGTACTGCGAGGTCTCGAAGGAGTTCCGGTGGGTTTGACCTCACCGAAATGGGTGAATTCTCCCTATATCTTCGGTTTAGCTTAAAAGCTTAAATTTGTGCACCTTCATGATAATTATGACATAATAGAATTTTGGAATGCATAATATGCATGTGATACATGTGAGTAAAACATGCCCTATGTAGTAGGGATCATGATTGATGATATGCATAGTGTATTCATGAAAGGTTATTATAGGATGGCATTTCACCTTATGTACATGTAGAAATGCATGCATGAATGATTAAATAACATATGGGGTACTTGATGAATAGTGAACTATGAGGTTCATACATGATGCTTTGTATATTGGCTATTGGTAGCAATAAATATGATATGCAAGTTCTTGACAATGTGAGACTAAGTATATTGCACATTACTTAGGTGAATAACAAGGTTGACATTATGACATAGCACTAGACCCTTTGGTCATTAGTTGGTATTCCATGTTAGAGACATAGCGAGCGAGATGCTTATGTGGATGATTATGCTTGTTTGCCATTGTGCTCATTCGCACATGCTTGTGAGGGTCGCTCCCTACAAGCCGGCACTCCGGAGTTGGCCTTTGCGACGTTTGTTCGCCCGTGCGGGATTGGGCGCCGAAGTGGATTGCTGTGGAAAAGGCTCATTCTTAGCGTGAGAATGATGGCTACCACGGGGCCATTAGGCTCGGCACAAGCGGGACAGTACCGTTCCCTATGATTGGATAAATGAGGTCTCATGTAAGTAGTAAACATGACATACATGTAGTTGGAAACAAGTCATATATTTCATACTTGTAGTTGGAGACAAGTCATACATGTAGTAGCAAAACTTGACATATAGTGAGGTCATGACACTTGAACATGTGTAGTTAGTTATGGCATATACATACATGAGCTTGACTAGAACATTTACATATTTTATGACATAATGTTTAGAGGCATAGTAGTGTAGAACTTTTAAAAATAAATATGCTTTACTTTTGCTAATTTCTACTTTTGCCTCAGTTGACCTAGTGGTGTACTCCGCTCCTCTCGGCGGCTTACCCACTGGGAACTATTGTATAATAGTTCTCATCCCCCTGGGGTTTGTTGTTTTTATTTCAGAGCCTTCCACTGCGGGAGAGGCTAGGGACCGAGTGTGACACCCTAGGTAGTCCTATATAAAAAGATATAATAGGGCTAACCTCTCAACCCGGCTTAAGCATTTTGGGTGGTGGCTAGGCCCAAGAGGTTGAGATAGTTGAGCGTGCTAGAACTGGAGTAGTCCTAGGATGGGTGACCCCCTGGGAAGTCCGGGGCGTCTCAGTTGGTATCAGAGCCAATTACCAGCCGAAAGTGTGAGATGATTTTCGGCTGAGCCAGGTGTAGTTATGGGTAGAGCATGGCTCCCCAGGGATATATGGGTAGAGCGCGGCTCCCCGGTTTAGGCTAGCGAGATGTGTCTCACACCGCCCGGTACTTGTGAGTCGGAGCCTGACATGGACGTCAGGGCTTAAAGGGGGGGAGATTGTGACACCCCAGGTAGTCCTATATAAAAAGATATAATAGAGCTAACCTCTCAACCCGGCTTAAGAATTTTGGGTGGTGGCTAGGCCCAAGAGGTTGAGAGAGTTGAGCGTGCTAGGACGGGAATAGTCTTAGGATGGGTGACCCCCTGGGAAGTCCGGGGCGTCACACCGAGGCAAGGGCGTGGCGACTAGCTAGTGCTCGTGGGAGATAGTCGCATATGTGGACACCTTTTTTTTGTTTTTGTTGAAAGGTGTATATATTTTGGGTTTGGTGTTGTAGATGTTACCCTATGTCTTGGACCTTTATTGTAGTAACCTTGTATAACTTTTATTAGTTCACTTTTTGTATGTTGGGATTTGTATATCTCCTTGTTATGATTATCGTTTCTCTATCTAGTATGCTTATGCTCTGATTACCATGATAGGATTGTTATTATTACTCCTTTCGTTGCATACTTGTTGTAGACGCCTTGTGTGCACTGGGGCGCCTTGTGTACGCGGCGGGTCTGTGCACGCGCCCTGGTGGGCTTCCGCTGGGGCCCCGGGGCGTGACATGTCCACATCGCAAGCGAGGAAACTGATTACTAGTTGTTGCGTTGCCTATCTAGCGATAGTGGTGGATGACCAGAAATAGATTTCGGCGCTCAAGGATATTCCTATAGTACGAGAGTTCCAGAATGTATTTTCGACGGAGTTACCCGGGATGCCACCGGATTGAGAGATTGAATTTGTGATAGATTTACTTTCCGGGACCGCGCCAATTTCTAAGGCTCCGTATAGGATGGCACCGGCTGAGTTGAAAGAACTGAAAGCTCAATTACAAAACTTGTTGGATAAAGGTTTCATCAAACCAAGCGTGTCACCTTGGGGAGCTCCGGTGCTATTTATTAAAAAGAAGGATGGTTCGCTACAGTTATGTGTTGACTACCGTGAGTTGAATAACGTGACCATCAAGAATAAGTATTCGTTACCCCATATTGATGACTTGTTTGATCAACTACAAGGGTCTCGGGTATATTCGAACATTGACTTACAATTCGGCTATCACCAATTGAATATTAAGCCAGAAGATGTGCATAAGACCGCGTTTAAGACGCGGTATCGATACTACGAGTTCACGGTCATGCCATTTGGGCTCACTAATGCCCCGGCAGCATTCATGGATTTGATGAACCGTGTATTCAAGCCGCTATTGGATCAATTTGTGGTAGTGTTCATTGATGATATTCTTGTTTACTCCCGGAGCGATGAAAAATATGAAGAGCATCTTTGAATAGTGCTAAGTGCTCTTCGGGAGAACAAGTTGTTCGCCAAGTTGAAGAAGTGCGAATTCTGGTCATGAGGTCGCCTTCTTGGGTCATGTGATTTTCGAGAATGGAGTATCAGTTGATCCAAAGAAAGTGGAAGCAATTAAGGATTGGCCCCGACTGACCAATGTCACCGAGATACATAGTTTTCTCGGTCTTGCAGGGTATTATCGGCGGTTTGTGGAGGGATTCTCAAAGATCTCCGGTACGCTAACGCGCATTACCTGCAAGGGGACCAAGTTCGTGTGGAGCGATGATTGCAACCAAAGCTTTAAGGAATTGAAAGAGATGTTGACCACAGCTCCAGTTCTTACCTTGCTGATTGCGGGGGAGGACTTTGTGGTGTACAGTGATGCGTCGCGATATGGTCTTGGGTGTGTTCTTATGCAGAGCGTGGGCAGGTCATTACGTATGCCTCCTCCTAGTTGAAGAGTTACGAGCAGAACTATCCCACCCATGACTTGGAGTTAGCGGCGGTGGTCTTCGCACTCAAATTGTGGAGACACTACTTGTATGGAGAGCTTTGTGAGTGTTATGGAAAGTCAAAATTGTATATATTATATTCCTATTTAGTTAGCATAGTTTTAGGCGCCTTTCCTTATGCATATTTCCTTATTAGATATCTTATTATAGAAATATTTGTGTATATATATCTTTATAATTGATCATGGAATAATAAGAAGAATTTCTATTCCCTTCTTCATTGGTATTCTCTTCTTCATGGTATGAGAGCAAAACCCTAATTCTAGGGTATAGCGATCCAGTGTTGCTCTTCTCCCTCGCCGGATCTCATCGGCGTTATTTTCTCTACTGCTACAGTACGGTGCTACAGTACTGCTGCAGCACTGCTACAGTACGTCGCTACAGTGCATCGCTACAGTTCTGCTACAGTACTGCGTGTTTAAGATTTGTGCATCTGGTTCCTGTTTTGATCCTTAGGTGGCATACCTAGAGTTGTTTTATTTGCCTCGCCGTGAGATGTAGAGTACAGCCCTGAGAGCTGTTTTGTGACTGGTTAAGACGCCATGTCTGAAGCTAAGTCTGCTAGGAGTGAGCCCAAATCTGTGATTGCCGATGTAATCCCAGTAATGACCAAAATCACAGAACACAAACTCAATGGCTCCAATTATCTGGAATGGAGCAAAACGATTCGTGTTTATCTACGAAGCATTGATAAGGATGATCACCTAACTAGCGATCCACTGAACGATGATACAAAGCAAGCTTGGTTGAGGGAAGACGCTCGGTTGTTTTATAACTCAGGAACTCCATTCAAAGTGAGGTAATTAGCCTACTTAATCATTGTGAGTTTGTGAAAGAATTGATGGATTATTTAAAATTTTTATACTCTGGCAAAGGAAACCTTTCCCGCATGTATGATGTTTGTAAGGCATTTTATCGATCTGAGAAGCAGGATAGATCTCTGACAGCCTACTTTATGGATTTTAAACGTGTTTATGAAGAGCTTAATGTTTTGTTACCCTTTAGTCCTGATGTAAAAGTGCAGCAGGTCCAACGCGAGCAAATGGCGGTTATGAGTTTTCTTGCTGGTTTACCCCCAGAATTTGAGACAGCTAAATCTCAAATTCTTTCTAGCTCTGAGATTTCCTCTTTGCATGATAGTTTCACCCGAGTGCTTCGTACAGAGAATCCTCAATTTTCTCAACCTACTAATAGCGCGCTTGTGAGTCGCAATGATAATGGACGGCATTATAGTAGAGGAGGCAATAGAGGGAAAACTGCCAATAGAGGTAATCATCGTCATGGAGAAACCGCCTCAAATCGAGATTTTGGAGTTGTTTGTTATTACTGCCATGAACCAGGTCATACAAAACGCATATGTTTGAAACTTCAAAATAAGAACCAACGATCTCAGATGGCCAACATGGCAACCGGGGAGTATACAACCCCATCTTCAGATCCATCCTTAGAGAAAACTGTTTTGGTGTCTGCTGAAGAATTTGCACAGTTCTCCCAATATCAGGCATCCTTAAAGTCCACCAGTTCCCCTGTCACTGCACTTGCTGAGTCAGGTAAATCCACATCATGCCTTGTGTCTTCCCATTCCAAATGGGTCATTGATTCTGGTGCCACAGACCATATGACAGGTAACTCTAGTCTTTTATCTGCCTTTCAGTCTCATATAGCATCTTCTACTGTTACTTTAGCTGATGGATCTACCTCTTGTGTCATGGGTTCTGGCATTGCAAATCCAACATCATCAATTTCTGTGTCATCTGTTTTATGTTTACCCCAGTTTTCTTTCAATTTGCTATATGTCAGTAAACTCACTCGAGCTTTAAATTGTTGTGTCTCTTTTTTTCGATCATTGTTTGTTTCAGGATCTTACGACGAAGCAGATTATTGGTAGAGGACATGAGTCTGGAGGTCTCTATATCCTTGACAACCAGGTGTCGAGGTCTCTTGCTTGCTCAAGTAATCTAACTCCTTTTGAAGTCCATTGTCGGTTGGGACATCCTTCGTTATCCACCTTGAAGAAATTATTTCTGCAGTTTCAGTCTTTGTCCAGTCTAGAGTGTGAGTCATGTCAGTTTGCTAAGCATCATCGTTTACCTTCTGTCTCTAGAGTCAATAAATGTGCATCGTCCCCTTTTGAGTTAGTTCATTCTGATGTTTGGGGTCTGTGTCCTATTGTTTCCAAATCAGGATTTAAGTATTTTGTTACCTTTGTTGACGATTATTCTCGTGTTACTTGGTTATATTTAATGAAAAATCGTTCAGAACTATTCTCAATTTTTTGTGCCTTTTGTACTGAAATCAAAACACAATTTAAAGTTTCTGTGCGTATATTGCGAAGTGACAATGCTAAAGAATATTTTTTAGAAAATCTTTATAGTTATATGACACAGAACGGCATCCTTCATCAATCCTCATGTGTTGACACTCCATCCCAAAATGGGGTTGCTGAAAGAAAAAGCCGACATCTCCTTGAGGTAGCTCGTGCCCTTCTCTTTCAAATGAAAGTTACTAAACACTTTTGGGCCGATGCAGTTTCTACAACTTGTTTTTTGATTAATCGCATGCCTTCGTCTGTCTTGAATGGTGATATTCCTTATACTATTTTGTTTCCATCTAAATCTTTATTTCCTATTGAACCTCGTCTTTTTGGTAGTACGTGTTTTGTGCGAGATGTTCGTCCACAGGTAACTAAATTAGATCCGAAGTCCCTTAAGTGCGTCTTCCTTGGGTACTCTCGTCTGCAAAAGGGGTATCGGTGCTTCTCTCCTACTCTTGATCGATATATTGTGTCTGCAGATGTTACATTTTTTTAGTCTACTCCATTCTTTCCTCTCCCATCTACTTATGAAAGTCAGGGGGAGGAAGATGATCTCCTTGTTTACACTGTCAGACAAGCGTCCAGTCCTCCAACACCTATTCCTGCTCCATCGGCAACTGTTCGACCCCCTATTGTTCATGTCTATTCTAGGAGATTGGCAACTCCTGACTCAGATCCTCTACCAGCTTCTTCGTCGGAAGATCCAGCCACTACTATCACCGACCTTGCTTCTGACTCTGATCTTCCCATTGCTCTTCGCAAAGGCAAACGTAAGTGTACTTACTCTATTTCATCATTTGTTTCTTATGACCGTTTGTCATCCTCTTCTCGTTGTTTCATTACCTCTCTGGAGTCAGTTTCTGTTCCTAAATCTGTTGTGGAAGCTTTTGTCTCATCCTGGCTGGCGTGCTGCAATGGAAGAGGAAATGGTGACTTTAGACACTAATGGTACTTGGGAACTTGTGCCTTTACCTGCCGATAAGAGAGCTATTGGTTGCAAATGGGTATTCACTGTGAAAATGAATCCAGATAGTTCTGTCGCTCGCCTAAAAGCCCGTCTTGTTGCCAAAGGCTATGCTCAGACTTATGGGGTTGATTATTCTGACACCTTTTCTCCTGTAGCTAAACTTGCTTCTATTTGCTTATTCATTTCGTTGGCGGCCACCTCTCGTTGGGCTTTACACCAGCTGGACATTAAAAATACTTTTCTCCATGGTGATCTTCAAGAAGAGGTATACATGGAGCAACCACCTGGTTTTGTTGCTCAGGGGGAGTTGGGTCGAGTTTGTAGACTTCGAAAGTCCTTATATGGCTTGAAGCAAAGTCCTCGAGCTTGGTTTGGCAGATTCAGTGAAGTAGTTCAGGAGTTTGGCATGAAAAAGAGTAAGTGTGATCATTCTGTGTTTTATAGCGTTTCTGAGACTGGTCTAATTCTACTAGTACTGTATGTGGATGATATTGTCATCACTGGGAATGACACTACAGGAATCTTATCTCTTAAGGTTTTTCTTCAAACCCAGTTTCAGACAAAGGATTTAGGGATGTTGAAGTATTTTTTGGGTATCGAAGTTACAAGATGTAAAAAGGGCATCTTCTTATCTCAAAGGAAATATGTGCTTGACTTACTAGCAGAAACAGAAAAATTAGGAGCTAAACCTTGCAGTGCACCAATGGCTCCTAATCTTCAACTTACAGCTAGTGATGGTGAATTGTTTGAAGATCCAGAGAGGTATAGGAGATTAGTTGGCAAATTGAACTATCTTACAGTGACTCGGCCAGATATTGCATACTCTGTCAGTGTGTTAAGTCAGTTTATGTCTTCTCCGACTGTTAATCATTAGGAAGCTTTGGGACAAATTTTGTGTTATCTGAAGGGAGCTCCAGGGCGAGGTATCTTGTACGAGAACCATGGACATTCAAATATTGAATGCTTTTCAGATGCAGATTGGGCGGGTTCAAAGGTTGATAGGAGATCGACTACAGGATATTGTGTGTTTGTTGGAGGTAACTTGGTGTCATGGAAAAGTAAGAAGCAGAATGTTGTCTCCCGTTCTAGTGCTGAATCGGAATATAGGGCTATGGCACAATCTGTGTGTGAAGTAATGTGGATACAACAATTATTGGATGAGGTTGGTCTTAAGAATCCACAACCTATTAAATTATGGTGTGATAATCAAGCTGCTTTCCATATTGCCTCTAATCCAGTATTTCATGAGCGAACTAAACATATTGAGATTGATTGTCACTTTATTCGTGAAAAGATACAACAGAAGATCATTTCAACAGGGTATATCAAGACCGGAGACCAGTTGGGGGATATCTTCACAAAAGCTTTGAATGGAGCTCGGGTTGACTACATTTGTAACAAGTTGGGCATGATTAATATCTATGCTCCAACTTGAGGGGGTGTAAGGTACCGAGTTTTGAAACACTATACTAAACTTGGGCAAATTGGACAAAGTACAATTGAGAAGTAATTTAAACATGCTTAAAAATGAGATTTGAGGGTTTTGGAATGATTAGAAGTGGATTAGAACTTCAAGGAGCGAAAATGAGAATTTTCGGAAAATGCATTTTTTGAGCTCTGGACCTACGGGGTCCGGACCCTGGATCCCAAGGTCCGGACCCTGACCGCGCTGCGCGAAAATGGGCTATGGGTTCCGGACCCTAGAAGCCAGGGTCCGGACCCTGCACATGCTGGCAGCCCAGAATGAGGGCATTTTGGTAATTTATGGGTGGAGGCTTATAGGGGAAGCCTCCCCTCTTCTCCTTCAGCCAAAACACACACACACACACACGTTTGAGAGAGAGAGAGAAGCACTCCCTCTCCCTCACAACCTCCTCTCCCTCTCTCTAGATCTCTCCCAAACTTGGGGTTTTGGTGGAGATTGAGCTCGGGAACGCGTGGAGAACGGTGAATCGAGCTCTAGCGCGCGTGGCGGCTTGGGAAGCTCGCGACCCGAGGTGAGATTTTGAGGTTTAGGGTTTAGGATTTTGCTAAATCCTTCAAAATTGAGATGTGTGAGTTCCCTAGATGATTCTACACAAGGTTGTTGAAGGATTCTCCGTAAATTTCGGAGTATTCTCGGAGAAATCGAAAAACCTTAGTGTAAAGGAGGGTTTTGGATTTCGAGGGTTTAAAAATGGTTTGAACCCGTGAAACCCTAATTGGAGGTTAGCGAAACACGCGGGACAACTTAATTTCGTCGAACTACAAGAAACGAAATTGTTTTGAGTTCGACTCGGATTAACGAATCCTATATATGTGTGTTAGGGCAAGAAACTTGAAGATCAAGCTTGAAGCCGAGGAAAAGAGCCCGATTGCAAGTGTCTACAAGCAATCGGAAGAGCGTAAGGTGGGTTTGTGCTTACCGAAGTGATTAGGTCACTTCCATGCCAAAGAGTAAAGTATAACTTTATATTTGATGCATGTAATGGTAGGTTAATTGGTAATATGAGTAGGCATGAATTGTATGCTACTTAGGGTAAATTACATACCATCGGACGTATAACACTAGGCAATTGTTGACATATGAATATATATATATATATATATATATATATATATATATATATATATATATATATATATATATATATATATATATATATATGTGTGAGTGTATGCCTAGGTGTGTGGATGTGAACATAGGTCGATGAACTCTAGGATAAATAGAGGATTCGACAAATTGGAAACAAGGACTAGATGTCATAGAAACTTTGAATCCTAGGTGTGGACAACTAGGATTGGAAAGAACATAATTGTTATTAAGTGTTATTGAACCTAGTGTCATAAACCTAGAGTCGTGGAACCTAGGTTGGGTAACATAGTGGTAGAGAGAGACCACTTGGATTGGAATGTGTATGAACCTAGTGTCGTCGAACCTAGGTTGGGAAACATAGTGATAGGAAGATCGCTTAAACAGAAAAGTATCGAACCTAGTGTCATTGAACATAGGTTGGAAAATGTAGTGGTAGGAAGACCACTTGGATTGGTATGTCATTAAACCTAGAGTCGAGCGAACCTAGGTGGGAAAGACATAGGACCTAGTGTTGTTGAACCTAGGTTGTGAAACATAGTGGTAGGATGACCACTTGGACATGAGACTATGAACCTAGAAAGGTTGACTTGGAAATGGAGAGATGTGCACATCTAGTGATCTTGGTGATCTTGGTACCAGAGCTAAGGCGTGTGCGACGATTTCAATCACTAATCTTGTACATGACCATGAAAGGTCGAGGATTTTGACCGGAGGTTTGTCGTGTTTATCAGGCATGAAACGAGAATTGTGTCCGTGGATAGGCGCGATCTTTCCCAATGAGATACGAGACAGCGGGGGTGGGTCCACAGTGAGGTCCCCCTGAAGCCAAATCCGGGAGCCAAGTGGAAGGATGCTCCGGAGCTTCCGTTGAAACAGTTGGCCGACACCGTACGATTGGAGATGTAAGACTGCAACAAGCTGATCCAGTCGCACGATCGAAGCGACTCGCAGAGGAGCTGCCCTGCGCTAGGATATAAGCGCTCCAGGACTAAGAAGACTCCACAGATCATGGAGGAACTCCAATTGATAATCTAGGCGGAGAGACGTACATTTGGTTATGCCGCAGCTACAAGTCAGGAGCCATTGATGGTGTTACGCGGAGACGCATATCCGTACTGGCAGGTATCCTGGCCAATCCACCGAGGCTCCCTACAGATAAGAGGGTGGGAGGCACGTAGAGGAAGCGAGAACTCTAAACAGCCCGACATATGCGACGTTCAAGGGATTCAATCCCGTGCCTACCTTCGAACGTGGGAAGAAGGACGTGAGTATCTCGAGTGGACTCGTGGAAACATTGGCATCGATTTCCGATTGCAGAGTCCACTTGTTTATAGGACTTGTACAAACTACTTCGGAGGCGGGAGACTACAGGTGTCATTTCTTCTAACCAAGCACAACGTTGCATATGGCAAGAGGTTCTCGGCAAAAGGTTCTTGGTGGAAAGGGTGGTCAAGCGAGACCGAATCTTCCCGAGTCAAAACTCCCTCCTTATGACCATATTGGGAAGAGTTCTTTTTCGGAGGATTGTGTGTTTTTCGCTGCCTATTTCACTCTCACCGAATAGTGGGAATAAGATGAAAGTCTTTCAAGAAAAGCGTTACAGGAAGTTGAAAGCAAGGTGACCGAGCGATGATCGTGATTATCGTGAGATAATAGACTGAGCGAGTGAATTCCCGTCTCTGCCTTGATGCAATTGTATATCCCGTCAGGATCTCAGTTAGCGGGATATTGGACAAAGACCAAGTGCCGCAGGTTGCTTCCGAGCGGTGACTTAAAGTACAGGCCGAGAACATCTTATGTGTGGAGGTCGCCCACGTACAATTAAAACTGTCCAGATCTAATATTGCCTTTTGCGAGGTGTCTTGGGATCGGCACTTTATGGGTGGAGCAAGGCAATGCATTCGCGCAGCGGAGGACAGCGCGAGGCTCTATGGGCAAGGAAAAGAAGGAAAGACGACCATCGAGTGGAACTGAGTGTTCCAACTCAAGTTCCAGACGAAGCTCCAACTCGAGTTCGCGAGACCAGTCAGCGATCCCCACTATGTGCCCACCAGGGTACCGATACCGTACTCGGTGGTCCGTCTGACGTGAGATCTGTAATCATATGAGCAGTGATGGCGGTCCCCATCACATGCTACCTACTCAAACAGTTGTGAACCTTGTAGATATGGGCCTACATGTGTTTTCACGTAGTGTGGGTACCATACTACTCAGTGGCCAATTACAACCCGGATGTACGTATGCCTCACATTGGTGGATATAAGACTCGAGCTGGCGTTGAGGGGGCGGGGAGGGCGGGAGACTTGCAGTACATCCGTCTCGTCCTTTTCATTACATCCGCTCTCGACGATAACGGCTTACCGTCCGTGTAATTGACTGTTCCACCCTATTCGTGCAAAAGGTTTCTAGTGAAGAATCGCTGCGCCGGTGATCGGTGAATGTAAATAAGGATCCTTACCTGACAGTTCCGGCAGATCCTCGGATCGCCGAAGTGGCCATAGATGAGGCGGATCTATGACTGGACCCGGTGCCACTATCTGGATTGTCTCACGTCCATACTATCTCGTCTACCTCGATTCATGCGGCAAGGTTATGAATTCTAAGTTGTGCATCTCAATCTGACTAATCAACATCTGCGCAAGGCACTTACTCTCTCGCAATACTGCCAGTAATAGCATTGCAGGGCTATTCATCATAGACATGGTAATGCACATTAATTACGATGCAAATAAAAAAAGCAACGAAAAATGAAATAACATAAACAAGCACATACGTCAATAGCCACGCCAACTAGTCTTGGCAGCCAGTAGCTGAATGAAGAATACGGTAGAGATCTAGAAACATATCAGACGAAATAAAAAATGAGAGCAAACAAATAAAATATAAGCCAACAACACTAGCGCAAAGCCGCAGTCACATGAAGATAAAACAAAATCAGGCGAGCTACTAGACACAATATTAAACTGACCGTATTCCGAGAGTCTCTACAATGCTACGAGTCTTCCGGGTGCGCCCGAACACTGCAGTAACAGTGGAACATCACTTTGCGGAAATTAGTAAGAGTAATCAGCGCCTAGAATCAGGGCGAATTACAGGACATTGTTATACCTCAAATTGAGGTGGGTAGTAGTACTCACAAGGCGATGAGTTTGAGCTATAGCTAGTCGCATAGCGGTTATTCACGGAAACACTGCATAGAAAAGCTTACTAGATACGTCTAGGTCATATCATATTAAGTAAGTGCAGGATTCATCAGTCCGAGATGTGAGTGCATTGGACAGATAGCTACTTGACAGCGTTGGCTAAGTGTGAAGACGGGCAGAGGACCGCTCGTTCCTATGCTGGTAGTCCTTCTCCGACATAGAGCTGCATTAAGTTGTCCCGATAGTCTCGTGTCTTGTGCTTGAACTCACAACTATATCCGGTAAAGCGTGTCCTCGTGTGTAGGGCGACGTAATATTTCGAGTGGAGGAATCGCATGGGTGCACGAACCCAGCACCGAACCATGAATGGCTGTGGAGCTGGTGCCGTATATGGACAGGCGCAGTCAGCTGTGTGAAGATCATGCGCACCGAAACCTAATCGTGGGGCAAAGAGAACAGTTGTGAGAGTCAAGGGGGGGACGGTAGTCCGAGATATGAATATATATTTCTTGATTATTTTTCTTATCTTTCTTCTCTTCCTATTTCTTGATATTTTGCTCTATCCTCAGCTCTATCTTAGGAAAAGTTTTCCTCTTCTGTCTGCGACCCATGTATAATTTAAAGACAGGATAAATGAGGTAACTGTACAGCAAAAGTCTACCTCATATCGTATCTCGGATTAAAGGTGATTCTTTAGATGAGGACAGTTTTTTATTCTTTGCGCCATAATATCTGAAGTCGGCTCTCACGTGCTGTCACTCTGATCTGGATCATCTCCCCTCGTTGAAGGAAACATAAACCCTAAAAACCTTCTTCTATAATCGCCGAGGACTTTGTAAAACCACACGAGAGGGATAGTGTAATTTGATGGAATCTCTAGAATGTGAGATTGTGACACCAACCCCGAGGATTTTCTCTGTAGTTGTTTTGAGGTCTTAGATGCTCCTTGGTTGGAGCCATGTGCGCTAAGAAAGTCTCAAGTGATGACTGGGGATTTCTGCCGCGCGAGTGAGAGAATGGCTTTTGCGCTATCGGGCTGAGCCAGAAGGAATCGTTTACGACGAATTATGACATAGAGACGACACAGCTTAAAAAGAGCTGTAGAGATCCATGCACAGATGAGGACTTTTGGGTCTAGTGCGACCATGAGCGTGTATAGACATAAATCTAAGCGATTTTATCAGTTGTGCTAAGCCCCTTGCGGTGAGGTAGCATCGCTTGTGTATAGAGCCATCGAAGACGTATTAAGACTTAAGGGAGCGAAATTTAGGCTCGATCGCACATACCGTTCGCTCCTTGATCCTTAACGTCGCCGAATGTGGCCGAGTCAGAAAGTCATCGGCTGAGATAGGGATGTCGTTCAACGACGAAGTGTTCGTTGAAGAATTCGTCGAGTACGAGAACGATGATGATGTGAACTCGTGGGTGATATTAAAGCGAAATGAACATGCCCGAAGTGTTCTGAGCCCCGTGCACGTATTTAAAAGTAATTAACCACGACGTTGGATTCTAGGAGATTCAAAGACTCCTAAGTGGGAGCTGGAGTTGAGGATGGATGTCCAAGTGTGCCATCTTGAGACTTGGCTAGGGGATTCACAAGTGATAAAGTCCCACTTGTTGTTTTGATGCGGATGATACCTCAATCGATGTTTGTCTCTTATTCAAGCAATGACGGTCTGAATTTCGATTATACTCCCTACTTTGAGTACTCCACTGGAACTCAGGCTATATAACCTTTGAAGATTACTGCTTGTTACGACATAGACTCCGTATAATGGCCAACGTGTGGTGATACTCAGTTTAATGTGAGATTGAGTAAATAGCACCAAAATTCCTTGGTCGTTGATAAGGAATAGTTTTTGACCGATGCAAGAGTTGAGCAAGGTATCGAATTTACGACTGTAGGATCCTTGTTGCTGAATCAAGAGGATCTACCCGTGTGCCAGGGTCGTAGTGGGTGAGTGGACCATTTGACTAATTCACGTTCATTAAATGGTACTTGATCTCCCACTCTGTCCGGAGGAAAAAAGATTATTCCTGAACCTTTCGGACGAGATGAGGTAGTATACTCCAGTAGCGAATACAAATGTCTTTGTCACTAATGATCGTACTAGTAGCAACGATGACGCAATGATGCTTCGGTGCGCTCGGGGATCTGGGGAGGGGGAGATATCAAAAATTGTTTCAGGCGATCTTTGATCTAAACTTCATACTAGATTTATTTATTATATCTTCTCTCACGTGGTTGAACTGGCAAGAATGTACACGGATATTAGATGACCGCCTGTCCTAGAAAAGCAAATGTAGCTCACATTCGTTCAGAGTTGGTGAAGTTGGATGTTGAGATACGAAGCAATGATTAAAGAGTCTTCGAATATGCGGACGTGAAGGTGATGGCGCGTGTAGGGGTCGTTACATATACGACTTTGTGCTGGCCACTCGTGACTTGACGCGGAATTCATACTACGTTAAATAATACGTATTCATATCCGTCAAGCTAAGTTCATGATCGGTGTGGGACCTTTAACTCCCACGTCCTTCATTATGAGCCGCTTTAGATATCAATCACTAAGTAACGTGGGGCTACTAAGGAGTGGAGAACGGGGGGGGGGGGAGGGGGGCCTGATGGGGTAGGCCGGTAGGGTGGGCTCACCTTCGGGGGGGGGGGGGGGGGGGCGGGGGGGGGGGATAAGTGAACAATAGGTGTGATCTTAGTTCGCGGTGAAAACGAAACCTCTTTAATATGCGATGGCAAGTATGATTCTAGTACCCGAGTTTCTTATGAAACCACCTGTACTAAACTATGGGCCAAATTTGAACGAAAAAGTACAAGTGAGAAAGTAGTTTAAAACATGCCCTTAAAAATGAGATTTGAGGGTTTTAAGAGAAATGCTGTAGAAAGTGGATTACAGACTTCACTCACGGAGCCGACAAGGCGAGCGTGAGAATTCTTCGAAAAAAAACGCGGTTTTATGAGTACTCTTCCTCTTTTACCTTAACGTCGCCATTATCCTCTACGAGGGAATCCCAAGGTCCGGACCCAGGCTAAGTTCTGCGATAATCAGGTTACTTGGGTTTCCAGTCACCTTCCCGGGAAGCTAGGGTCGCGGACCCTAGCGTCTGTTTGCTGGCAGCTTCCAGAATGAGGAGGACTATTTTGGTATTTCTTTTGGTGGAGGCCCACACCCCCCTCCTCCCTCACCCGAAGCCTCCCCCCCCCCCCCCCCCTCCACCGGCCTCTCTCCCCCCGCATCCACTTGTCCCCCAACACCCGCCCCCCCCCACCGCCCCACTCCCCCCGCCCCCCCCCCCCCCCCCCCACCCCCCCCCCGCTACCCCCACCCCCCCCTCCTCCCTCCACCCTTCCCCCCCCCCCACACCCCCCCCCCTCACCCCCCCGCCCCCCCCCCCCCCCTCCACCCCCCCTCGGGAACCCCCCCCCCCTACCCCCCCCCTCCACACCCCCCCCCCCCCCCCACCCCCCCCCCCCTCCCGCCCTCCCCGTAAGTGTACCCCCCCCCCCCCCCCCCCCCCCCCCCCCCCCCCCCCCCCCCTCCCCCCCACACGGTGTAGGCCCCCCCCCCCCCCCCCCCCCCCTCCCCCCCCGGTCTCCCCCCCCACCCCCCCCCGCCCCCATCCCCCTCCCCCCCCCCCCTACCCGATTCTCTATCCCCCGCTCCCCCCCCCCCTCCCCCCCCCCCGCCCCCCGCCCCCCCCCCCCCCCCACCCCCCCTCTCCCCCCCCCATTCCACCCCACCGCCCCCCCGTCCCCCCCCACTCCCCCCTCCCCCCCCCCCATCCCCCCCCCCCCCCCCCACCTGCCTCCCCCCCCCGCCCCCCCCCCCACCCGCTTTCTACCCCTATCCCCCCCAGCCGCTGGTTACGAAACCCCCCCCCTCCCCCAGCCCCCCCCCCCGCCTTCGTCCCCCCCCCCCCTCCCCCCCACCCCACCCCCCCCCCCCCCCTTATTTGACCCCCCCCACTCTCCCCCTCCCCCCCCCCGCCCCCGACCCCCCCCCCCCACTCCCCCCCTCCCCCCCCACACCCCCCATCAAGCCCCCCCCCCCCCCCCCCCCCACGAAAAGCCCCGTCCCACCCCCCACCCCCCCGTGACCCCCCCCCCCCCCCCCCCCCCCCCCCCCCTAATGCCATGTGGTTTGTGCCCCCCCCGCCCCAGTTGATTCCGCCCCCCCCCCCCCCCCCCGCCCCCCCCCCCCACTTCCCCCCCGATATTCCCGCCCCATCCTCCCCCCCCCCCCCCCGTTATAAATCCCCCCTGCGTACCCTGCTAGTATGCCCCACCCCCCCCCCCCCTCCCCTATGATATACCCCCCCCCCCCCCCGCCCCCCCCCCCTAGCCCCCCCTCTCCGCCCGCCCCCCCAGGCCCCCCCCCCCCCCCCCCCGGCCCATGCCCCCCCCCCCCCCCCCCCTGAGAGGCCTACCCCCCCCCATCATCGTCGCCCCCCCCCCCCCAGAGCCCCCCCCCCCCCCCCCCCCCTCCCCCCCCCCCCCCCCCCCCCCCCCCCCCCCCCCTGGACAAATTCCCCCCGCCCCGAAAGAACATCCCCCCCCCCCCCCCCCCCCCCCCCACGCCCGGCCGCCCACCGCTCCCTCTAACCCCCCTAGAGGAAGCTCCCCTCCCCCCCCCCAAAAGCCCCCCCCACCCCCCCCCCCCCCCCACCGCCCCCCACCCCGTAGCCCTCAGGAAGACCCCTCGCCCCCTCCGAATGACCCCACCCCCCCTCCCGCTCCCCCCCCTCTGCCCCCCCCCCCCGCCCCGACATAGACCTAGTCCCGTGGTTGAACCCCCCACCCCCTCGCACCCCCCCCCCCGCCACTGGTCCCCCCCCCCCCCCCCCCCCTGGACCCCTTTCGCACTATGAGACCCCCCCCCCCCCCACCCCCCCCCCCCCCCCCCCCCTGTTCCCACTTCCCGCCACCCCTCCCCCCCCCCCCCCCCCCAAGGGCTTTTCCACTCCCCCCCGGCCCCCCTCCCCGCATCCGCCGCCCCCGTACCCCAACCGCCATCCCCACCCCCCCCCCCCCCGCCGCGCCACCCCCCTACCCACCCCCCCCCGCCCGCCCCCCCCCCCCGCCCCTACCCCCCCCCCCCGCGGCCCCCGCCCCCCCCCACCCCCCCCCCCTCACATTTTCCCCCCCCCCCCGTGGCCCCGATCAGGCCCCCCGCCCGTGGATTGCGCCCCCGCGTGCCCCCCCCGCAATTGTCCCCCACTGTGCGCCCGATTTCCCCCCCCCCCCCTCCCCCACCCCCCACCTAAGGCCCCCCCCTGGTCCCCCCCCCTCCCCCCCCCCAGTCCCCCCCCCCCACCCCCCCCAGGTAAGTAACCCCCCCCCCCCCCCCCCCCCCTCCCCCCCCCCCCCCCCCCCCCCCCCCGCACAGCCCCCCCCCCCCCCCCCCGCCCCCCCCCCCCCCGCCCCCCCCCCCCCCCCCCCCCCCCCTCCATGCCCCCCCCCCCTCCCCCTCACCCCTCCCCCCCAGCCCCCCCCCAGAGTTCGCCCCCCCCCTCACCGAAGTTAGTAGCACTATTTGTGACTAACCTCATGCTTATATGCCCCCCCTCCCCTCCCCTGAGTGGGATCGAGCCCCCCCCCCCGCGCCTCCCGCACTTCGTGTCGTAAGTTGAGGAGGGGGTGGGGGGGAAGAAGAGCTGATGGATAAGATAACAGCGGCGTGCGCCATGGAGTGGAGCATCGACCTCGAGAAGGGCCTCCGCTCCAATAAGCCTGGTCACGCACTCGTCATCTCATCTCTCATTTCTCAACATTACTGTGCCACTACTTTTGTTTGATTTACCCCTGAACAACTTTACCTAATTAAAGGGTTCGATTCTTTGCTTTTATGTGAAAAGCATTATTCCTGTTTACCTCAGATTGGAATTTTGGCACTTATTAATTATTATGGCTTGTGAAAAGCGCTTCGCGTCCTACGACTAATGCGCAGGCGTCCTCTCAATTACTGTGCCACTCTCAATTACTTAGAAAAGAGGATTACAACACATACACATTCTCTTCATTGACTCGAAGCGGGTCGGGTTCGGGTCTTCACCGTCAACCCGTTTTGACCCGTTTTCAGCTTGCGGAGTTGGGCCAGGGACCGGGCTGCGCAGAATTTTTCTAAGTCCCTGACACTCTCCCCCACCTAATGCGCAGGCGTCCTCGTCGCGCGCTGCATCTGGAACTCGTCGATGAGTGCTTGGTATTGCCAAAGTGTGTCCGCCTTCTCCCAACTAGCCTCGCCGTAGGGGAGATTCTTCCACTTGACCAAGTACTCAGGACTCGGAGGAACTCCACGTCGCCGAATCAGCCGAGTGTCCAGGATGGACTCAGCTTGTTTGTCGAACGAAGTGACCATCGTCGCAGGCGCTCGCTGCGACACACCGCGGCTCGGATCCTCCACGTCTTCGTTGTACAGTTTCAACCTGCTAACATGGAAGACGGGGTGGATTTTGAGGTTCGCGGGCAGCTGCAGCTTGTAGGCGCCTTTGCCCACTCGTTTGACGACGGTAAATGGGCCTTCGTACTTGCGCAGCAGTCCTTTGTGCACCTTGCGCAGGACCTTGAACTGCTGCGGGTGAAACTTGACCATCACGCGGTCTCCCTCGGCGAACTCCCGAGGTTGACGCTTTTCGTCAGCCCACTTCTTCATCCGTCGAGCCGCTTTCTCCAAGTTTGCCCTCGCAATTTCACCTTTTTTATGCAAGTTAGAGGTAAATTGAAGAGCAACAGGGCTGCGAAACTGCTCTCTCCCGCAGCAGCCATGTGAGGGGCGAGCGGCTGTCGCCCGATGGCTAAACTCGAATGGGCTGCAGCCTGTAGACTCGCTGCGCCGCAAGTTGTAGGAAAACTGGGCGACATCGAGGTGATGCACCCAATCCTTCTGGTTGGCACTCACATAGTGCCGCAGGTACTCCTCTAACAGAGCGTTCACACGCTCCGTTTGCCCGTCCGTCTGCGGGTGAAAACTGGTGGAGAAGAGCAACTCGGACCCCAAGATTTTGAACACCTCGGTCCAAAACTTGCCAGTAAACCTGGGGTCACGGTCGCTCACGATGGTCGCGGGGATCCCCCAAAGCTTGACGATGTGGCTGACGAAGAGGCGTCCCGCTTCTTCAGCCGTGCAATCGGTCGGTGCAGCGATGAAGGTCCCGTACTTGGAAAAACGATCAACCACCACCAGAATGGACCCGAGCTCCCCTACCTTTGGTAAGGCGGAGATGAAGTCCATCGAGATGCTCTCCCATGGACGGCTAGGCACAGGCAACAGCTCGAGGAGTCCGCCAGGTCGCTGGTGTTCAACTTTATCTTGTTGACACACCAAGCAGGTTCGCACGTAGGCCTCGACGTCTTCATGCATCCGCGGCCAAAAGTAGGCGGCCTCGAGCAACGCCAGGGTCCGCTTCTGACCCGGGTGGCCCGCCCACTTGGAGTCATGACACTCCTTGATGAGCTCGCGGCGAAGGTTGCCCCACTTGGGCACGTACACCCGTCGCCCCTTTGTGAGGAGCAACCCGTCGCTTAGCCAAAACCTTCGCGTTTTGCCCTCCTTGACGAGCTGCACCAAATTTTGAGCGATAGGGTCCTCACCGGTTCCTGAACGAAGTCGATCGCGGAGCGTCCCGCGAAGCTGCCACACGGCCGCCAGTTCAGCCTTGCGGCTGAGTGCGTCGGCCACGCGGTTTTCCTTCCCGGGCTTGTATTGCATCTCCATGTCGAACTCCGCCAGAAAATCCTGCCATCTCGCCTGCTTAGGCGACAGCTTCTTCTGCGTTTGGAAGTAGCTCGTGGCGACGTTGTCGGTGCGCACCACGAACTTGCTTCCGAGCAGATAGTGCCGCCAAGTTCGCAAGCAATGCACCACAGCGGTCATTTCCTTCTCCTGAACGGTGTAACGCCGCTCAGTGTCGTTGAGCTTGCGGCTTTCGTAGGCGACGGGGTGTCCATCCTGCACGAGAACACCGCCAATGGCAAAGTCGGAGGCATCAGTGTGTACCTCAAAGGTGCGACTGCAGTCGGGTAGTCGCAGCACTGGATCCTCCGTCACCGCTCGCTTAAGGTCCTCGAATGCCTCCGCGCATTGAGAGGTCCAAACCCACGAGTGGTTCTTCTTCAGCAGATCCGTCAGCGGGGCTGCTCTCGCAGAGTAGCCCGCAATGAATCGGCGGTAGTAGTTGACGAGGCCAAGGAAAGACCGCAACTCAGTCACCGTCGTTGGGGTCTCCCATTCGCAGATGGCTCGCACCTTCCGCTGGTCCATGCGAATCAGGCCTTGGCCTATCCAGTGGCCAAGGAAGTGCACTTCTTCTTTCCCGAACATGCACTTCTCCTTCTTGACGAACAATTGGTTCTCCCTTAGCACTTGGAAAACGGTTCGCAAGTGCTCGATGTGCTCCTCCATGGTGTCGCTGTATACCACGATGTCGTCGAGGTACACCACCACAAAGCGATCGAGGTAGGGATGGAACAACTTGTTCATGAGCGTGCAGAAGGTCGCCGACGCGTTCGTCAAGCCGAACGGCATGACAAGGAACTCATAGGCCCCGTACCTCGTCACGCACGTGGTCTTTTCCTCGTCTCCTTCCGCAATCCGCACTTGGTAGTACCCAGAGCGAAGGTCGAGTTTGGTGAAGCACTTCGCTCCGCCCAATTGATCAAAGAGATCTGCAACCAAAGGGATAGGGTACTTGTTTTTGATTGTTACCTTGTTGAGCGCCCTGTAATCGATACAAAGCCGCAGGCTTCCGTCGCTCTTCCGCTGGAACAAAACTGGTGCTCCATAGGGTGCTTTCGACGGTCAAACAAAGCCCGCATCGAGGAGCTCCCTCAACTGCTTCTGCAGCTCCTCGAGCTCTGGCGGGGCCATTCTATATAGCGCTTTCGCTGGCGGTTTGGCTCCTGGCTCGAGCTCGATGGCATGATCCACCTCCCGCCTGGGTGGAAGTTGCTTAGGCAGCTCCTTGGGCATGACGTCCTGGAATTCCGCCAAGACCGCCCCAAACTCCGTCGGAAGGCCTTCCTCCTCGAGGCCCTCGTCGCTCACCTCGCGGATGGCCGCAAGGTAAGTCATCTCGCCACGGTTCACACCCCTTCGCAACTGCAAGGCAGAAAGGGTCTGGGTGCTTACCGTTTTCTCTTGACTGGCTAGGACCATGCATGGGGCCGCCTCCTCCATGATGCTTAAGGCCCCAAGGTGTGGCATCGGAACCGCCTTCGACGAAGCTAGGAAGTCCATACCGAGTATGACTTGAAAGTCGTCGATGGGTGCGGCGGTGAAATTCACAACACCTCTCCAAGGTCCCACCGCAATGGCTACGCCCTTGGCCACGCCCGCAACAGGTCGTGCCTCAGAATTGACGGCCTTGATCCTGCTTGCGTCCTTCTCAAGGCGAAGGCCAATCCGTTTGGCCTCCGTTTCCGCAATGAAGTTGTGCGTGGCTCCCGTGTCCACCAACGCTCGTGTGGCCCTGCCGTTTAGGGTCACATCGATGAACAAGAGCAGGGAGCCGAGGGCTCTCACGAGGGAGTCCGCATCGTTGGAGGACCGGGACTTAGAAAAATTCTGCGCAGCCCGGTCCCTGGCCCAACTCCGCAAGCTGAAAACGGGTCAAAACGGGTTGACGGTGAAGACCCGAACCCGACCCGCTTCGAGTCAATGAAGGGTTGTGTAACCGCTGCCATAAAGCCTCATTATCCCTTAGAAAATAACAGCCAAGAGGTGGAGAGACCTTTGGGTTTTGGCATTGATGAGGGCCCATTAAGTGTAGTTAATGGGTGCATTAGTGGGAGAGTTATGGTGGCTAGGTTCATTGTATCTTGTAGCCTATAAATAGTGGGTGAGTGGCCAAGGCCAAAAACACAAGAGAATGTGTATGTGTTGTAATCCTCTTTTCTAAGTAATTGAGAGTACTTAGTTTTTTTGGGTTAACTTCTACTTGTCTCTTTTATTCCCTTTGCAAATACTTAGTCGTAGGACGCGAAGGTCCGGGCTAGCAACAGGGACGAAGGCTTGTCCATCTTTGCGGAGAAAGGTGGGCGCCGCACGGGCTTTGCGAACAAAAACGCTAAGGCCGTGACAGTTGGTATCAGAGCCGGTTCGAGCAAGGAACCATGTCAACGTCCGATGCTGGAGTTGTCGACGTTGGAGGCGACCCTCCAAGGCAGCCCCCCAAGCGGAGCAAGAGCAGGGAGCCGAGGGCTCTCACGAGGGAGTCCGCATCGTTGGAGGACCGCCTTGCGCTGGTGGAGGACGTCATATCCAAAATGGGTGAAAGGTATGCCGAAATGGCTGAATCTCATAACTCGTTTAATGACGAAGTCCGCAGCATGGAGGAAAGCATTGCTACTGCAATGGAAACCTTTCGAGGCCAACTCGAAATGCTTCAAGGCAACATCACTCGTCGTGATGAGGAGCGGAAGAAGCTGGTTGAGGACCTATTTCCTCGAACCGACGAGATCGAGGATCTCAAGACGCGAGTAGCTATCCTTGAGAAAGCCGTGGCGCACGGACAAGCACCGCAACGAGAGATTGCTTCAAAGGTACGTGTCCCTGAGCCTCAAAACTTCAGGGGTACTCGCGACGAAAAGGAGATCGACAACTTTCTGTGGCACATGGAGCGCTACATCAAGGCGCTGCGACTGGACGGGGAGGAGAAAGTCCAGGCCGCGTCCATGTACCTCACTGACGACGCGATGCTGTGGTGGCGTCGGCGATCTGCAGAGGCCGAGAAGGGCCAATGCAACCTGAAGACGTGGGAGGACTTTGTGCGCGAGCTTAAGGCGCAGTTCTACCCCGAGCACGTCGAATACCTTGCGAGGAGGCAACTACGGCGGCTCAAACACACCGGGACGCTCAAGGAGTATGTCAAGGAATACTCCAAGTTGATGCTGTCCATCACTAACATGGCGGATGAAGATCGCCTATTCTTGTTCCTTGACGGGCTCCAACCTTGGGCGAACAAGGAGCTTGTGGGGCGCGACGTCAAGGACGTGGCCTCCGCAATTGCCTTGGCGGAGAAACTGCCCGAGTACGAGCGGGCCGATCCATCTCGCAGCAAGGCACCCAAAGCAAGCAAGGCTAAGGGTGGTGGAGACCGCCGCGACCAAAGGGAGCAGCGCAGGGGCCGCGACAAGGGACCTGTGCCGCCGCCAAAGAAATTGACGTGCTACGTCTGCGGCGAGAACCATTGGGCGAGGGACTGCCCAAAGAAAAGGTTAGTGAATGCTGTCCAAACCGAGCAGGGTGAGGAAAATGCGGAACCGACGAAGATGGGCGCGCTTAGGCTCGTCAATGCGGTTCAGGGGCTGGCAAGCAGCAGCAAGCCCCTCAACAAAGAGCTCTTGTTCATCGATGTGACCCTAAACGGCAGGGCCACACGAGCGTTGGTGGACACGGGAGCCACGCACAACTTCATTGCGGAAACGGAGGCCAAACGGATTGGCCTTCGCCTTGAGAAGGACGCAAGCAGGATCAAGGCCGTCAATTCTGAGGCACGACCTGTTGCGGGCGTGGCCAAGGGCGTAGCCATTGCGGTGGGACCTTGGAGAGGTGTTGCGAATTTCACCGCCGCACCCATCGACGACTTTCAAGTCATACTCGGTATGGACTTCCTAGCTTCGTCGAAGGCGGTTCCGATGCCACACCTTGGGGCCTTAAGCATCATGGAGGAGGCGGCCCCATGCATGGTCCTAGCCAGTCAAGAGAAAACGGTAAGCACCCAGACCCTTTCTGCCTTGCAGTTGCGAAGGGGTGTGAACCGTGGCGAGATGACTTACCTTGCGGCCATCCGCGAGGTGAGCGACGAGGGCCTCGAGGAGGAAGGCCTTCCGACGGAGTTTGGGGCGGTCTTGGCTGAATTCCAGGACGTCATGCCCAAGGAGCTGCCTAAGCAACTTCCACCCAGGCGGGAGGTGGATCATGCCATCGAGCTCGAGCCAGGAGCCAAACCGCCAGCGAAAGCGCCATATAGAATGGCCCCGCCAGAGCTCGAGGAGCTGCAGAAGCAGTTGAGGGAGCTCCTCGATGCGGGCTTTGTTCGACCGTCGAAAGCACCCTATGGAGCACCAGTTTTGTTCCAGCGGAAGAGCGACGGAAGCCTGCGGCTTTGTATCGATTACAGGGCGCTCAACAAGGTAACATTCAAAAACAAGTACCCTATCCCTTTGGTTGCAGATCTCTTTGATCAATTGGGCGGAGCGAAGTGCTTCACCAAACTCGACCTTCGCTCTGGGTACTACCAAGTGCGGATTGCGGAAGGAGACGAGGAAAAGACCACGTGCGTGACGAGGTACGGGGCCTATGAGTTCCTTGTCATGCCGTTCGGCTTGACGAACACGCCGGCGACCTTCTGCACGCTCATGAACAAGTTGTTCCATCCCTACCTCGATCGCTTTGTGGTGGTGTACCTCGACGACATCGTGGTATACAGCGACACCATGGAGGAGCACATCGAGCACTTGCGAACCGTTTTCCAAGTGCTAAGGGAGAACCAATTGTTCGTCAAGAAGGAGAAGTGCATGTTCGGGAAAGAAGAAGTGCACTTCCTTGGCCACTGGATAGGCCAAGGCCTGATTCGCATGGACCAGCGGAAGGTGCGAGCCATCTGCGAATGGGAGACCCCAACGACGGTGACTGAGTTGCGGTCTTTCCTTGGCCTCGTCAACTACTACCGCCGATTCATTGCGGGCTACTCTGCGAGAGCAGCCCCGCTGACGGATCTGCTGAAGAAGAACCACTCGTGGGTTTGGACCTCTCAATGCGCGGAGGCATTCGAGGACCTTAAGCGAGCGGTGACGGAGGATCCAGTGCTGCGACTACCCGACTGCAGTCGCACCTTTGAGGTACACACTGATGCCTCCGACTTTGCCATTGGCGGTGTTCTCGTGCAGGATGGACACCCCGTCGCCTACGAAAGCCGCAAGCTCAACGACACTGAGCGGCGTTACACCGTTCAGGAGAAGGAAATGACCGCTGTGGTGCATTGCTTGCGAACTTGGCGGCACTATCTGCTCGGAAGCAAGTTCGTGGTGCGCACCGACAACGTCGCCACGAGCTACTTCCAAACGCAGAAGAAGCTGTCGCCTAAGCAGGCGAGATGGCAGGATTTTCTGGCGGAGTTCGACATGGAGATGCAATACAAGCCCGGGAAGGAAAACCGCGTGGCCGACGCACTCAGCCGCAAGGCTGAACTGGCGGCCGTGTGGCAGCTTCGCGGGACGCTCCGCGATCGACTTCGTTCAGGAACCGGTGAGGACCCTATCGCTCAAAATTTGGTGCAGCTCGTCAAGGAGGGCAAAACACGAAGGTTTTGGCTAAGCGACGGGTTGCTCCTCACAAAGGGGCGACGGGTGTACGTGCCCAAGTGGGGCAACCTTCGCCGCGAGCTCATCAAGGAGTGTCATGACTCCAAGTGGGCGGGCCACCCGGGTCAGAAGCGGACCCTGGCGTTGCTCGAGGCCGCCTACTTTTGGCCGCGGATGCACGAAGACGTCGAGGCCTACGTGCGAACCTGCTTGGTGTGTCAACAAGATAAAGTTGAACACCAGCGACCTGGCGGACTCCTCGAGCCGTTGCCTGTGCCTAGCCGTCCATGGGAGAGCATCTCGATGGACTTCATCTCCGCCTTACCAAAGGTAGGGGAGCTCGGGTCCATTCTGGTGGTGGTTGATCATTTTTCCAAGTACGGGACCTTCATCGCTGCACCGACTGATTGCACGGCTGAAGAAGCGGGACGCCTCTTCGTCAGCCACATCGTCAAGCTTTGGGGGATCCCCGCGACCATCGTGAGCGACCGTGACCCCAGGTTTACTGGCAAGTTTTGGACCGAGGTGTTCAAAATCTTGGGGTCCGAGTTGCTCTTCTCCACCAGTTTTCACCCGCAGACGGACGGGCAAACGGAGCGTGTGAACGCTCTGTTAGAGGAGTACCTGCGGCACTATGTGAGTGCCAACCAGAAGGATTGGGTGCATCACCTCGATGTCGCCCAGTTTTCCTACAACTTGCGGCGCAGCGAGTCTACAGGCTGCAGCCCATTCGAGTTAGCCATCGGGCGACAGCCGCTCGCCCCTCACACGGCTGCTGCGGGAGAGCAGTTTCGCAGCCCTGTTGCTCTTCAATTTACCTCTAACTTGCATAAAAAAGGTGAAATTGCGAGGGCAAACTTGGGAGAAAGCGGCTCGACGGATGAAGAAGTGGGCTGACGAAAAGCGTCAACCTCGGGAGTTCGCCGAGGGAGACCGCGTGATGGTCAAGTTTCACCCGCAGCAGTTCAAGGTCCTGCGCAAGGTGCACAAAGGACTGCTGCGCAAGTATGAAGGCCCATTTACCGTCGTCAAACGAGTGGGCAAAGGCGCCTACAAGCTGCAGCTGCCCGCGAACCTCAAAATCCACCCCGTCTTCCATGTTAGCAGGTTGAAACTGTACAACGAAGATGTGGAGGATCCGAGCCGCGGTGTGTCGCAGCGAGCGCCTGCGACGATGGTCACTTCGTTCGACAAAACAAGCTAAGTCCATCCTGGACACTCGGCTGATTCGGTGACGTGGAGTTCCGCCGAGTCCTGAGTACTTGGTCAAGTGGAAGAATCTCCCCTACGGCGAGGCTAGTTGGGAGAAGGCGGACACACTTTGGCAATACCAAGCACTCATCGACGAGTTCCAGACGCAGCGCGCGACGAGGACGCCTGCGCATTAGGTGGGGGAGAGTGTCAGGGACTTAGAAAAATTCTGCGCAGCCCGGTCCCTGGCCCAACTCCGCAAGCTGAAAACGGGTCAAAACGGGTTGACGGTGAAGACCCGAACCCGACCCGCTTCGAGTCAATGAAGGGTTGTGTAACCGCTGCCATAAAGCCTCATTATCCCTTAGAAAATAACAGCCAAGAGGTGGAGAGACCTTTGGGTTTTGGCATTGATGAGGGCCCATTAAGTGTAGTTAATGGGTGCAATAGTGGGAGAGTTATGGTGGCTAGGTTCATTGTATCTTGTAGCCTATAAATAGTGGGTGAGTGGCCAAGGCCAAAAACACAAGAGAATGTGTATGTGTTGTAATCCTCTTTTCTAAGTAATTGAGAGTACTTAGTTTTTTTGGGTTAACTTCTACTTGTCTCTTTTATTCCCTTTGCAAATACTTAGTCGTAGGACGCGAAGGTCCGGGCTAGTAACAGGGACGAAGGCTTGTCCATCTTTGCGGAGAAAGGTGGGCGCCGCACGGGCTTTGCGAACAAAAACGCTAAGGCCGTGACAGACTGCTGTGTTATCCCGGAACACCATTGCTATCAGCATGTTTGGCGTCCCGAAAATTTGGCTGATTTGGCTGATTTTCTTCCATTATTTGAGCTCATAATGTTTAAGTGCTTGCGTAATTTTGGGTTAAACAGTGTTCTGTTTATTTCATATTCAGTATTATGCGGGCTGCCTCTGTTAAATGCTCATGTTTGTTGACTATGTTTGTCGTTCCTATGCACCTATGCTGTTCAGTCTAATTTTTCTGCATTGCTAACTCTTGCATGTTTACGTGCTCGTATAATTGCAGGCCAACGCATTGCGGCTGTAGAACAGATCAGCCATAGAATCCGAGAGCTGAGCATCGAATCAAACATCACAAAAGCAGTGTCAGATATGTACGGTTTGGTACCAGGGGAGGACAGATTGTTCTCCAACACGATCCTTCTCAGACTTGCAGACGCATTTAGGCGTGGGGACAATCACATGAGAAGATGTATCCTGAAGGTTTTCCTTGTGGAGTTGAGGCACCTGAGCAAGAAGGGCAAAATGTATAATGGTATTCTGGCAAAGCACAGGGTGCCTAATTATGTGGAACTGCTCAGGAGAGTGAAAGTAGTTTTTGACACAGGTGATCAGCAAGCTAAATCATTGGCTTTGCGCTTGTTTGGTTGCTGGGCGGATCTAGCTAAGGACAGCGCGCAAATTCGCTATGTGATACTGTCGAGCTTGCAGTCGTCCCATGTATCGGAGGTTATATCTATTTTCCTCAATTTTGTGTTGCCGCTTTCTGGTTATACAGTATTCCCTTTAAACATATCTTTCAATAGATTGATTTGACCTGCTAAAACATCAGGTTTTTTTTTATTTATTTATTTGATTCTAGGGTTGATTGATAAACTGATGGTAGTATTGCTTTTTATCATTCTTTTCCATTTTGCAGGTGATGGCCGCTTTATTTGCTGCTGGTTCCTTTTGTCTATTGGCGGAGGATTTCTCATGCATCATCCTGGAAGTTTCGATAAACCTTATTTGCTCGTCGGGCATATCGGCTGTTCTGAAGCGGGCAGCTATCCGTAGTTTATCTATGATGCAATGCACGCTATCTGTTATTTCTAGCACTTACAAGGTGCTTGTCTCTACTCTGTACTCTAACTTGAAATTTGATTGCATTTTCTTCCGAATGGTGATGTGTTACTACTGGTAGCCAGTTTTGTTATGGTTGCATTTTCATACATCATATAATTGGCATATCGGTTTGGGAATTTTGATTGTATACTTCTTTGATGCTTGAATGCTCCAAAATGTTTGGGCGCCGTAGATTTAGAAATGCTGAATTCAATTTCTCGAGTACTAGGTTTTAAATTTACCTGAATTAAGAGAGGAAAACACATCCTTTTTTCTTATGGCATCTGTACTCCTAAAATATGCATTTTCTCTTTTATTTTTCTCCTAATTATGTTACATGTTGGGTTTATTAGAAGCAATCAGTTATAGTCTATGGAAAGAAAATTATACACTGTATTAAATGATTTGCATACAGTGTTTTCCAAATTCAGGCTTCAAGTGGGTTCACTTTTGCTTCCTTTTTCTCATCTCTGTTTCAACTTTCTCGACTAAATTGTACCTATTTTATTGCTGACATACATTCGTAAATTTCTCTCTTTCTCCATACAGATCAGTTACTTTGCAAAATTAATGTTAATGTTTCTTAATAACTCATCTTTTGTATAGTTATTCTGTCGTAGTTTGGATACTCATTTGTTGAGTTTGCTAATTGCACCATTGTTAATGTTGCAGGCTGGAAAAAGACTTGTTCTCAGTTCAATGGAAGATGACTTTAAAGCCGAAATGCTATGGACAATATCAAAATTGGCTTTCAAGTCAACCATATTAATTGCTGAACAGGTTTCTTTTACGTTATCCGCTATAGTTTGTCTTTTTTTCAATAAAGAAGTGAAGCACATTTAGGTCCTTTTGATTTTACTTGGCTAATCTTTTTTCTTGTAGGTCGACTTACTCTTATCATTTCTAAGGCATGAATCTGCAGCTCTTCTGAAGGCTAGAGCCTTAAAATGTTTAGGCATTCTATTTAGCAGATATGCCTGTCATTTTCCAATCAGCAAAGATGTATTAGCCATATTATGCAATGTAATAGAGGATAGTGATCTTACGCTGAACTTCCAGTGTGAGGCTTTACGGATTTTGCGGCAGGTAATGAGCTTTCTGTTGTCTGCATATCGTTTCTGATGCTTCTGTGTAATTTATTGTTATCTCTCCTATGATCCCATGTTTCATGAATATTTTTGAGTACTGAATGAATTGTTTTCTTTCAGATATTCACCACCATACCATCAAGTCTGTCTTCTATAGATGCGCCTGATTTATCGAAGCTTGTTCTGAACGTGGAGGGTGCAGCACTTTCTGCTTCCAGTGTAAAGAGAAGTCTTGCTTTTCACCTTCTTGTTGATATCTTGTGCTGCCTATGTCACGCCCCGGGCTAGTTCTAGATGCGGAAAATACGTGCCAATTTTTTTTTGAAAGCCTAGCCCGTGCCACGTACAGACCCGCCACAAATACAGGGTCCACTGTACACACGGACAGAACCTCCCCTGTATTTGCACGGCGTCAACAACAATCAACAGGATCACAACCACCATTCATTCGTCACAACAGCACAACAACTCAGAGAGATTCATACAGCTAACCGTCCTTAAACCTGTATGAATCTAAGCAGGTCCTTAAGCGAAGGATGATGCAATGCACAAGCAACAAGCATTCTAGAAAGCTGCTCCCTGCCCAGAAGCTTTATTTGAAACCCTAATTTCAAACATTCAAGAATCATTTGAAAACTGTTCTCCACACGAGAACTCTCTTTTTGAAATCACAAAACCGAGCAATCAGAAATCCATTTGAAAACCGTTTCCCACACGGAAACCTTGTTTTACGATGCTACCACGAGGGGTAGAAAACCAAAATGCTCGATAGATAAAACGACGAGAAAAATGAGGATACAACCAATCAATCCAAGCATGCTATCATCACATAATCATAAGGAGTGAATTCACAACACATAGGCATGCTAGAATAAGCTCAAAGAATAACTGAACCACAAATCACATCTAATAGGCGAGGGTAGGGTGATAACCAATCTGGAGAAGTAACCTCACGAGTCGGAACCTCTAGAGCTACTATCTAGGCGTGCCTCGCAGCGTCCCGACACTCACCACCCTGCTCGCCTGAAACCTGCAACAGGGGTGGGGGGTGAGAACATGTACACATGTCTCCCCTCCCAGTGGGTACCGCAAGCCGACGAAGGCGAGGTGTACACACCGGCACGAGGGTCAACAAAAGATAGATATGGTAAACAGTAGCACAAGTAAATATGAGGCTAACATACAACTGGAATAGCTATGCTACTGTAAACAACTAATATGCATCAAAGGGAAAACCATAAAGTAAACCCAATCTAAAACCACCGGGACGTATCCCATGCACTGTCACCTGCTCATCTATAGGCACATAAACCTTCTGGACGCACTGCATCAAGGCTCACGGGTCGGCACAAACTCAACGACCCTTTTCCGGAAAAGAAAGAACACCCTCAAACGGTGGATCAGACCGCGGTGTACGTGAAGTGCTAGAAGAGCTGTGACGATCGATGCGAATGCTCAATCCACAGAACGGCAACAAGCCGAGAAGCAACCAATAAGCCACAACTAGGATCGCTCGGAACAACAGGCGATCACCACCGACCAACTGGGTCGTCTCAAGAACCATGCAACCACACTAGGATCGCTCAGAATGACAAGCGATCCCCACCGACCGACTGGGTCGTCTCAAAAGAACATGCAAGCCACACTAGGATCGCTCAGAATGACAAGCGATCCCCACCGACCGACGGGGTCGTCTCAAGGAACATGCAAGGCACCACTAGGATCGCTCAGAACAGCAGGCGATCACTACCGACCAACTGGGTCGTCACAAGTACCATGCCACTACAACTACTCTACTATCCAAGCACGCATATAAGTAGAGTCTACGGGAGTCAAGTGAACTAAAAACTGTAATACAAAGGAAAGGATAGAAAGGTATCACCGTAGTCCACTGAACCGACTCCGGATCGAAGTACCCACCTGTAGGTAAGATCCAATCTAACACCGACGGCTCTCGGGAACCGCGACAGGACCTACGAAAGACTCACAGGGTCAAGGTCCACCAAGTCGACGCTAAACACAAAGCTCTCACAATCAAGCAACAATTACATACATACAAGCGATAAACGGAGCCGTTCGAGCAAACCGTACGTCCGCACGACCTTCCGCAGGCACCAGCGGATAGGTTACGACGTCACGGAAACCGTGCTCACCATCCCACTGCGACAGGACCAGTCGCAAGCCGGGAAATCCCATAAAAACAGTGAGCGCGCGCGCACAAAAGCAACCATAACCAAGGCCGTGTGAGCGAACCGTACATCCGCACGACCTTCCGCAAGCGCCAGCGGATAGGTATCGATGTCACGGTGACCGTGCTCACAGCCTCACTGCGACAAGAACAGTCGCGGTCCAGGAAAAACCGTAAAACAGAGCAACAATAGGCAAAATGGCCCGACAAAGGCCGAACGGCGCAACGGCTCGAGCAAAACCAAAATGGAGGTGAGCATGATGATCAGTGAGATGCCCTGATCATCGGGCTCACCTCTCCGGACCTCGGGGAGCAACAGGGGCTCCGGGAACCTCGACGCGGCCAAAGAAACACAAAAACAGCCCTCCGGCCGGAGCAACTAGCTCCGGCCGGCTGCCGGCGGGCAAACAAGGCCGGCGGCGGGCAGGGTCGGCCGAGAGGGTCGCAAGGAAGGGGGAGCTCACCCTAGTCGACGGCGGGAGGCGGCGGCGGCGGCGCGGCGAAGCTCCCAGCTCTCGGGTTGGGCTAGGGCACGGCGGCGCGGCAATAGGCGGCGGCGATGGCCGGCGGCGAGGCGAGCACCCTCAAGAGGAGGTCGCCGGCCACCGGTTGGCCGGTGACCGCGACAAAAAAGTGGCTGGGTTGCGGCGGCGGTGCTGGCGCGGCCTCGGGTGCCCTAGCGGTCCCTCCGAAGCAAGCGGCGGCGCTCCGGCGGTACGGCGGCTGCCGGGGAGGAAGGGGGCGGCGCCGGAGCTCATGGGGGAGGTGATGCTCACCATCCCAGGGTGCGGGAGGCGGCGGCGGCAGGGGCCCACCATCCTCGGCCAGTTACTGCTCCAGCAGCTGGCCGCAGGGCTGGTGGCAGCTCCCGGCGGCTCCCCGGCGGCAGGGCGACGGCGGCAGGGGGTCGTGCCACCTCAGGGAGCTCCGGCGTGGGTAACCCCTGGGTGCACACCCTCGGGAAGGAGAAAAAGAAGAAGAAGAAGAAAAAAAGAGAAAAAGAGAGGGAGAGAGAGAGGTGGCTGGGGGGACTCCGGCCAGGCAGTGGCCGGCGGCGGCCGGCAGGGCCCGGGGAGGAGGCCAAAGGGGCAGGGGGGGGGAGCTCGGGCTCTGGCTGGGCTGAGGAAAAAGAGAAAGAGTGAGGGAGGGGAGAGAGAGAGAGTGAGAGGTGGAGTGTGAAAGTGGACAAAGAGAGGGGGGGGTGGGTGAAACTCAAAATTTCCTCACCTACCCTCTCACCCACTCTCACAGCCAATGCCCCCCTCTCCCACAGCAGGTAACAAAACCCCCTAGGCCCCTCCAAATTCGAAAATGCGCGAAACGGTGCGAAAAACGGGGTCCAAATCGCGAAACAATAAACGTGCCACTCGCGCACTCAGCGAAGAAGATGCACTATCTTTCAATCCGTGCGTCGCACGCCGACACGGATCACGCCATTGCGTTCAGCACTGCCGAGACATCGAACCTAGCATTTTGGATCGTCAAAATCGGACTCCGGATCGCGCCGTTAAGCCGTTCTCTCTCCGCGACGAAAAACCAATAATAATAAAATCCACTAAAAATCCTTATATACATATATATATATAAATACCAGTATATATATATATGTATACAGATGGAAAACGCAGTAACAGGGGAGTGGAACACTGAGAATTCCAAATTCTCAAAATTCGGATTCTCACATCACTCCCACCTAACAAGAAGTTTCGTCCCCGAAACTTACCCACACTCTATCCGCGAACAACAGCGGATACCTCTCACGCGAAAAAGACTCCGGTTCCCCAACTGCTTCCTCTTGCGAGCCAAAAACCTCACAGGCACCTCACCGCAGCTGAGATCCCCACTCAGCTGAACCGTTGTCGGGCCGATCACACGACGCTCACCCACGTCAACCAAACAAAACCGTGATCGACAACGACTTCCAAAACAACGCCTCGCACGGTGCCAATCCAATGCTCGCCCGGAAGCTGTAGAGAAAGCAAGCTCCACCAACGGAAGATATCTGAATCAACCCTCACCAAAGTCCAAAACGCATGGTGATCCGCTCCCACTTCCCTACAGGTACAGGTAACGGTCGAAGCTTCTCTGCTGATGCACAGCCTTCACTTGCTGACAAACCTGGCACAGTGCCACATGCTGAGCTACAACCAGAAACTCTGCCTCAGGTCGCGGTTCATCTTCGTCCCTCCTAAGATGAACGATGTGCGGCGACCGGTGTGCCTCAGTCAAAACTCTCATCTCATATCCTGAACACTGGGCACGCACCTCCGTCCTCGAATGAAAACCAACCGCATGTAGCACGAAGTCATCATCTCTGCCCTGTTCGGCGTCTGCTCGCACTCTCTGCCAGTGCGGATCCATCGACTGCCCATCAAAAATCTGATCCGACAAGGTGGGTAGCACCTCCAAAGACCACAACTGTGCGGTAGCTCCACAAGGTAAGGTCTCCAACTCTGGTCGACGAAACTCCACCACCAATCGCTCCTGGTCGGTGATCAAAAGAGACGGCTCCTTGAAGAGATACAACAGACTCTGGGGATCCGTGAAGATCTCACAATGCGCTCCATTCAGGTAGTGTCTCCAAAGCTTGAGAGCGAACACCACTGCTGCTAACTCGAGATCGAGCGCCAGATAGATCTCCTCCTAGTCCATCAACCAGCACGAAGCATAAGCGATAACCTTCTCATGCTGAAAAAAAGCACGCACCCCAATCCTATCCAGGATGCATCGCAGAAGACCGCAGCAACCTCACCAGGCTGCGACAATGCCAAGATAGGGGCACGGGCCAAACAGTCCATCAGGTCCAAGAAGCTCATCATCTCTGCCACAGAAGTCGGAACATGACAAACTACTACAAAGTCCACCTTCCTTGGTTCCTCCACAAAACCAGCCTGCGTCACAAAGCGAACCAAGAAGGAAAACTCCTCGAATAGATCAGTATGTTGTCAAAGGAGAACACGACAAGTTGATCCAAGAACTGCCGAAAACCCAGTTCATCAAACCCAAAAAAAACTGCCGGGACGATCGTCAAACCGAACGGCAAAACCGTGACCTCGTAAAACCGTAACGAGTCCGGAAGGCCGTTAACGCAACGTCCACGGCCCTGATCCTCAACTAAGGATAACCTGGCTGCGGAACATGCTTCGAGAAAACCGAGGCTCCCTGGAGCCGGTTGAAGAGATCGGAGGTCTGCGGTAGAGGATACTAAAACAACACCGTCAACTCGAAAAGCTCGACTCGCAATCCAACCGACGAAAACCTAGCGAGTCCATCACTCAGGTGTACAGGGTCGCCAATCGCAAAACAAGCGATAAAAACACCAGCGATGCCGAACATCAGATCCAAAAGATCGGGCACGCGCTCCAAAGCACGGCTACATGAAAGACGCGGCGAAAACCCAGCACACAAACACAAGCACAGAGACCTCGGAGCCAACAACCAGGCTCCCGTCATCCCGAAACCAAGCTAAAAGGGCACCCTGACTCAACCAGAGTCAAACCAACGGCAGCGATGGCCAATCAACTGCGCAAAACCACGCCAGGATTAGCTCAAGGTTCACCACTAGAACGGGGATGACCGACACACCGCTTTCCGCAAGACGACAAAGAGCGAGAAGAGTCTTGCAAGGGAAAGCACCGACCCAATCCAGAAAGTCCCCCAAAAGGGATAGGGTATTTCGTTCTAACTTTCGACATTACGTTGTCTGCAGCCAACGTACTTATCAAAAGAAAACAAAATATCCCAAGGTCAAAGGCCAACAACCAGTTGGCAATGCCACAAAGGCACCAGGTCAAACAACTCCAAAGCTGGACCAAAGTCACAGACGAGTCACCGAATTAACGGAAAAAACAAACCGACCCTCAAAACAAAGTCTGCCCTGAGCCACTCCCTAGGAGTCATCGGCTTCCAACAACGGACCGACAGCTACAGGTGACAAGGGTCGTCAATCCACCCGTACCAACGCGGAGGAAGAACAAAACCAGCGTCGACTAACCAGCGTCGAACGCGGTGAGATCCCCAACAAGAACCTGGAAGATCTCGCGGCAACACGGAAACCTATAAATACCACCAGGAATCCCAAAACACACCAATTTTAGGCGTTAGGATAGCCGCAAGCCACGCAGGCACCAACAAACACCCGACACTCAACAGTGTCCTCTCAGTCTAGTACACGTCAGCTCGACGCCAGAACTAGCCAATGGTCGAAAGACCAACATTGACGATGCCACCAGCAAAACGTCAGAGGGGTAGGCTTCACCGCCCTACCCAACAAAACAGAGGGGATAACACCCAAACTGCGGTCGAAACCGCTCAAAACACCGTCTCCATAGAGACGTTCGCAGAGGCCCTCGTGCTCGACACGGAAAGTGGGGACAAGGCAAGAACAGCCCAACCACGACACAGATCCACCACCCCTAGAAGGAGCACGAGCCTGCGAACAAGGGCAGATCAAAACTCAGGAGATCCGCCCCAACACGCTCATATGTGACCACCACCCCCAAACGCGGGGTCGGCGTCCACGCGCGAAACAGCCGACGAAGTCGCTGTCGTCGTCAC
The DNA here is from genome assembly GCA_016920855.1 of Puya raimondii. Classification (NCBI taxonomy): domain Eukaryota; kingdom Viridiplantae; phylum Streptophyta; class Magnoliopsida; order Poales; family Bromeliaceae; genus Puya; species Puya raimondii. The sequence continues at coordinate 46,375,847 of JABWPP010000049.1, forward strand.
GGTCGTCGCACAACGGTGTGGGTGCCACAGGAGGGTCTGTTGTCATCGGGGCACACGGCGGAGGAGTAGGAGGGGCTGGAGCGGCAGCTGCCGTAGCCTGTTGCTTCCAAAAACTACCGGAACAAGCCGGAGAGGGTCGCCAACCGACCACTCACCTCGGCCCCAAGCACACAGGGTACGGTCCACACCAGGCTGTCCGCCTCCTGCCAGCTCCTCACTCGAACCAGCCACAACAGCCCGAAACAGAACACCAGCAAACAGCTCCTCAGGCGCACGCCCACCACCACGACCCGGACGAGGAGGTCTACCAAGACCACAGCCCACAGCAAAAACGCAGAAACCAGCGCAAGAGAAAAGGGGTCGGCAACTCCCACAAAACACAAGCCGAAAACAAACCCCTCGAACTCGCGCGCCTACACATCCTAGGTCTTCCTAGGGGTCAGCCTAACCAGTGGTTCAGTTACAAGTTAATAAATGAATGAGTGTTTGTTCCCTTTACTCTCTGATACCATCTTAATCTGTCACGCCCCGGGCTAGTTCTAGATGCGGAAAATACGTGCCAATTTTTTTTTGAAAGCCTAGCCCGTGCCACGTACAGACCCGCCACAAATACAGGGTCCACTGTACACACGGACAGAACCTCCCCTGTATTTGCACGGCGTCAACAACAATCAACAGGATCACAACCACCATTCATTCGTCACAACAGCACAACAACTCAGAGAGATTCATACAGCTAACCGTCCTTAAACCTGTATGAATCTAAGCAGGTCCTTAAGCGAAGGATGATGCAATGCACAAGCAACAAGCATTCTAGAAAGCTGCTCCCTGCCCAGAAGCTTTATTTGAAACCCTAATTTCAAACATTCAAGAATCATTTGAAAACTGTTCTCCACACGAGAACTCTCTTTTTGAAATCACAAAACCGAGCAATCAGAAATCCATTTGAAAACCGTTTCCCACACGGAAACCTTGTTTTACGATGCTACCACGAGGGGTAGAAAACCAAAATGCTCGATAGATAAAACGACGAGAAAATGAGGATACAACCAATCAATCCAAGCATGCTATCATCACATAATCATAAGGAGTGAATTCACAACACATAGGCATGCTAGAATAAGCTCAAAGAATAACTGAACCACAAATCACATCTAATAGGCGAGGGTAGGGTGATAACCAATCTGGAGAAGTAACCTTACGAGTCGGAACCTCTAGAGCTACTATCTAGGCGTGCCTCGCAGCGTCCCGACACTCACCACCCTGCTCGCCTGAAACCTGCAACAGGGGTGGGGGGTGAGAACATGTACACATGTCTCCCCTCCCAGTGGGTACCGCAAGCCGACGAAGGCGAGGTGTACACACCGGCACGAGGGTCAACAAAAGATAGATATGGTAAACAGTAGCACAAGTAAATATGAGGCTAACATACAACTGGAATAGCTATGCTACTGTAAACAACTAATATGCATCAAAGGGAAAACCATAAAGTAAACCCAATCTAAAACCACCGGGACGTATCCCATGCACTGTCACCTGCTCATCTATAGGCACATAAACCTTCTGGACGCACTGCATCAAGGCTCACGGGTCGGCACAAACTCAACGACCCTTTTCCGGAAAAGAACACCCTCAAACGGTGGATCAGACCGCGGTGTACGTGAAGTGCTAGAAGAGCTGTGACGATCGATGCGAATGCTCAATCCACAGAACGGCAACAAGCCGAGAAGCAACCAATAAGCCACAACTAGGATCGCTCGGAACAACAGGCGATCACCACCGACCAACTGGGTCGTCTCAAGAACCATGCAACCACACTAGGATCGCTCAGAATGACAAGCGATCCCCACCGACCGACTGGGTCGTCTCAAAAGAACATGCAAGCCACACTAGGATCGCTCAGAATGACAAGCGATCCCCACCGACCGACGGGGTCGTCTCAAGGAACATGCAAGGCACCACTAGGATCGCTCAGAACAGCAGGCGATCACTACCGACCAACTGGGTCGTCACAAGTACCATGCCACTACAACTACTCTACTATCCAAGCACGCATATAAGTAGAGTCTACGGGAGTCAAGTGAACTAAAAACTGTAATACAAAGGAAAGGATAGAAAGGTATCACCGTAGTCCACTGAACCGACTCCGGATCGAAGTACCCACCTGTAGGTAAGATCCAATCTAACACCGACGGCTCTCGGGAACCGCGACAGGACCTACGAAAGACTCACAGGGTCAAGGTCCACCAAGTCGACGCTAAACACAAAGCTCTCACAATCAAGCAACAATTACATACATACAAGCGATAAACGGAGCCGTTCGAGCAAACCGTACGTCCGCACGACCTTCCGCAGGCACCAGCGGATAGGTTACGACGTCACGGAAACCGTGCTCACCATCCCACTGCGACAGGACCAGTCGCAAGCCGGGAAATCCCATAAAAACAGTGAGCGCGCGCGCACAAAAGCAACCATAACCAAGGCCGTGTGAGCGAACCGTACATCCGCACGACCTTCCGCAAGCGCCAGCGGATAGGTATCGATGTCACGGTGACCGTGCTCACAGCGTCGCTGCGACAAGAACAGTCGCGGTCCAGGAAAAAAAACCGTAAAACAGAGCAACAATAGGCAAAATGGCCCGACAAAGGCCGAACGGCGCAACGGCTCGAGCAAAACCAAAATGGAGGTGAGCATGATGATCAGTGAGATGCCCTGATCATCGGGCTCACCTCTCCGGACCTCGGGGAGCAACAGGGGCTCCGGGAACCTCGACGCGGCCAAAGAAACACAAAAACAGCCCTCCCCGGCCGGAGCAACTAGCTCCGGCCGGCTGCCGGCGGGCAAACAAGGCCGGCGGCGGGCAGGGTCGGCCGAGAGGGTCGCAAGGAAGGGGGAGCTCACCCTAGTCGACGGCGGGAGGGGAGGCGGCGGCGGCGGCGCGGCGAAGCTCCCAGCTCTCGGGTTGGGCTAGGGCACGGCGGCGCGGCAACAGGCGGCGGCGATGGCCGGCGGCGAGGCGAGCACCCTCAAGAGGAGGTCGCCGGCCACCGGTTGGCCGGTGACCGCGACAAAAAAGTGGCTGGGTTGCGGCGGCGGTGCTGGCGCGGCCTCGGGTGCCCTAGCGGTCCCTCCGAAGCAAGCGGCGGCGCTCCGGCGGTACGGCGGCTGCCGGGGAGGAAGGGGGCGGCGCCGGAGCTCATGGGGGAGGTGATGCTCACCATCCCAGGGTGCGGGAGGCGGCGGCGGCAGGGGCCCACCATCCTCGGCCAGTTACTGCTCCAGCAGCTGGCCGCAGGGCTGGTGGCAGCTCCCGGCGGCTCCCCGGCGGCAGGGCGACGGCGGCAGGGGGTCGTGCCACCTCAGGGAGCTCCGGCGTGGGTAACCCCTGGGTGCACACCCTCGGGAAGGAGAAAAAGAAGAAGAAGAAGAAGAAAAAGAGAAAAAGAGGGAGAGAGAGAGGTGGCTGGGGGGACTCCGGCCAGGCAGTGGCCGGCGGCGGCCGGCAGGGCCCGGGGAGGAGGCCAAAGGGGCAGGGGAGCTCGGGCTCTGGCTGGGCTGAGGAAAAAGAGAAAGAGTGAGGGAGGGGAGAGAGAGAGAGTGAGAGGTGGAGTGTGAAAGTGGACAAAGAGAGGGGGGGGTGGGTGAAACTCAAAATTTCCTCACCTACCCTCTCACCCACTCTCACAGCCAATGCCCCCCTCTCTCACAGCAGGTAACAAAACCCCCTAGGCCCCTCCACATTCGAAAATGCGCGAAACGGTGCGAAAAACGGGGTCCAAAACGCGAAACAATAAACGTGCCACTCGCGCACTCAGCGAAGAAGATGCAATATCTTTCAATCCGTGCGTCGCACGCCGACACGAATCACGCCATTGCGTTCAGCACTGCCGAGACATCGAACCTAGCATTTTGGATCGTCAAAATCGGACTCCGGATCGCGCCGTTAAGCCGTTCTCTCTCCGCGACGAAAAACCAATAATAATAAAATCCACTAAAAATCCTTATATACATATATATATATAAATACCAGTATATATATATATGTATACAGATGGAAAACGCAGTAACAGGGGAGTGGAACACTGAGAATTCCAAATTCTCAAAATTCGGATTCTCACAGCCTAAGGAGGGCAAATTCCCATACCTCTCCTGAAGAAAAGTTGCCTTCGGTTTGCTCTCAGTTCCAAGATGATCCAGAAGCTATATTATTGAGTTATGGCGAAAATGACCTACCACCTTCTGCCAATAGAGCTACTATCCTAGTTATGGATCACCTCATATCCCTAGCCAAGCAAGTTATGAATAAACCCAATCAGAACATGCTGTTTGCAGTATTCGATGGTGATCTGAAGCAAGAATATAATACCTCACTCAGTCTTATTTTGCGCCTTGCTGAAGATTATCCCTCTTCTTTACTTGTAGCGCTGGATAAAATGAGATGCATCATACAAACTCTGGTTAATGTGGATGACAATGTCAACACCGAGTGTATTGGTACCTATAGTAGCATATCTAAGAAATATTCAGTTGTCGAGAAACCAAATCCTGATAATTCTAACTTTCCATGTGTTTCTCTCTGTAAGGAACTGGATGCTAAGAAACCGAATCTTGTATTTGCTGCTGGAGAATATCATGGTGAGCCGCAAATTCTTGCTGTTTCAGAGCTAATGTTAACTTTATGCAAATTTTCAAATGCTTGTCTCAATAAACTTAATGATTTTGGACAACATTATTGCTATATTTATCTTGTCGTGAAGAATTTAGTTGAGTGCATAAAAGAGAGTGCACCTCATTATTATGATACGTATGAAATCTTTTGCTTGTGCATGTATTCTCATTTTGCATCTAACTGTTGCAAAGTTACTAATGAGAAGGAAAAGAATCTAAGACTTGCTCCATGCAGCCTTGAGGTACACGAGCAAGTTACGAAACCCAGATACTTCATTCCTTCCGCTTGGGCTGTTCAAGAGCGAAGGGCTCTTGGTTTTGCTAAAAAGATGATAAGAGAAAGGAATTACTGGACAGCTTATCGGGCTGGAAAGTATTCTTTCTGTAAAGGTCTGTTGTTTACAGCAACTTTTGTCTTCAGGAAATTGATACATGCTGTAAAATCAAGCTCCTTCAGCTGCTGGTTAAAATCTTTGATGCTTTTGGCTGGTGGTGAAAGTGAAATCAAATTACTGCTATTTCCCAAAGTAGGCGTAGAGCTGATTAGTGAGTTGCAGGTGGAGGGAACATGTGAAAAAGAGATTAATGTTACTGAAATAGATATGGAGTATCTTAGTGGCACGGGGAGTTGATCTCTGTGATTGTGAAGGAAAGCTTGGTAAGATATGCAATAGAATATGGTCATCAGAGGAAACTTTGGCTTTAACTGGACCTTCAGATGGTCTGTTTTATTTCCAAAGATGGTTCATTTGTCTTAGAGCTGAGTTTCTTGAGATCGTGGTGGACATATTTGGATTCTTGAGTTCACACTCTTTTGCCAAGGAAGTCCCCAATAAGGAGGTTGGAAATGAAAAGATTCATTTTGCAGGAACAACAAAGAATGTGAAGACTCTGCTACTTGGTTTAACTAACCATTCCTTAAGACTAAATCAGTTAGCGAAGAACTATGATCTTCTTGCTACATCGTTTCTGGATATTGACCACCAAAGTTTTAGAAGCATCTGTAGGCTAGCTTTCAATTGCTTGGTGCTGGCACTTTGCACTGCTTTTGCCATGGATTTTTCAATTTCACATGCTTACAAAAATATCATGCCCTGCAGCTTAAGAGATCAGGTTTCTTGTACTCCCATTGTTCAAGATTTGTTTATGAGACTGGGGGGCGCAGGCAGCAAGATTACCACTCAATTTGAGCAGTTTATGTCTTTCCTTACGGATAAAATCGATCTCTTCCAGTCCAGAACACAACTCAATTGTGCCAATTGCTTGGATAGGGATTGCTTATTGATTTTTCAGTTTGCTCTACAAGGATTGCTCTGCATTAGAAGAGATGCAAAAGGTCTAATAGACGAAGGGGATCTGCATTCTTTTGTTAATAGAGGGCTGCAACTTATGTATGACATTGTGCAGAAGTCGATGGAACTACCTTTCCAGCTTCCCAGATACTACTTTAGGACAGGGTATTATTTTTAAAAACTCTTATGCCAAAGTTTTAAATTGCGTTATAGGTGGCTTCATAAATCCAATAGTTACATAGAACTTGTTGGTTGCTAAGCATTATTTATTTCATATTGATAGATTCAGATCCAAATGCTCGTTCTCTTTGTCGTTCACAGTTACTGCATTAACAGGTTCCATTTGATTTTAGTGACTTGGTTATTGATACCACAGCTTACAAAAATCTTAGCAATTTTGGGAGTTTCAAAGGTTCATTTGGTCATTCACAAATATGTGAAAGTCCTAGGTTCTTTGGAGTAATTAATTATTTATCTCTCCATAATTCTTACTTGGCTGTGCAAAAAGTAATATATGTTTGTCTCTTTGTTTGTCCTTTTTTGAAAATTATCAAAATGCGGCCTAGATTCTTTATACTAATTGGTTCACACTCGAATGCTGTTGCAGGCATTGCATTGGTGCCGAGCTATTCATATACGGGCGAAGATTCTGGAAACAAAGACAAAAAATAATAACACCACCTGGTTTCCAGTTATCGCTAAATCTCTGCATTCAGTTAAAGAACATGTTAGCAAGAACTTCCGCTCAGCTTGCTAAGCTGTACTGCATTCTTGCTGCAAGGGTATCTTCTCGCTTACCCTTAGGAAAAGGGGAAGCTCAAAATACGTGGGAGTTTCGGCCTCGCAAGATGAACGAAATGGTACAATTAAATGCCATGCTGTTGCAGTACATTAAAGAAGATGCTGGAAAGGCCAATGAGATAAACATTGCGAATGGTGATGAGGATTTGGTAACAGCTTGTGTGTGTTTTGAACCTAATGAGAGAGGGCAGGGATTCGCAAGTTGCTTGCTGAATGTTTCTGCGTTTCCTGAAGGTTCATATCAGATCAACTGGCATAGCTGTTGTATTGATACGAAGGGCTCTCACTGGAGCTTGATTCCCCTTAATGCTGGGGTGTCCTTTTCTGTTAAAAGGCTTTGATTATGGATGTCTGCAAAGTGGTTTAAATTTGTGGATCTAAAATGTATGCCCCTTACTCTTTTGATTAGTCGCAGGATTTGAAGCTTTTGAAAAGGTATTGGCCTTATCTGGTCCTCTGGAAAGCGATATAGCAGATTTAACTATTATCAGAACAAAGACTTGGAGTAATCTCCTCTTGAAAATTGCCTGATCACGTTTTCAGTATAGAACAAGTGGGAAGGAGCAACAGGTTTGCTCTTGGAATGGAGCTGGAATCAACGTTGGCTTGTGCGGAAGCCTTGTGATGTTTTGCTGAACATGAGCTTCGTCTTCATAATTTGTATACTGCTTAACTAGTTTGGGTAAGAGAGCCTTCTTAGAAATGAAACACGTGTATTTTTTGAAGCTTTTATGAACTTTGTCTTCCTTGATCCTATTTATGCGAAAAACTGATAAGTTCCTTTTTGACCTCGCTTTTTGAAAAGCTTCTAATGAAGAAGCAGGAGCTAGGTATTTGGCAAGCAAAAAGTTTGGGGCTTTTCAAGAAGCTGACTTTTTAGATCCCTTTCCTGAGAAGAGGAGCATAATGAGAAGTTTGCTACAGTTGCTTTATGACCTCATGATCCTTCCGTCTCGTCATTCTTAGCATACATGATAGAGTTCCTAATTTAGAGAATGATTCTAAAAAAGCTGCAAAAATATCTCCATGACTGTATTCTCAACAGTTTGAAAGAGTTCAAGGCTAAACAACAGATCACAATTCAGATAGTTGGACTGCTCTTTGTGAGTGGTTAATGTTGAAGCTGCAGCGAATAAATGCTTCTCTGCCGCATATAGGTTCGAGATTCTGAGCATACTTTGTAAATCTTAGTTGTCTTGGTCTGTGTAGCACCTAATCTGAGTAGGTTTCCAAATCAATCTATGTAACAATACTATGCAGCTTTAACAAACTTTTATTTCTGTCTATGTGGCAGTATGGTTATGTATCCGATACGACGTCGATGAATCAGATCTGCGAGCCAAGAAATCCAGAGGATGTTGATAGCAGAGGTCATTACAATTGTTTTTGAGATAAGACATCAGGTTTTGATGTACACAAAGGGAATGTGGAAACGTGAAGGGGCCTATTGCCTATTGCTGGTTAGTGGTTGCCATTTCCAACGGAGAATAAAGAGGTCTCTCATTGAGTCTTTTGGTCTGTTCAATAGTATTTATTAGTAGTACATATTTTTTGTACGAGAAATGCTAAGTCTACAACCAAAGACAGGTTGTAATCCTACAACACCCTCATCCGAAGGCCAATATCTCTCCACTAGTCTTATCACTCTTTTTTTAAAAAAAAAAAAAAACTAAAAACCAATAAGGGGTTAGTAAACCCTTGGCGCCTTTGGATGAATTGTAAGAATACAACCCTTTTTGGTTATACACTTAGCATTTCTCCTTTTGTTCTGCTTTCTCTTTTTCTTCTCTTCTTTTGTAATCCTGATAGTATTTCCTTTCTTCATTTCCTTCATATCAAGGAAGATGTGGTAAGAATCTTTTCCTTCAGAGTTTGCTTGTCTGTGTTGATCTAAGCAGGAAGCGAGTTTTCTAAGGGTTTAGACTAGCTGTTATTTTGAGTTTCAAATATAAGTATCAGTGCAGGATTTGTAAATGTACTGTGATTTGTGATGGTTGTTATGAAAATGGCTTTGCAGATGGTCTTTGCAAGTTATTCTGACCGTGCGATACATTTTATGGAGCTTCCTGTGCGATATATTTTATGGAGCTTCCTGGAGAGAGTACCCTCCACTCTCTGTTCCACATAACTTGGGTGGTTATAGGCTTGCTGGGGGGGGGCGACAATAGCCTTTGGCTGGAAAAGTGGGGTTAATTGTAGCTGGAGACTGATAAAGTGTTTACAATATTCACGTGATTCATATGCTTGAAAAGTATTGGTTTTTAAGTCCTCTGGTTTACAGAACACGTGGAATTCAGATTTGAGGTAAACATATTTCCATGATGTGATAATAGTATTGGTTGAATATAGCATCAGAAAGTTTCTACAAGTTAAATTGCCTCTATTGAGGTGATAAAGTATGGGTAGATGGCATTTCTTTTCTTTTTTCTATCTCTTTTGTAACTCGACGTCACTTATTTTACTTCTGTTTTTGCGTGATATTTTTGTGGTTCTAGGTGATTTAGTCTTGCCTGGGTAACTTATGAGTCAACCATACCGTATTGGTCGGAAATAATCGAAATTAGATTCCAGAAACAATCCCTAGATGCACATAGAGTTTGGCTGACAAAATAGCATTACTATAGCTGCATTGTAGCAATCGGGCTACAGGTGTCAGCGATTGAGCTGCAGTTGGCTGCTGGCTATGATATTCAGCAGTAAAAATGAGGAAGTTGGGAGAAGCAGAAGAGAATGAGGAGAGGAAAAGAAAGGGAAGAAGAACCAGAATAAGCAGTGGAGGTGATGAGGGAAAAGGAGGGTAAAGGGATACTCACGGCAGGAAAGAGAGTAAGAATCAAACAAACCCTTAATAAATAAATCCATTTTTGTCATAATGACCCAAAGGACACCAAATTGAGATCCAATGATGGCTCAAACTCCAATGTTAACTTATAAATTTTAATTGTTTCAATCCTCAACCAAAAAGAACTCCAATTGGTCCCCCTAATGGTCTAATCTGAAATTAGAGACCTAACAACTAAATGGAACACTTTATTGACCCAAATAATGACCCAGTGTGACTCAATTGATATAAAACGTAGGCTATCAGAATTTGAGATTCATGTCCATTTCCGGTAGGCTTTGTTGTCAACCAACAAGCAATAGTTCAGTATGCTGGTGGTTCAGCAGGCCAGTAAAGAAAGAGAGTCCATTAGATGAAATGGGCTGATGAAGGTTGTCAACATCATAAAATCCGATTTCCTGTTTCACAATATAAAGTATTATTTAGGCTTGTTATCTGATTAACTAATGTGTTTTTACATCTTTATGCTATTTTAGTATTGCTCTTTCTATTTTTATTTTCTACCATCCTCACAGCATTAATGGTTGTATTTGAATATTGTAATCATTATGCGGAAATGAATTGGTCTCTCTTTCATGATATGCAGTGAATTTCATTTCTTTATTAAACAAAGAAGAGCGAAACAATTCGATTGGCTTTCCAGAGCTGGAATTTACCATGCTGACTTGAACTTCGGTGCCCAGCATAGGTAAATCATCTTTTTAGAATCTTTTTTTTCTCATGTATATGAGGAAAAATAACTTGTGTATTGATTACCACTTGGTATGTCAGCATTGCTAATGATCTAATCATTTTCTTTTTTGCAATGATGTCTTCATTTGAATCCTTTGATTTTGTCAGTTATTTTTGAATTGTCAATGTTTTTATTTGTCTTTATGATATTTCAATATATTTGAGCGGCTCAGCGACTGGTGATGAAAATTGTGGAAAACAAGGGCCTGTTAGACTACTCAAAGTTTGGCGAACTGGATGAAGCTATTAATCCCAGATTCTTTGTAGTATCTGAATTGTGAATACCATTTTCTGCTTCTAAATGGTGTCAAGGTTAAGGTATGTGTTTACTTCCCTTTAAGTTGTATTTGTATTTTAAATTAAGCTCTGCCATTTTTGTCATTTGAGATCTCATTGCTCCTGCATTTGTGCGGCCTTAATTTAAAGCTGGAAACAACTATCACTTGATGCCAAAGTTTGCAGTACTATGGTCATATCTTCTTGAGCATACAGGTGGTTACTTGATCTATGTAGTAATTTTTTTAAAAAAGGCTTGACTGACCGCTAATTTGTCTTTCTAAAACATATTAAACTGTTCTAGTGAAAAATGTGCCAGGTTCAACTATACTGCCATAAGTTTGAAATACTGTACTCGAAAGTTTGAAAAATCATAGATGCCCCTTCGGATTGCATTTCTGAAATTTCATTTATGTTATTTATCCTAAGGGTGTTTTCGAGTTTCTAGATATAATGTGCGGGCATTTAGGAAATTATGGTTTGGCACAGGGTATGTATGTGATTTTCCCTAAGACTTATGTGGTTGTTGCTCCGTAGTACCAAACGATTATTTTTTCTTCCACTTTGTATTCATGCTAAATGCACGCTTATCGTCAAGAATATCAGCACATTTTATACCCTATTATTCCCCAAGAAATTTCTGGCTGTGGATCCTTGTCAGAGTTTCTTTTGATGAGAGCTTTGTGCACTAACTAATAATAGGGATCCTAACACTGTTAAATATTTTCTTTAAATTTCTATTTGCTCTAGAATTTACGCATCTTGATTTGCTCACGAACGCCTTTTTCCTGCACAAAAATGAAATATACACAGCTTCTGCCTTTCTAACAGTTTTGCTTTTCCGTTTAGGCTGTTGAGCTCATGCTTGTAGATGCGCTTCTTAAGGCCAATGATTACCTGCAAATATCCTCGTGTTCTTTGGACCCCGCTGAATTTTGGAAGGTTTTTCCTTAACCACCCATAATTGACCATATCTATTTTATGTACACTGTTCTTCATGCTTATGCATCTCTCAACTTTGTAGCTGGACGACACACTACTTAAAACCATTGAAATAGCTGATAGCAAGAAGTTGCAAGAATCAAGAGATATTATCCGACGTATTCGTCGAAGAGACTTATACCAGGTAAGTTTCTCCATGCTCAACTTTCATTTATCCGGTCGAATAACAAGAGAACTTTTACGTATGCAAAGTGGTTCTTTTTAAAGGATTCTTTTTCTAATTGCCAGCTTCTGATCTTTTTTTATTATATAAGACACAATTTTAACTAAACAATAGTACTGTCTATTCTATTTATGTTGTAACGATTCTTGCTTATCAATTTATCATATCACCACAAGATTATATTATTTTACGTAAATTGCTAGTTATTTCGAAAGTAGAGTTAGTTTTTGTTATCAATCTAATTTTCCTGGTGGCACTTTGTTAAGCGGGATGGTGAATTGGCAATTTGTTTTGACATTTCGTCCCATTTATGCGAGGCAGTTCTGCAATGAGTATGCTGTTCCGAAGGATAAAATCGAGCATTTTAAGGACATCACTCTGCAAGACATTATATGCTGTCAGGTTTTAAGAATCTAAAATTTCGTTCTCAATTATTCACTGATGTGCCCAACTCTACGTTATAAGACTATTGTAGTTTTGTATCTTGATAATACTATGTTTCGCAGAGAGCTGGTGGAGTACAACTGACGGAAGAGGATGTCGCCGTTAGCAATGTTAAGATAGATTTGACGCGTGGAAAAGATAACCCTATTGAGAGGTATCTGGCAAGTTCACTTCTTTTTCTTTTTCCGCTTGCGATCAATTTGACTACTAACTATCCGCTTTCTCTGTCGCCCATGTTCCTGTACGTAGCATCAATTTCTTCAAGGTACTATATTTCTCTCCCATAAACAAATCTTAGCTACAATATTTTCGTGCCACCTTTTAGAAAACTCACTCTCTGGAGAATGGAAACGGAATCGCTACAAGAAACAGAACATGCTAGGGTTAGCTCCTAGAGGCAATTTATAGGAAGAATAATCTGCAGTAATGTGCATAACAGTCAGATCAAAAATTTCCATAGATTTTTTTTTTTTGGTTTTTTGCCTTGATATGGGCCTTTATTTTTTTTTTCTTGCTGCATTTCTAAGAAGATTATTTTTGTGGTTCCAGGATTACGACAGCGACAAGAAGTTCTCCATCTCCGATGATCGCATCAGCTGCCTTCTACCTACATCCTACCAGGACAGGATTGTGAGGGTGTATGCCAAGAAGCCTGAATTGGTTAGTTCATTCCACACTTTCAAGCCCTTGAAGAATTTGTTACTTCGTTCGACTTGGTTTATGCTCCTCTATTTTTCCCCTAAAAGAAATGCATTTGGCTTGGGCTTTGTTGTGTGCCTGCTTGGCCTAGCTTCTTGAACTACTATATTTTGAAAAATGGCAACCAGTTGTTGAAAATAAGAACAGTCTGAAAACTTTTGCTGTGGTTAGCTCTCTTATTTAAAATTTTGCTGTTGCTGTTGCTCCAGCCGACAACAACGAAGTCCACTCTAGAGAAGCCCTTTGTACTTCGTGAACAAACTCTTGAGAACAATAACTCCATGCCAGAATTTGAGAAATAACAAAAATATGAAACAAAAGCATAAACAATGCCAGGCACTGCCTAAATCCCTCTCTCTGAGGATTAATATTCTTCTTATTACGATTTGCAGGTTGAGGCCATATCAGAAGCTTTTGAGAATCTACAGTTGAAAATGTACGGCGTGAAAAAGCAGGTACATGAGACGCCAGAAAAGAAGAAACGCCGGAGGTAGTGACACCTCCTACTCCCTTAAAATGATTCCTCTGTTACATCTACTAGCCTTCTCGTTGTACATCAAAAGAATAGCTTATACACGAATTATGATCTTATTTGTAGGTAAGCTGTATAGACTACATGCATTCATCTACGTATACCAGCCCTATATAGCAATAATGGTAGAAAGCGCTAATTGCAGTTTTCCCTTTCCCTCTTGGATGTACATAGATGTACAAGTGCTAGTTGAATATTGTAGTTTCTGGTAATGGCGGGTTTTTGAAAGTGGGCTTTTTGAGCAGCAGCGTCGTGCAACAGCTCGCTCGAAATGGAAGCTGTTAATTCCATCATCTGCCATTCAGTTTGGCGTCTATAGATAATCCACTGAGCATTGGCTGTATGGATTCTTTCTCTCTCTCTCTCTCTCTCTCTCTCTCTCTCTCTCTGCGTATAGAATGCATGCACAAGAACAGGTTAATGAAACTTCTTACTGCAGTTGGTACGGTCAATTATAAAACCACGTCATTACTGAGGACTCGGTATTACATTGTTGTTACCTTCAATTATAAAACCACGTCTGGACATTGATTTGAAATATGACAGAGGAAAGTTGGATCAAAGAGAAATTTCAGAGAGAAGGAATAAGAAAGGCCTGCTCTGCTAGGTGAGAACGGTGTATGCGGTATTCACAGATTCAAAAGCAAAACTCTAAGACTACCGACAAAGTCCCATCTTCAAAATTTTGGTTGAGCTGCTTAACTCCTAGATCGGAATGCTTAACGTAATGACAAGCCACACCGCCTTTCTGTATGATTTTGAAGTGTGACTTTCACGTGGGGATGGGCATCGAAAGTCACGCTTCGCATACGTGTAACACGCGCACATCAGGCCTCCCAAATAACAAAGATGGATAGATAGGTTACCGAACGAGAGGTTTATATTGCCTACATTTATACCTAAATTATACCTACAGCTGCAACGTAATAACAGTATAACAATAACAAAAAGGAAGCAAGATTTCACCTTATTCGATAGATAAAGAACCAAAAAAGATGAACAGAGAATAAAAAAGCCTCTTACTTGGCTCCTATAACCAGTCCCAAATATCTCTACACTCAACAGTTAAAAAATTTACGGAAAAAATAGAGAATTAAAATGAAAGAAAAGCACGAAAAACCGAGTCCTCATTAGACGTTCCTGCTGCTTTGTTTATGCTAAACACAACTTCCATGTGAGTACATGGGATGGGATGGACTTCTATTGTCGGTTAGCTCGCAATGCGACTTGGCGTCCTTTTTAAAGATATAACATTTGTGTAGCCACCTGCGGCCACCAAACTGTCCAATGAAAGAGTCAAGAAATAAACATTTTGATTGAAATAAGAAAGTGTAGTAATATAACACGCAAACTTTAAGTTGGCTGACCGTTGCAAGGTCTTTCCTTCGAAGTCTTTCGGGGGCCTCGGCGATAAACCGCTCCATGAAGTAGAGCACGAATAGACCACAATCATACTCATTTTTCTGCTGGGGAACCTGGAACATGAAGGATACAAGTCTTACTACAAGCAATTAAATGCTGGTATGAAAAGTATTAGCGCGAAGCAAAGTTGAAATTTTTTCGTAAGTGTACATAAAAGCGCGAAACAAGAAACTACAAAGCTTGTCAGGTTGGAAAGATTGAGAATTGGTATCGATTACTGCTAATCAACTGCTAGACATGGCCAGTGGTTTCAAAGACCAAATATGTTCCCATCTACCTGATACCAATGAAGAGCCCATTTGACTTGGCTAATAAAGCAGTCGAGCATTTGACAAACAGAGGGTTTGGAGCTTCTACTGTGGTGGGAAGGGAGGCTGAAATAAGTTTGTGCCCAAAGGGCAGGAGTACCAATTCGAAAATTCTGCTTCTACTGCAGCAACAAGCTGTTTGTTCCTTTTAATCCTTTCTCTGAGCGTGTGAAATTTTCATGAAAATTGGAAAGTTATTCGTGGTTCGCGGATTAGATCTATGTAAATAGCATTTTCTCTGAAAGCTCAAGACAGGTCAAACAGCCCCCAGTATGACCAACAAATTTGTTGAATGAGAAGCTCCAGGTCCAAGCACTTTCAAATTTTAACACCCGAGGCCGCTATCGTTCAACTAAGATTACATGCCATTCGTTTGTCTAAAGTAATAGCTTCTAAATTGTCATAGATGGGATTACTGATTGAGATTTTCTGGTGTATGACATATAACTATGTTTGCAATTCCAGAACAGCGCAATATCACCGAGAGCATAGTTATTAGAAAAAGTCAAATCAAGCACGGTCAAAAATTACTATATAAATTTTAGTAAGAATTATACCGTAATTTTCCTCTTCTCAATCCTACGAGGGAGATTCTTCCATATCCTTTCTGGTATGGGAATTTCTGGAACAGGAGGATTTTGATTCATGTAGTTCCATTCTTCCTTTAGATACCTGCAATGTACAATACTGAGTTAGGAATTCCAATATATAAGGCAACAGAAATATGTTGTACGAAAAAACAAGGGAGCTAAAAAAAATAAACCCCTGGATATCTCATGCTTTGAACTCTAGTACCTCTCGATAATAAAAACCTATATTTGGAATCGTATTTTATAGTTTTCTAATGTCTTACGGATGAAAGAATTATGGACAGGTTAAGTGATAATATAGCACAAAGATTGAGGGTTTTCCTGTAGGCTTTTAGTGTCAAGGGTGAAGTGCAAAGCGTGATATGTCCAGAGGGCTTATTTTCATTTTAGCGAAGAGAGGGTTTAAACTAGAGAATGAATCATGTGATGCGGGAAGTCACTGGCGGCCTGGTTGGATGCGGGAGTAAGCTATCTAGCATATCTCCTCTTACTGGAAACCCATTAATTAGTTTGTTGTTAAGCGACACGAAAAGATGTCTAACCTAATTTCAAAGGATATGATAAGTCACCTAATAAAATGGAATGCAGTGTTGTGAAAAATTACGAATATTAGGACCTCGCAGTGGAATAAAGTAAAAATAATTAATGTTGTAACGACTTGGGGATCCAACACTAGTTATTTGCATGTTACATGTTTAGATATCCCTAGTTATTCCCATGTAACATGTTTAGACATTCAAACAGGCCCTAAGTAATACACGTGTACAATATGTAACAAAACATAGCAGTAGATTGTAACAACTACTAACATCATATAATCAGGCCAGAGATGTATTATTTATTGGAGTGAATATGCCGCCCATAGCATGAAAATTCTCTCTAAACCATTGTCAGAAGGAAACCCAGGAACTCAACCGAACAGCTCACAGCAGATAATTAATGCAAGATACTACCCTATGAACATCCCACAAAGAACTTTGTCAGCTTTAAAGTCATTCCTGTTACCCTAAAAATTTATGAGAATGAACAAAATTTCCAGACCATGAAACTCGAGTCTTCTCTCCTTCACCCTGTTCTTGTCCCTTTTCTTCTCTAAATCTATCTATCAGCTTTCTACCACCAACGTGTGTTTTCGAAACTCCTTAAGTTAAAGAGTATTCGGTCAAAACTGCTGTTTTCTGAGTTACCAGTGTTTAATATGGATACCCGTTCTAGAGTTCTATAATTCATTTGGATCAGTAACTTCTAGTGTAAAACCAAAAAAAGCCACTTAGTGTGTATATTTTAAAAAACGGAGTTCATCAGGTGGCTTCTGTGATCAATTCGCCTGGAATTAATATATTGAAATCTACTTAAGTAAACTGATAACCAATCAACAGTGAAGAAGGGGGGGGGGGAGAAAGCAATCTTTATCTGAAGTAAAACTTAAGATCAACTATAAAAATAACAGGCTAAATCATCTTGAGATGAAAATAACTCGTAAATTTGTTTAACAGAAGAGTGAAAGACAGAAATGAATGACATGCACGCTGAATTTCCACAAATCAGAACAATTTGAAAGATGGATGCTATTTCAGATTACTTACTTGTCGATAACATCAAATATCGATCTACTACTGTGAATCTCCAGTGAATCCAAATGAAGTACAATGGGACCTGATTCATCTTCTTGTGCCGGTATACAGATAATCACCAAGCTCCAATGCAAACTGAATGGATCAAAGCACAGTAAATAGGAAACCAACAACAATTAACTGCAGTAAAATCTACTGCATGGAAGGAATAAATTAACTGCTCTTTTAAGGAACAAAACTGGAACTAAAGTAATCCTATGATCGATAATAAAACAAATACTAGTAAGGTTGCACAATTTTGCCAAGTTTCCTCAAGATAACCTCTGCAAGATTTAGATATATGCATTATTGTGTACAGAATTACAATAAAAAAGTAATGTTGAGACAAACCGTTTGAAATAGATTTAAAGAGGGGGGAAAAAGCTTACTCTCCATGAACCGGTAAGAAAATGTATGCCTTTTTGAATATGTTTATGCCTTTCCACCATCTTCTCATCTTCAAGAAGCTTGAATTCCTATCTTCCTAGAGATAATAAGTAGAAGCTCAAATCAAAATGTGTCTTCTCAAATACATGTATGGTCATACAAACAACAAGAGCCCAAAAAGTAAAATTGTATTTTAGAACGGAACGATAGCGCGCCCCCCCCCAACCAAACCAAAAGAAAAGAAAAGAACAGAAAAACAAAATCTAATGGCTAGAAACTTCGGGAGTTTCTCAACTGGAAGCAGCCAAAATCAAGTGGTTGAAGAAATGACTAAACCAAAAATCATGAAGAAATAAATAGAAGCCAAAAAGTTACCTCAAATGAAAATAACGCCCAGAAAAAGAGTTTTAAATGGTAAATGACTAATAAGGAGGAAAGGAAGATAAAAGTAAAAAAATAATGTGTGCTTACATAAAAGAAATAATAATGTTCAGAAAATGAAGAAATCCTATTATTATGAGAAGTGAAATTCTAAAATAAATGGCCTGCTAAGCCAAAAAAAAAAAAAAATTAGCACAAAAAAAAGGGTTGAAAATATTTATAGAGAGTAAGCAGATAATCTTTTAGAGTGTAGAAACTGATCAATTAGTGGTAATATTTTGGAAAATAACCAGTACGAAACCTCTAGATTTTTCATTCGGAAGCCTAACATAACAAATCAATATAACAGCACTCATAATTCTTCTCAGAACTACAAAGCATTTACCAGAACACATTACCATTTTAATGCACTAAGTTGGAATACCTTTGCTGACAAAGCTTCTTCCAGTTTGTTATAAAAATACGTATTGAAGAAATAGTACTCGCCTCTTGGTCTACTTGTTGGTGATAGTGACCTCTGTAGGTACCTACCAAAAGAAAAGAAAAGAGTCTAGCACAACAAAAGGACAGATTTTGGATGCTTATTACTGTATATCGAAGATTAGAGATGTATGTAGCCAAATAATACCAAAATATGGAGACATTGTGAAGAAGGCACTTTTAATAACTTACTAAAAAAGAACTCAGAGATTATAGGTGACAAATTTGATATTCAAGTGGTTTCAGAAACATTTTACATAACTATGAGTATCAAACTTTCCAAAAAAATGCCAGAAGGGTAAAAGAATATATACTTACATGATGTAAAAGTTTATAATAGGTGATGACAAATATGACTCAGGATCTAGACATTTTATGTCTGCATAAGAAAGCTCGACAGACTGTGGATGGCCTGTCAGCAAAAAAAGATATGTAATAAATATCTCTATTCAAAATATTACAGCTAAAGATAGAATGGATCCATCAATCTTAGAGAATGTGCACCTTGAAGGATAATAGATCTTCGTATCCTTCCTAGAAAAGGGTTATCGTCAGTGTAGAACAAGAACTTTAGAACAACTAAGAACTTTGTATGAGAGACTATAATAGCATTAGAAAGAGGATTCTGAAAAATTGTTCACCATTCATCAGTTGTATCTTCTTGTTTAGGCTGTACAGTAGTATCTTCTTCTGTAGGCTGTATAGAAGGCATTTCTTCATCCAAAAGAACTACCTCCTGGACCTGCCTTATGTTAAAAATCAGACGCACAAATTAGAGGTCCCTATTATGTATGCCAATTTATGATAAGGCAACTTCCTAAACTAAACAGATTATGCACAATTGCACAGCAAACAATATTGGCAAATTTCGTTATTTACTTTTGAAGAAGCACCCCACTAGGAAATGATGGCATAGAGCAAGTAAAGAGCAAGGGCAAAAGTTTGATGGGGCTTGATAATTTTAAAATCGGGCATGCAGAATGCATCTAATCCAAGCAAAAAAAAAAACCAAAGGAAAGAAGAAATAGTAAGCATCAAAGAGAATCTACAGGTATCCCTTGAATGGCTAAGGGGAAACAATCTGAAATTAAAGACAAATTGAAACAACTTAATGACTTAAGTTGGGGGAGACACTTCAAACATGCTATTTGACTAAATAGATCAGAAGTCTCAGAAAGCATCCACACCTTTTTTGACTTCAATCCCACCAAGTCCCCAAATTCAGTTCTTCTTTTCCTGACGAAAAAAAGAGAAGCATTTCCAACATGTAAGTTAGCGCACCATGATAACTCGTGAATAATAATTGGTTGCGGAACTGTACTCCAGTTTCTACACTCTAAAACAAAAGCGATCATAGTTTGTAGATTATGAAACTGTACTTGTCCATCATAGTTTGTAGATTATGAAACTGTACTTGTCCATCATAGTTTGTAGATTATAAAACTGTACTACAAGTCCATCTTTGTTCAAGAATACTATACACATATAAGAATATATAGTGTGTTAAATCCGTTTCGTGAGAGAGACTCAGTCCAGCAACAAGCAAAATACAGTCTTATTTCCCTTTTTTCTAATTTTATTAGGAGCATAATACATCACGGCAACTTAGCATAACCGACACCATAAGATGATTTAAACATATAATAATGAGGTTGAAACTAGCAGTTTGCTTTGACAGTGTTACACTTATTCTTTTAACGCTTGAAATGTCGTCTATTTCAGTTAAGGACAATATATGCAAGATTAGAACATTACTAGAGAAACTACCAGTAATGGAAAGAAATAATGCATTCAATTTCTTAACTGTTACTCTCTAATTAAGCCAAGATGCAAGCAAGCCTAACTTATCAGGAAAGCAAATAGATAACATATGCACAGTTTCCAACATGACAAAGTAGAAAAGTTAAATAACATGTTTACTAGAACAGAAAAAAACTGAATCTACAAGCAGCGAAATCATCTAATACAAATTCTTTCCAAACCTTAACAAAGTGTTTCAGTGAGAAACCCGTAAACGGCAAATAAGAACTGACCTTCTAGTGGAAAGAGTACAATGATTTTTATCGACGTCAGAAGAAGTACTAGACAATATCACATCCCTGTTGTCATCATCCGATGATCTATTTTTTTCTTTCTCCGCGTAGCTGCTAACAGATCTAAAAGGTGATTCTCTTGAAGAAGTTCTCCCTAGTCGTGAAAATGGTTTAGTAGAATCTTTCTCATCATGCGTTTTTAGCTTGTATTCCGAAGAGCTGTTGCACTTATCTCGACTAAGGATTCTCAAGTCCTCACTGAATGCAACATCTGCCTGATAAAAGAAAAATGAAAATGTCTTTGCCAGAATATATAACAGAATTGAAGTACTGTATGACGGTAACAATTACCTCATTCTCTGAGCTTTTAGCGCAGTGCTTAGAACATGAAGATTGTGGACCAGATCCCATCATTATACGATTTAAAGAGGAATATTTAGTCGTACCTGGAAGTTGATTAGGCATCAGGATCTTGGAAAATGAACCAGATGATAACAATAATCACAGTATCGTGCACAAAGCATAAGATAACTTGACAAACTTTTGATACAAATTACAAAATAGCAAGCGCATCAGAGAAATTAAAAGGAAAAACTCCTCAAAGTTTTCTTGCTACTGTTTTAAATAACCAACAGAAGATTGCAAGAACTAGAATCTTCTATATGAAATAAATAAGTATTTTACCCACCAGATGATTCTGCATTTCTTGATTGCATGAGCCTATCGAATCTTCTGACATCCTGCAGAACAGAATTTGCCAAAAGATTAAGTGGCCGATACAATAAACTTAAGGTTACCGTCTATATTTGCTGCCTGAAGTAAGGGGTTTTTTTTTTTTGGAGGGTACCCTAAACTACATTTCTTTCTAGGTTATTATATAAAGAAAGCGTCAGTCGTGTGCCTTTTAGCATGCTAAGCGAAAGAGTTATTGAGAAGTGCGGATTTCGCACCTCGTTTCTCTCATAATTCGATAATCGACTTCATTCGTCTTTTTCCACTCCTCCAATTGCAGAATATAACTACCAAGTACCATGCATTCTGATGCCTTTTTCCACTTGCCTCGGCTTCTCTCTTTCACCTGCCTCCCTTCTATCCGCTAAATTATTAAAACAAAAGAGAAAAATGAAACTTTCTTTCGCTAAGAACTACATCCCTAACCATCTATTAGCCTCTCTTAAACCCACCAAACCAACTCTGTCACCTCCACCTGGAACAAAGACACCCTCTCGAACCTCTCTCTACCATCCTGTGTGGAGACACGATCGTTAAGAATCTCAAATCTTGAAGCACCAGTTCTCAGAATCCTAACTTTATGCATTGTGCCAACTCTCTAGTAGTAGACTAATTATAAGGCACTTTCAAGTGAGAACTTCATCAGTCTTGAATGAATAGAGGAAAGCACATAATCTCTATCTTTCTGTGGTTTTCAGTGTGGTACTCATTCTCTGAGAGCTCTTATTCCTCTAGGATTTGGCATAAATTTCTTGTTTGATGGAAAATGAGCATATTAACCTTTGCATTTTATTGGTTTGGGGAAAGGAAATTATGCAGACCACCTAATCTTAGTTTGAGAGCAAGAAGTGGGGATTGGATTACTTTTTCAAGGCAAATTGGCTTGATCCATTCCTCTTTAACCTATATAGGATGTGTTGCAGGAGCCATTTCAACCAACTTGAGAGCTCTTATTCCTCTAGGATTTGCCACAAATTTCTTGTTTGATGGAAAATGAGCATATTAACCTTTGCATTTTATTGGTTTGGGGAAAGGAAATTATGTAGACCACCTAGTCTTAGTTTGAGAGCAAGAAGTGGGGATTGGATTACTTTTTCAAGGCAAATTGGCTTCCATTCCTGTTTAACCTATATAGGATGTGTTGCAGGAGCCATTTCAACCAACTTGATATGGTTTCTGCACTTCCAGTTGTGATACCTAAGTGCACTTCAAAATAGCATATCAATTACATCTGCCCCAGTAACGAATTTTTGTTCTTGTAAGATCTATGACTATTGAAGTAAGGGGCTTATCCTCAGAGGCACAAGAGCTAGGAGAGGCTAGCTTATCAGTGGTTTAGAGGTGCTACTTTAGATGAATGGCTCTTAACCCAGATAGTTGCTTCTTTTTGCAATCTCCTGTCATCTGTATTCATCGCACTATTTTGAAGGAATGAATTGGTCTATTCCCACTGGAAAAATGCTTTCAAATTGTTTAACCCTTTATTGCTGGTTGTGAACAGAATCAGCCAAGGTCGTCAAGGAATTTACAGTTGACCATACATCAGAGTCGTCCAAAGGAATCATTTAATTGTCTGGTGATGCCACTGCTGGATTGTTTTATGCTTATGATGTAAATTCTATCTTCCAGGTTTGGTTCCATTTTTCTATCTTGTAATTTAATCTTTCTTCATTTATCTGCTTAAGGGTGTCGTTTTATTGAGGTCATCCATCCATTAGGTGTCTGTCCATGATGAGGGCCAAGGCATGTGGCAAGTGTACCTGGATAAGAAGGAATATGCATCTGTTCTATCCCATTATCGCCAGAGGGACCAAGTATATTTGGTGCAAATAGCATGCAGTACCATTATTATATGTTTTATCTATTGAGAAAAAGTATATAAATCAGTTTCGGTGCAGGCTGATGTTGCCTTTTCTTCAAAAGATAAAATACTACGGAGCAGCATCATTCTACGCGAACGTGTGACCTTAACTAATTATATATTGTCTCTTCTACCTATTGATGCCTTTTTTGAACAGCCATTGACATCGCACTTTGGGACGGTGCTTCTTTTTCGCTTTAAAATAAAGTACTAGTTAATTAGTCCTGTAACTGATCTTTACCTGAGCTACTGTACTTTTCTGTAGTATGTGTCAGAATGATTCTTGGCACCTCAGCTCCATTAAACATCGCAAAAGGGTGATAAATGATTATGTTCTTGGCAAAGAATAAAAAGTGTATTTTCGTGTTACATACATATGTGTATGTGATTTACCAAGTTAAAGTCTCCTAGTTTTCATTTTGTGCTTGGGATCTAGACAAATGTGTGTTGCATGTAGAATAACACATGTAGAGAAGGATTTTTTTTTTTTTTTTTTTCTGAGTTAGCTAGCAGTCAGCACTGGGCATGGCTGCTCGGTGTCCTTGTCTCTGTCAGCACCCTACATGTTAGAGAAATTTACTGTCCTCTTCAGACTTCAATAGAGGATGTTGCATGTGTTGCAACCTTTACTTAATGTGACAAAAAAATTTCAGTTTGGATTCTTATTTCCATTTTTGTCTTTAGTTACTCTCCACACTAAACAAGTTGGTACTTTTAAGTCTACTACTTAACGGCTTCAATAACTTCAAATTTTAAAAAAAAAGAAGAAAGGAAAGAAAAGAAAAACAGGCTTGAGCATTGCTTTTCTGTTATTTCTTTCTTTTTGTTGCTGGGTGAGCAGTTTCACTCTGTGATTCCACTTCATGTTGCAAGTTTATCATTGTAAATATCCATTAGTTAGATGAGATTTAGACATTAAAAGTAGATGCTTTGAAATGATATTTATTAATGCAGCAGGCAGCTTTTGTCTTTTGAATGTTTACTGTTTTGTTTGCTTGTGTGAAATTTTAATGTGTATTTAAGAAGAAGAAAAATGTTTACAAGGCAGATAAACCTATGTTATGATGGAACTATGTTGACTAGAGTACCTCTGTCATTCATGTGATGCAGTCGTGTCATTGACTGTGTCCGATACAAGTGTGAACCTGCAATAACAAGGGTGCATTAACCCTCTTTCCCTTTTTAATATTTCACAGACACAATGTACCACCTGCCTTTGATTGGTCAGTAGTACCTGCATTGTTGTGATACTAGACTTGTATATTCTGATCTTCGATATCTGGTGCTTATTCACTTGGTGGTTCTTCGATGCTTGTTCCTCTGTCATTCATGTGATGCATTCGTGTCATTGATTGTGCCCATTGCAAAATGTGAACCTGCAATAACAAGGGTGCATAAACCCTCTTGCCCTTTTCAATGTTTCACAGACACATTGTATTACATGCCTTTGGTTGGTCGGTAGTACCTGCATTGTTGTGAGACCAGACTTGTATATTCTGATCTTCGATATCTGGTGCTTACTCACTTGGTGGTTCTTCGATACGTGTTCGAACTTTTTTATTGTATTAACTTCTACGTCTAGATATATATATATCTATATATATATATATATATATATATATATATATATATATATATATATATATATATATATATATATATATTTGGTTTCCTATTACTAGTCGATTGCCTTTATGGTCAAATCTTTTGTGTCTTTTGTGAAACACAACTTATAGATATAAAGGTTGGTTATACACTAGTGTCTACCTCTATCTGGATCAATTTCCACTCCTACTTCATCCATGCAGGCTTGCAATGGCAATGGCATCATCATGATGACAGCTGTCAAATGTTAAGTTCTTCGAGTCGCATAAATTTTTAGTCATTTAGCTTGGGGCAAGCAGTCCCTTATGGCCAAACAACTCCTATGATAATATTTTGAGTTAAGGAATATAATGCTTAAATCCAAGGTCTTTTTAAACCGATACATCTTCCTATAGTGCATGCTACATTTTTATGCAAATGTGTTCTCAATTTCCATGCTGATCTTTTTCCTTCTTTCTTCAAATGGAGCATTGTAAACGTTGAATTGTGCTCTAGCCAACCCTTTCTCATTGGGAGAGGATGATGATAATCGTCTATAGTGATGCTCATTTCCTAGTAGTTAATACCTTGCTTTGAATTTCTCTGATGCTTGCTGTAAGTTGGCCAATGTACAGTCAAATGCTTTTCGGATCTATCTTTTGCTTTACGATGATAGTGTCTTCAGATTGTTTTTAGAATATTTTAGTTTTTTTGTTTTACAATTTGATCTTATGATGTCAAGTGTTTGTCTCAATTATGCAGGATGCTCTTAGGACTTTCTTATTGAGAAAGCTTGATAAGCTCGCGAAGGATGATAAATCCCAAATCACAATGATCTCCTCCTGGCCCACAGAACTACACTTGGACAAGGTTGCCTTCTGGTCAATTTTCTTAATAGCTTACATACGTATCTGGTGCATTAAACAATTTTACCATTTCTAGACCATGAGTATCAATTGGACTTGGTTAGGGCCCATATGATAACCTTATGCTATTGAGCAACTGTGAAAAGAAATGAAATATTTCCTACTGAATTTTCTCACTACACGTGTTGCATTCTGCTTGCAATTCCAAACAGAGCCTTAGGTGTACACTATCTTAGCGGGAAAACTTTAGTTAATTGTCTTCTATAGCTCATGCACTACTAAAAACAAGTGGCATCAGACTCTACATCTTTTACTGAGAGAAGCCAGGGAATTTTTTTCTGTTTGCTTTTTCTTGATTAACTACTTAATCTACAAAATAGTGGAATATGTCAAATGATTATTAAACAATTCTTTGTTGTCAAATGGTTTCGATTTTCTCAATGAATTTAATTGCTGGTGCTATGATGCTTTTAGTATATGCCATGACTAAAGCATGTGTAGTACACTGAACTTTAGCAAATTGCAAGGTTCTAGTGTGAGATTAGTACTCTGTGCTCATCTGGAGGTTTTAGTTTTGTTTCGAGGCCTTGGGAGCATTTTCGGGACTTAAGAAGTGCGAAAACGGACTCCGGGAGTCGAAATCTGCAAAATTGCAGATTTTGGCATTGCATACCGGTATGTACTATCGCATACCGGAATTGGAGTAGAGATACCGGTACTGGCATAGCGCATACCGGAATCCTTTTGCGCAGACTGCTTGGCCGAGGCTCGGTTTGCGGGATT
This sequence comes from Puya raimondii, assembly GCA_016920855.1. NCBI lineage: Eukaryota > Viridiplantae > Streptophyta > Magnoliopsida > Poales > Bromeliaceae > Puya > Puya raimondii. The sequence continues at coordinate 46,402,338 of JABWPP010000049.1, forward strand.
TTTGGTTGAATACCGGTATGCCCATGCGCATACCGGTATACAATGCTGCAGAATGCTGTTTTGAGCAGTTTTGCAATTTTGGCTTTGTGAGGGGCTTTTGGGGATATTGTTACATCTCTATAACTTACCCCTTCACCCTCCATTTGTTGCTGTGGCTGAGGCATGGAGGAGAAGGAGAAAGGTAGGGTTTCCCCTCTCTCTCTCTCTAGATTTTCTCTCCCAAACCCTTGAAATCTTGGGTTTTGATCTCTTTTCTCTTCTCCTTTTGCTTGTTGCTTGCTAGAGGAGCTTGTGGCTTGTGAGGAGAGCTTGTTGAAGGATGGATCTTCAACCCTAGCTTACTTGAGCTCGGTTGGAGGCTCGATTTGAGGTTAGTAAGCTTTCTTATAACCTCTAATTGTGTTTTTGCTTAAGATTTAGCAATAAAACCTAGTTCTTGAGAATTAGGGTTTTATTTGGGGTTTCGGGATTGTGAGCTTTTGAATGGGAATTGATGGGTGTAGAATGTTGTGTTAGGTTGGATTTGAGGCCTCCTAACTTCATTGTGGACTTTGGACAAGAAATTCTTGTTCTAAGGTATTTTCACCCTTTTTCCCCTTTGTTGTATGTCGTTTTTCGATTTTGGTTGTTCGATGTCCTAACCCCATAGGGATCTCCTTTAGGGCGCTAGAAATCGAGGGGACAACTTTGTTTCCGGATACTGCGAGGTTCCGACGGATTTCCGGTGGGTTTGACCTCACCGAAATGGGTGAACTCCCCCTATGTCTCCTATCTTGTTATAGGATTAATTAGATGCATAATTATGTTAATTATGGCATGATGATAATTGTGAATGCATAAGACATGCAAGTTGTTTATGAAAATGCATACTTTATATAGTAGGGCATGATAAGAGCATTATGCATGCTAGGATGTTTGCACTATTAGCGTAACGACGCACTAGGAAATGCTAAGTATATTATGCATGCTAGGGATGAGCGTCATTTGAGACACCACTTGAGTGGTGGGCTAGTGAACTTTCTTGCATACCAATGTATGCTTGTATAGAGAAAAGAGGATTTATGGCAAACGCAATATATGTATGTCTGTATAAAGAAAAGAGAGGATTTGATCTATGCAGGATAAGTTGTTGCACCTCATTTAGGTGGGCAACTTTGACGGGCATCGTTGGATTTGGCTCGACCTTTAGGTCGTGGATTGATTCCATGTTTAAGACATGAGGAAAGGGATTTTATTTGCTTTGATATCATAATTGATTAAGCATTTGCATGATAATGGCATTAGAATAATGCATGGATATGGCATCGTAGAATGCATGATTTTGGGCATTTGTAGAATGCATGGATTAAAGCATTAGAGAATGCATGGATATGGCATCGTAGAATGCATGATATATAACGGCATTAGAACAATGCATGGTTTATGAACTTAGTAAACAAGAGATGAACAATTACATGTTAGAGACATGGACATATTGGTAGGGACATACCCTAGAACATTGAGAACAACATGGTGATGTTGACATTTAGCATATTGGCTATTGGATGTAGTAAACATAGAATGATATGTTTTGACATAACGTGGAATTAAACCTATGATATTACTATGGTTGATTGTGCTTGTGACCATTATGCTCGTTTACACATGCTTGTGAGGGTCGCTCCCTACAAGCTGGCACTCCGGAGTTGGCCGCGAGACAGTTGTTTCGCACGTGTGGTTGAGAGCGCCGAAATGGAACCGCCGTGGGCGAGGCTCATCCTTAGCGTGAGGGTGTTGACTACCACGGAGCCATTAGGCACGGCACAAGATGGACATCCCGCTATTATATTATTTTATGGCTACACAATTATGGTGTATGCAGGTGAATATTCATATGGTAAAAATGTTATTCTAACCGGAACATGACATTTGACACCCTAATAAATGGATGCATATACATGTAGTGTATGGACATAGTATAGGGTGGTGACATGGTGGCATTACATGTAGTGAACATAACTTTCATATTGTTGAGAACTAGTCATTTGGTTCATACATGTAGTAGCAAATTGATTATACATTACATACTTGTAGTCGAAGACAAGTCATACTTGAAATGGAAAACTTGACATATAGTAAGTTTATGACATTAGATTATGTGTAGTTGATCATGGCATATATTGACATGCATGCAAACCATGAAATTAATTATTGAGCATATGACTTTTGAGCATGTTCATGTTCATGTAGATGTTTTAGCCTTTGGAGGCAAGATAGGTGTAGAACTATCTGTTTAACTTTATGTCAATTGCTTTATGTTTAATTTTATCTATCTTGCCTCAGTTGACCTAGCGGTGTAATTCGCCACTCTCGGCGGCTTACCCACTGGGAACTATTGAATAATAGTTCTCACCCCCATTGTTGTTGGGTTTTTCAGAGCCTTCCGCAGCAGGAGAGGCTTGGGATCGCGGCGAGGGGTTAGCGGTTAGCTAGAGCCTCTACGGAGTTATTATTGTAGGCATACCATGATGTCCTTTCATTTTATTTTATATGAAAGGTGTATAGATGTTGGTTGACCTATTGTGGATAAGATGTATAATGTTATTTTATACCTTGAGATTTTAGTGGTATGGATTTTGTTTTAGTTGTAGACATATGTTCTCGCTCTGATTACCTTGTTTAGGATGTACGATTTATCCTTCTTGATGGTTGTTAGCATAGACGCCTTGTGTACATTGTATTGTTTGAGGTACACGGCGGGTCTGTGCACGTGCCTGGTAGGCTCCCTCGAGGGCCCGGGGCGTGACAGCATGGCATGCAACTATTTGGTTGTAATTGGTGTTACTCTTTTGCAGATTAATCGCCTTTTGTTAGAAGATGACACGAGCAAGATAGCTAATACAGTGTCAGATCTGAGTATGTCAGAGTACCAATCAATTGTAAAAGAATTTTGAGCTTTTCTTAGCGACAGCAAGGATGTATTGGATGAGGCAACAACAGTGAGGTTACTTGAGAGGTATAATCATGTTCAAATGCATGAAGTGATTTGCAGATAGGGGGTACTTCGTTTTTTGACCGAGTTGTTTGTTTTACTGTTGGTAGCATTGATTTAGTTTATCTTTACTTACCAGCTACAAACAACGCGGTTAAATCTCTATCAGTAGGTTGAAGTTACAAACTTTCGGAAAGCTTAGCTTTGATCCGCAGGAGGCTGCTAGGACTATTAAGGGTTTGGTGAGGCAATGAGAGGTGCGCTGCCGTGACCGGTTTTGTACTTCTTTTTACTTGCATGCTTTGTTTTGCCATTTTTCTTTTTTTAACCTTTTTCTTGTCTCTTTTTCGCACCTTGAGGTCTAGCTACCTCACATCTTATAGCTAAGTTTATTTTCTTAATAAATAAAGTGGGTAACGTGTTATTCTTTTCTCTTTCACAAACAAAAAAAAAGAGAAGGAGATCTTATATCTCTTATTTGAAGATGTACTTAAAAAGTACATATATTGACAACTGAACCATACTGACATAAATGGTGTCGAACACAAGCACGGTAAGCTAAGTTCAAGCTCAGGTTTGAACGCAAGCAAGTTAAGTTAGGCTGAAGCTCATCCTTGTTTGTAACCAATTTGAGCTTGAAACAACTTCCCAAGCCACGATTCAGATAGAAATACAAGTTGCTTGCAAGCAATGAGCATCACTATAGAGAACGACTTCCGACTCGAGGGCCTCATCAGGATGTCCCATCTGGTCTCCTCGCCTTCTTCTCTCTCTCTCTCTCTCTCTCTCTCTCTCTCTCTCTCTCTCACTGTTTCTTCCCCCTTTCTCCGGATGTCTACAGTGACAAGATCAAGCACCTCCTCGAGCCCCGGCCGGAGCACAGCCGGATCCAGTTCCATCGACTCACCATCAAGAACGGCTCCCGACTCGAGGGCCCCATCAACATATCGGACCTGGTGATCTCCTCGTCTCTCTCTCTCTCTCTCTCTCTCTCTCTCTCTCTCATGCACACGCGCACACACACTTGCTCCCTTGCTGAGAGGTCCCTCCCCTCCGAACCCCATTGTTCCCCTTTTTGCAGATTCGCTTCTCCCCTTTTCTTGGATACTTTCTTCTTATTGTTTCCTCACCTGTACCATCTTTGTTCCTAGTATCTATAGCGTTGCTTCCATGGATTCCTTTAGGGTTTAGCAGAATAAATAGAATCATCCGTTTCCATTCCTAACCTCTCTCGTTTTATAACACAGATGATCAACCTGCCGGCCGTCTTCACCCCTGCCGAGTATCGACGTCCTTCTGGTGGTAAGTTTTGTGTGAATCGTACAGATTTGATCCGGATCTATGCCTATTGTCTCCCTAATTTCCCACTGGCCTTGTGTCGTGGGCTTGTGGCATCACAATGCAGGTTAAGTATTGCTGTGAGAACAACACGCGGCTCATTCACTTCCCCGCTTGTGAGGTGTTGGGAAGACTATTGGAAGCTTTCTCCCGAAGCAGCATCCTCTGCGACAGGTGATATCCCCTCTTTTTTCTTTGTTCGTTGTTCTGTTATGCTCTTATCTGTACAAACCGAAGAAAAAAAAAATTGAAAAAAAGCAAGAAGTCGAGTTGATTAGTGTTCGTACCCCCTTTACCCCCTTTCCTCGTGAAAACTAAAAAATAGGTTGAAATATGCAAGAGCAGTAGCAGATCTCTAACGGTCTTGTAGAATATTTATGTGATTTCTGCAATAATGGAAGTTTGATGTTTGAATATGTATTTAAACTGGTCCTTGATCTAGATATGGCGGAAACCATGCTGCACATCATCAAGACCTTTTTTTTCCTTTTCTAAGCTGAAAGTACATTCAAAGGTTGGCATTGGCCGTATATGATCAGCATTACATAGGATAAATCAAAAGGCTTGTTTATTCATAGAAAGTTTTTTATTTAGTTCACGTTTGATAGCTAAATCAAAAGGCTTATTTATTGATAAAGATATAGTAATTGAGTATTCAGTGTAGGTGCATGTATGAATTTTTATATTTGAAATGGGTTTAACATAAATAAATTTGAAGTATGGAAAATTTAACAACTTTGATGTTGGAAATTTTAGGGATGGAATTTTGTTTTTGGTTTTGTGGATGAAAATTTGATTTCGTGTTTGGAAGAATGTGATCCGGGTGTCAAGAACTTGGTTAGTGAATATATAAAGCACGCGAGCGTGCTCTCGAGTCTAGGATAGAAGAAATATAATAAATTTTATCAAAATATAGTAGAACCTTAGGGACCGAGAAATTGGATTCTCATTTTCTTATAAGAATCTTCCTATTATATTCCTATTCAATGAAATTTTTTTTTTTCCACAAGGCTTGAGGGAACAGAATCGGAATTGAGGCTTTCAAACTGATGCTCGTAGAGACTGAACTTTCCGGCTTGAAGCTACAGGTGAGAACCCAGCTTGACTGCACCAAACTGAAACGCGAGGCGACAGGTAAAACGAGGTCCAGTGAATCCAAGGTCAAAAAGCCTAGCACGGGAGGTAAAGTCACAGAACAATCTCACAGATTGTGACAAGGAAAAATCTTGACCTCCCCGCTTTTCAGACGGATCAAAAATCATATTGAAATCACCCAAACAAAGCCATGAGATACTGGAGGAAGGTGGGGATGACGTCAAGTCCGCATGGGCGGGCCATCCACCTTCGAATGGTGTTGGTCCGTAGGACCGTGAACGGATTCGCCTCTGGCCTCTGGGCACGTCGGAACCGCATGAGTTATACTGCCCCATTGAGACCACGTGCAATGCCCATACAAGGTATCAAAGAGTAAGGAAGAGGAGAGAGAGAGGGGAAACTATCCAACTCAGGAGAAGACACTTTACCAAGGAGTAATAGCTGGATTGCTTCGTAAGGCTAGAGATCCATTCCTTAACCAAGCGCACCGCCAGGAGCAAAGCTAAGAGCTCAGTGAACGGAGTCAGGCCAGACAACTTACCATTACCTAGTCTGTCTGGGCCCAGAGTATCTATCTATATGAAGAAGAAATCATGTAAGGAAGGGGATTCTTATTTGTACAAATGGTAGTTTGCAGGCCAAGCAGTTGCAGTTTCCTGTAAGCCACAGAAGATGGGTGTAAAGACCTGGAAAAAGGTAGCTCGGCTTGGAGATCGTACTTCTCTCACGCTAGGAGTGGCTGGTGCACAGAGTAAGAAAGGGAAAGTGAGCACTCCTCTCGGAGCTCCGCTCTTCCCCTCTCCCGCCCTTCGTGCATGACAGAATTTTCGCTTCTTAAACTGCAAATCTTTCTTATCCACGACTGTCCCCTGGAGTCTCACCGAACTGGTAAACGGCGTCGTTCGGGGTAGAGCTTTTTGTGGAGGACCTCTCTGTATGGTTTGAATCAAAAGAAATCTGAAGCGGTTTCATTCGATTTGTTGTGGATTGGATGATGGAAAAACCAGCAAGCAGCAAGCCTAGGTTTCCTCACCTTGCCTTCTCCCTTGGCTGGATCTTAAAAAATTCATGTATGATAGTGGTCGATCCCTCGGGAGTGACATTCCTTACTTTTGATTTTGTTCACGTGGTGATCTTCTGGATGTACTCGCCTTGCTTCTACTTGAATGGATCTTGCCTTGTGATTTGCATTCTCTAACCTTCCCGGCTTGGTCAGAAAGACTTTTCAACCTTACAACATTTGGATTACCCGGATGGGCGATCTCTTTCTCTTTCGCTCAAAGATGGAAAACCTAGTCTTTTTTCTCTTTCATCCCATCTATCCTTGTAGTCATGCCGACTCTTCTCTTTCGCTGGTTCGGGGTTCTATTCATAAGGGGATTGTCGGGTGCGTCTTGAGATCCTAATTGCCATGGTTCCGCAGCATCACAAGGACCTCCCCCCGATTTGAACACCTCGACTAGAACTTATGAGCGAGATTCTCTTTTTCGAAACATCATTGCTTTCAGTCGGGAAGTTTTTTTTATGCAGGTGAAAGTAGGGGATCCATTGCTCCTCCCGTCTTTTCCGGCAAATGCTATGTTCAACTATGCCCACCCACCTCGACAAGCCCGGAACTCCAGTCAATAAATGAACGGAGGGATGAACCGGATTCGAATACAAGAGAAGATGTTTGAAACCTCCTGCCATAAGGAAGGGGAGCTCTTACTACGGATCTCCCTCTCTCCCTGCTTTCGACGCCTTGCTATTCTCTCAGGGAAACTCCTCCTAAGATCCAGGCTAACTTTTTCAGGCAATGGAAGTGACTGTTTTCCTGTTTCGCTTGCTCTTTCCGTTCCAGTTTCACTCACCTTTTCTTTGATGAGCCGATCCCGAAAACAAACAAGGAACCGACTCGAGCCAGACCTTTTTTGCCGATAAATAAAGCCAAGATCGATTAGAAAGGCGAAACCCTCCTCATTGCCCTTTTTACGCCCAAAAAGGACAGGTACCCCTAAAAGGTATAATCACTCAAGAGGTACCTTTCACTCGGTTTTCTGTTCTCGAGTTTGTCAGGCACCTTTCAGGCACTTTTACCAATCATCCCGACACAGAAATACTCATTTGTGATCCCGCTCTTCCAATCCTCGAGGATTGGAATCCAACACTTCCATTGTCCCTAAAAAAGAAAAAGATGACCCCTTCTTCCTGAGCATTACCCATAAATATTAATTACTGACCCCGGAGGGGCCCCCGGTTGCTTTGGCGCGCCCCCATGAAAGGTCAGCCTTAGTGACCAATTCTGCAGTAAAAGGTGCAAAGGGAAATTTAATCAGAGCAAATGATCAAAGTCAGCTAGATAAAGATCAACTCAAATGCGATCACTGCGGAAGGACGAGACATACCCGAGATACCTGCTGGAAATTGCACGGTAAGCAGATCATCCGCCAAAATAAGGTGAGAAACCCTCTCTTGGGAGCCAGTTCTAAACAAGGAGAAAGGTTGATCAAATCCACTGCAGTTCTCATTGCTTCACTTGTGGCCTTCCCCATGGAGCAGTATGGCCACGCCTAAATGCGCCTGGCAAGTGAAACTTTCTATTTTGGGCAATTAACGAGAGTTGCTATTTCCGACTTTACCTAAAATGGTAAGTTCACCCCATTTCTCAATGAGCCAGGCGGATCTATTTCTCAATGAAATTCACCCCATATGAAGCCCGCGAAGTGTGCATGACATATAAATATATCCTAATGACAATGCACGTATGCGGGCCAAGTCCGACCCCACCCAGAGCAACCCGGGCGCGGCCCAAAAGGCGCCGGTCGGTCCATCTCCCGCCCTCCCGCCTTCGTCCCTCTCTCTCTCTCTCTCTCTCTCTCTCTCTCTCGCCCTTCCCCCCCTAGAAATAGATAATATAGAACCCTCGCTCGCTTCTTCCTCTGTAGTACACTGAACTTTTGCAAATTGCGGAGTTCTAGTGTGAGAATAGTGACTTGTACTATTCTGGAGAATTGGGTTGAGTTTGGAGAGCTTCGGAGTGTTTTCGGGACTTAAGAAGTGCGAAAACGGACTCCGGGAGTCGAAATCTGCAAAATTGCAGATTTTGGCATTGTATACCGGTATGTACTATCGCATACCGGAATTGGAGTAGGGATACCGGTACTGGCATAGCGCATACCAGAATCCCTTTGCGCAGACTGCTGGCCGAGGCTCGGTTTGCGGGATTTTTGGTTGGATACCGGTATGCCCATGCGCATACCGGTATACAATGCTGCAGAATGCTGTTTTGAGCAGTTTTGCAATTTTGGCTTTGTGAGGGGCTTTTGGGGATATTGTTACATCTCTATAACTTACCCCTTCACCCTCCATTTGTTGCTGTGGCTGAGGCATGGAGGAGAAGGAGAAAGGTAGGGTTTCCCCTCTCTCTCTCTCTAGATTTTCTTGCTCCAACCCTCTCTAGATCATGTTTTGATCTCTTTTCTTCCCATTTTCTCCATGGAGGATGACTCCTAGGCATGGAGGGAGCTCGTGGCCCTTGTGGAGAGCTCGTTGGTGGATGGATCTTCAACCCTAGCTTGCTTGAGCTCGGTTGGAGGCTTGATTTGAGGTTAGTAAGCTCTCTTATAACCTCAATTCGTGATTTTTGCATGAGATTTAGCTATAAAACCTAGTTTCTTGGAAATTAGGGTTTATGTTGGGGTTTCTTGTATGAGAGTTCTTGAGGTGGAATTGATGGGTGTAGAATGTTATGTTAGGTTGGATTTGAGGCCTCCTAACTCTATTTTGGAATTTGGACGAGAGATTTTTGGATCTAAGGTAATTCCACCCTTTTTCCCCTCTTTGTATGTCACTTTTCGATTTTGGTTGTTCGATGTTCTAACCCCATAGGAATCTCCCTTAGGGCGCTAGAAATCGAGGGGACAACTTCGTTTCGAAGTACTGCGAGGTTCCGACGGATTTCCGGTGGGTTTGACCTCACCGAAATGGGTGAACTCCCCCTATGTCTCCTATCTTGTTATAGGATTAATTAGATGCATAATTATGTTAATTATGGCATGATGATAATTGTGAATACATGAGACATGCAAGTTGTTTATAAAAATGCATACTTTATATAGTAGGGCATGATAAGAGCATTATGCATGCTAGGATGTTTGCACTATTAGCGTAACGACGCACTAGGAAATGCTAAGTATATTATGCATGCTAGGGATGAGCGTCATTGGAGACACCACTTGAGTGGTGGGCTAGTGAACTTTCTTGCATACCAATGTATGCTTGTATAGAGAAAAGAGGATTTATGGCAAATGTATTATATGTACGTTTGCATAAAGAAAAGAGAGGATTTGGCATATGCAGACTAAGTAGTTGCACCTCATTTAGGTGAGCAACTTTGACGGGCATCGTTGACTTTGGCTCGACCTTTTGGTCGTGGATTGATTCCATGTTTAAGACATGAGGAAAAGGATTGTATGTACATTTGATATTATAATTGATTAAACGTGAGTCCATTGGGTTATTTAGACACTTGCATTATAATTTTATACTCTATGAAGTAGAGGTTATTGTAGCTTATGAATAGCATGATTATGGACTTGTTGGCATTGTAGAATGCATGGATTATAGCATTAGTGAATGCATGACATATGGCATCGTAGAATGCATGATTTTGGGCATTTGTAGAATGCATTGGACATGGCATTAGAATAATGCATGATATATGGCATTAGAAGAATGCATGGTTTATGAACTTAGTAAACAGTGAGATGAACAACTACATGTTAGAGACATGGACATATTGGTAGGGACATACCATCGGACATTGAGAACAACATGATAGTGTTGACATTTTAGCATATTGGCTATTGAATGTATTAAACATAAAGTGATATGTTTTGACATAACGTGAGATTAAAACGTATGGTATTATTACGGTTGATTTGTTGCTTGTTCGCCACTATGCTCGTTTACACATGCTTGTGAGGGTCGCTCCCTACAAGCCCAGCACTCCGGAGATGGCTAGCGACAGTCGTGTCGCCCCTGTGTTTGAGAGAGCGCCGAAATGGAACCGCCGTGGGCTAGGCTCACCCTTAGCGTGAGGGTGGTGACTACCACGGAGCCATTAGGCACGGCACAAGATGAACAACCCGCTATTATATTATTTTATGGCTACACAATTATGGTGTATGCAAGGTGATTATTCATATGGTAAAAAGGTTAATTTAACCGGAACGAGATATTTGACACCCTAATTAATTGTTGCATATACATATAGGGTATGGACATAGTTTAGGGTGGTGACATTGTGACATTTCATGTAGTGAACACAACTTTTATATTGTTGAGAACAAGTTATTTGGTTCATACATGTAGTAGCAAAATGAACTTACATTACACACTTGTAGTTGAAGACAAGTCATTATGCATTAGTAAACTTGACATATAGTAAGTTTATGACATTAGATTATGTGTAATTGAACATGGCATATATTGACATGCATGCAAACCATGAAATTAATTATTGAGCATATGACATTAGAACATGTTTATGTTCATGTAGATGTTTTAGTCATTGGAGGCAAGATAGGTGTAGAACTACCTGTTTAGCATTATGTATTATATGCTTTCTGTTTTATGTTTAAATTTTACTATCTTGCCTCAGTTGGCCTAGCGGTGTAATTCGCCACTCTCGGCGGCTTACCCACTGGGAACTATTGAATAATAGTTCTCACCCCCATTGTTGTTGGGTTTTTCAGAGCCTTCCGCAGCAGGAGAGGCTTGGGATCGCGGCGAGGGGTTAGCAGCTAGCTAGAGCCTCTACGGTGTTATTATTGTAGGCATACCATGTTGTCCTTTCATTTTATTTTACATGAAAGGTGTATAGATGTTGGTTGACCTACTGCTGATAAGATGTATAATATGTTATTGTATATCTTGAGATTTTAGTTGTATGGATTTTATTTTAGTTGTAGACATATGTTCTCGCTCTGATTACCTTGTTTAGGATGTATGATTTATCCTTCTTGATGGTTATTAGTATAGACGCCTCGTGTACATTGTGTTGTTTGAGGTACACGGCGGGTCTGTGCACGTGCCTGGTAGGCTCCCTCGAGGGCCCGGGGCGTGACAGATTATAGTGGTATCAGAGCCTAGGGTTGATAGGAACGTGAGAGACGGGATCTCTTGTGACATATGTCACGCCCCGGGCTAGTTCTAGATGCGGAAAAATACGTGCCAATTTTTTTTTTTTTGAAAACTGTTCTCCACACGAGGACTCTCTTTTTAAAATCACAAAACCGAGCAATCAGAAATCCATTTGAAAACCGTTTCCCACACGGAAACCTTGTTTTACGATGCTACCACGAGGGGTAGAAAACCAAAATGCTCGATAAATAAAACGACGGGAAAACGAGGATACAACCAATCAATCCAAGCATGCTATCATCACATAATCATAAGGAGTAAATTCACAACACATAGGCATGCTAGAATTACAACGGGGTAACTGAACCACACATCACATCTATCAAATGGAGGTAGGGGAATAACCAAATCTGGGGAAGTAGCCTCACGAGTCGGAACCTCTAGAGCTACTATCTAGTCGTGCCTCGCAGCGTCCCGACACTCACCACCCTGCTCACCTGAAACCTGCAATGGGGGTGGGGGGTGAGAACATGCACGCATGTCTCCCCTCCCAGTGGGTACCGCAAGCCGACGAAGGCGAGGTGTACACACCGGCACGAGGGTCAACAAAAGATAGATATGGTATACAGTAGCACAAGTAAGTATGAGGCTAACATACAACTGAAATAACTATGCTACTGTAAGCAACTAGTATGCATCAAAGGGAAAACCACGAAGTAAACCCAATCTGAAAATACCGGGACGTATCCCATGCACTGTCACCTGCTCATCTATAAGCACATAAACCTTCTGGACGCACTGCATCAAGGCTCACGGGTCGGCACAAACTCAACGACCCTTTTCCGGAAAAGAACACCTCCAAACGGTGGATCAGACCGCGGTGTACGTGAAGTGCTAGAAGAGCTGTGACGATCGATGCAAATGCTCAATCCACAGAACGGCAACAAGCCGAGAAGCAACCAATAAACCACAACTAGGATCGCTCGGAACAACAGGCGATCCTCCGACCAACTGGGTCGTCTCAAGGAACATGCAAGCCACACTAGGATCGCTCGGAATGATAAGCGATCCCCCCCCGACCGACTGGGTCGTCTCAAAGAACATGCAAGCCACACTACTCTACTATCCAAGCACGCATATAAGTAGAGTCTACGGGAGTCAAGTGAACTAAAAACTGTAATACAAAGGAAAGGATAGAAAGGTATCACCGTAGTCCACTGAACCGACTCCGGATCGAAGTACCCACCTGTAGGTAAGATCCAATCTAACACCGACGGCTCTCGGGAACCGCGACAGGACCTACGAAAGACTCACAGGGTCAAGGTCCACCAAGTCGACGCTAAACACAAAGCTCTCACATCCCGAAACCGACGGATCGCCCGGGAAACCCACCGGGGCGATCCCGAAACCACACAAAGCCCCGGAGGGGTACCAAACAACCAACAAGGTCCCTCGCTGTCCCCGAACACACAAAACCAAGTGACGGGACAGCGAGCACAAGCTCGGGGTGCTACGAACATCAAACGCACCCGAAAAGGCTTCCCGGGTTCCCGAAAAGTGCCGAATTGGCACCGGAACCCCACATCACTCATCCGCTGTCCTCGGAACTTCGGGACAGCGATGAGGAACAGCCAACGAGGCTACACGACGAAGCCAAGTCGCTCGCGAAAACAGCGAGTGAGTCGCACAACTAGAAACGTGCGTTTCGCCGATTATTTCATCGAAAAACGCGTCGGAAACGAATCCGAAACTCCACGAAGGGCGAGGGGGTTGGACAACCAGTCCACAGGGTCCCAAGGACCAAACCCTTGCTGCCCACAGCGTCGCAACGCTGCCACAAGCGCCTAAGTCCACAATCAAGCACAATTCCATACATACAAGCAATAAACGGAGCCGTTCGAGCAAACCGTACGTCCGCAGCCATTACCTAAGATGGTACCGTGGTAGTCAAGTTCATTCTCACGCTTATCTCGGGAATGAGACTCCTCCCCCAAACGGCGATCCACTTCATCGGCTCCCAATCCTGCAAGCGGGCTCTGATCAAACGATCGAATAAGGCTAACATCCGGAGTGTCGCGCGCTTGTAGGGAGTTTTTTGGCGAGTTTGCGACCCTCAAGCAAGCATGTTGCGAATAGAGCACAAGGCCGCAAACAAGACGACTGATCCTAAGTATACTGTGGGGGGGGGGGGGGGGGGGGGGGGTAGGGGGGGGTAATGCGGGGGCTAAGAGGCAAACAGAGGGCAGGGGGGGGGGGGGCAGGAGGGGGGGGGGGGCGAGGGGGAAATACCATCATGTCTAATAAACATGGCATAATTCACGCAACATCGACAACTCGTAGGAGTCTGAATAATGAGACACATAAAGTCACAGCTGTGATCTCAATATCAACATCGTGGGTATATTGCTTAGTCTCCTAACATGCAAATTGTTACATGTGCACTCTGTGAATAGATAATGGAATGGACCTACGATGCTCTGTATTCTCACGACCCCAACGATGAGTTGATACTCGTCACTGTGACTATAACCTAAAGACCATAAATCAATGCAGTGTGATTCGTAATTGCTTTATTCGATTGCTCAGTTCTATACATATGCCATAAGTCCATGCATGTATTGTGTCTGTAATGACCTTACATTAGTCATGCATTCTACAATGCTGTTCTATATAACCCATGCATTGTATGTCACTAATGTGCCTGTCAATTCTATGCACTCTACATATAATGCCAATATGCCGTTGCCGATTCATTATAATGTCCATATATCATGGCTCCCCAAAGATTCAAGTATAGACATATGCTTGGAAGTCTCGATATACAAATCGCAAATATCAAAGTGAGACCCCTTTCCTCATGTCTTAAACATGGAATCGGTCTCCCTAACGACCAAAAGGTCGAGCTCAATGTCAACAATGCTTCCGACAATTCTTGGATCAGTTTGTCGTGGTCTTCATTGACGAATACTGATCTATTTGAGGAGCGACGTGGAGCATGAGGATCATCTTCGACGAGATCTCCAGACGTTTCGAGAGCATAAGCTTTACGCTAAGCTCAAGAAATGTGAGTTCTGGCTTCGGGAAGTCTCCTTCTTGGGTCACATCGTGATGCAGTCTGGTATCGCGATGGACCCGAAGAAGGTGGACTCAGTGTTGGATTGGCCTGTTCCGACTTCTGTGACGGAGATCAGGAGCTTCCTCGGCTTGGCGGGGTACTATCGGCGATTCGTTGAGGGTTTCTCTAAAATCGTCGGTCCTTTGCACAAGCTGACGAGGAAGGACGAGAAGTTTTCGTGGACTCCCGAGTGTCAGAAGAGCTTTGAGGAGTTGAAGGACAGACTGACTCGTGCCCCTATCCTGGCATTGTCGCAGCCTGGCGAGGACTTTGTGGTCTACTGCGATGCTTCTCGGATAGGATTGGGGTGCGTGCTCATGCAGCAGGAGAAAGTCATCGCGTATGCGTCGCGCCAGCTGAAGGACTACGAGAAGAACTATCCGACGCATGATCTCGAGCTAGCAGCGGTGGTGTTCGCTCTCAAGCTTTGGAGACACTACCTGTACGAAGCACATTGCGAGGTGTTCACGGATCATCAGAGTCTGAAGTACCTCTTCACTCAGAAGGAGCTGAACCTCAGACAGAGACGGTGGCTTGAGCTTTTGAAGGACTACGACCTCTCTATCCAGTACCATCCGGGCAAGGCGAACGTTGTGGCGGACGCCTTGAGCCGGAAGCAGCCTTCGGCGGAGCTGTCTCTCATGATCACCGACTAGGAGCGCTTGGTGGAGAAATTTCGTCGACTGGAGTTGGAGATCCTACCTACTGGAGCTACCGCACAGCTGTTGACCTTGGGGGTGCAGCCCACCTTGGCAGACCAGATTTCTAGTGGACAGCTGACGGACTCGCACTTGCAGAAAGTGCGAGCAGAGGTGGAGCAGGGTAAAGATAGAGATTTCACGATCCACGCCGATGGTTCTCTTCATTTTCGAGGACGGAGGTGTGTGCCCAGTGATCCGGATTTGAGGCGAGAGATCTTGACTGAGGCACATCGGTCGCTGTACACCGTTCATCCTGGAGGGACTAAGATGTACCGTGACCTGAAGCAGAGTTTTTGGTGGCCTGGCATGAAGATGGACGTAGCTCAGCATTTTGAGAGGTTTCTAGGCTCGGGACATTTTGAGAGGTTTCTGGGCTCGGGACATTTCGGGCGCCCGGATCTTGGGAAGTGGACGCCCGAATGTTTTCGGAGCTGATGGTCGTTTCGGATGGGTCCGAAAGTTGCTGACTTATTTCGGATCTGGGCGCAGGTTTCAAACGCCCGGATTGTGGATCCGGATTGGGCTTATGACGTGGATTTACACGTGTCGTGTTGCAGGACACGTGTCGATCGCCGGATGAGCGCCGCCTCACCGTTGCTGACTGTTGCCGGACCGCTTGACCGCCAGCTGACACCTGGCTTACTTGATTTCCGGACGCCCGGAAGTGGGAATTCGGGCGCCCGAATGTGGAGATTTGGAGCCTATAAATAGGTGAGCCCCCTGATTGTTTTGAGCCACTTTCCCATTTCGTATTCCACCTTTGCTAGAGAGAGAAAGCTAGAGTAAGGGCCATGTGTTGGCATTAGTTATGATCTAGCTTGTTCTATTCTACTGTGTTGTTCTGATCTGGTTCTGATCAGTTGTTCTGTTGAAGGTTACAGTCCATTCGGTGGTATATTCTGATTGGAGTACAGTTCGAGCCTAGGGTGTGCTCTGGAGGATTGGATATGAGATTGTAGTTGATTTCCACCGTGGTTGGATTAGCTTTTGAGGTGGGTTAATGTTTGCCAGATTGAGTGGATTTCCTCCTATGTGCTTACTCTCATGTTAGCATGACATGATATTGTTGAGATTATGTTAGTTATGACTTGTTTAGGTTGAGACTGATTTACTACTTGCATGTGTATGATATGATCATAGGTGAGATAGTGATATATGATAGCAAGCATGATTTCATTATGTTCTTGATGCATGAATTAGCCTACACCTATCCTGTTGATATCCATTGTACTAGTTGTTGTACATACTAGTGTAGGTGATCTATTGTGGCTCGTGCTATATTATTTGTACCTCCTCTTTGTGGTAGAGTTGAGTTGTTTGTGAGCACTTGAGCATTGATCAGATGATTGGGTCATACTTGTTGATTAATGCATTTGAGGTGTCGAGGGCACGTGAGATTCTTCTGTGAGTTCAGATTGACCCATTTTGATCATATACCTGTGGGTGCTTGGCGATATGTGTTGTGATATTATACTCGGTTGGGTCGCTCCCACGAGGACCACTCCGGAGTTGGTTTATGTGTAGTACAGAGGGTTTATGCCTGTACTAGTTGGCTCCCTACGGGTAGAGCGTGATGTTCAGGCCGCAGGTATGATATTATGGATTTATGATAGTCCTCGTTTGATGTGTTATATTCAGATCATTGATATTCATATTGACAGTTTGAGCATTGTGCATAGTAGTGGTAGTTTATCTCCTACTTTCTTTATTGCTCTCTATATATCTTGAGATCGAGGACTTAGTGGGCAGACCGCTGACGCTGGTGGCGGTACCCACTGAGGACTACTTGTTTGATAGTAGTTCTCACACCCGTTGTTGACACCTTTTTGCAGAGTCTTCTTCTCCAGCAGTGCATTCTGAGCGTGGAAAGGAGACCGTCGGGTAGAGCAGTTCCCCGGACATTTGCTAGAGGTATATCCCATTTTTGGTAGATGATCCTATGAGTATGTACATATAGTGATATGGAGATTGTCAGTGATGTATATTTTTGGTTGTAGATTGATGTATGTATGTACAGTGAACTTATTATTTATATAGCAGCTCTGTTACTTTTGATACCTTTAGCTGTTAGTGGATGTTGATTTCGCTTCGTATGCTCAGTTTTATTACTGTGTATACGGCGGGTCTGTTGATGTGCCTGGGTAATGTTAACCGGGGCGTGACAGCTCTACTTGGATGAGATCGTCAGGCTGCATGGGGTGCCAGTGTCGATCGTTTCGGATCGGGATACTCGCTTCGTGTCCCAATTTTGGAGGAGCTTGCAGCAGGCCTTGGGAACGAAGCTCAACTTCAGCACAGCTTTCCACCCTCAGAGTGATGGGCAGTCGGAGCGAGCCATTCAGACTCTCGAGGATATGCTCCGAGCTTGCATCTTGGACTACGAAGATGGGTGGTACAAGTACCTTTCCTTGGTGGAGTTCGCCTACAACAATAGCTTCCAAGCGAGCATTGGGATGGTACCGTACGAGGCTCTGTTTGGACGTCGTTGTCGATCTCCGATCTGTTGGGATGACGTAGGTGAGCGTCGAGTGATCGGGCCTGACTTGTTGGAGGACGCAGAGGCCAGGATTCGCAGTGCGAGGCAGCGGCTACTGACTGCGCAGAGCCGACAGAAAAGCTATGCGGACCAACGACGACGTGACCTAGAGTTTGAGGTCGGTGAGCATGTGCTGCTCAAGGTGTCGCCGTCTCGGGGGATCAAGCGGTTCGGATTGCGGAACAAGCTTAGTCCGCGATTCGTGGGACCGTTCGAGATTCTTGAGCGTGTGGGTCCGGTGGCTTATCGGTTGGCTCTTCCTCCTAGTCTTGCTCGAGTGCACAACGTCTTCCACGTGTCCATGCTTCGGAAGTACATCCCTGACCCGTCTCATGTGATCAGCCCGACGACGGTTCAGTTGAGGGAGGATCTCAGCTACGACGAGGCGCCGTTGCAGATTTTGGCTAGCGAGGTGAAGCAGTTGAGGAATCGGAGAATCCCGTATGTGAAAGTTCAGTGGGCAAATCACGAGGAGCGCGAGGCTACTTGGGAGCTGGAGTCTTCTATGCGAGAGCGGTACCCACAGTTGTTTGCGGATGATGTGTGAGTAAGTTTCGGGGACGAAACTTCTTGTAAGGTGGGAGTGATGTAAGATCGTGGATTTCGAAAGTTTTATTTTTGAATTTTGAATTTGAATTTGAGTTGTTCTCTCTCTCTCTTTCTCTACATATAGATATATGTATATGTATATATATATATATAGGCTGGTATACTATCGGTAGCACGGAGGCCTTCGTGCTACCAAGTTGTTTTCAATGATGCGGCTTCCAAATCGACGATCAGCACCGTTATACTTGATCTACACTATTGAAAATATTTGAAAACTAAATTTCATAAATTTTCGACATTATTTGGCAAGTAATCAAAAGGTCTCAAAATTGACAATTTTAATGGTCGATGTGATGCATTTGTGAATTTAACGGTGTAAAACAATTCAAATCTGATGAATTTTTTATAAAAAATTCTTTGAACTATTTAGA
Source organism: Puya raimondii (assembly GCA_016920855.1). Lineage (NCBI taxonomy): Eukaryota > Viridiplantae > Streptophyta > Magnoliopsida > Poales > Bromeliaceae > Puya > Puya raimondii. Next base: position 46,421,197 of record JABWPP010000049.1, read on the forward strand.
GTAAGATCAGTACCTCTGATCTTAAATTTAAGTTTTTTATCATCATTTTTTTATGAGATTTTTATTTTCAGCCGTTCATTTTTCGACTACTCGTTTGATAGGTAAATGATATCGAAAAATTATGAAATTTAGTTTCCAAATACTTTCAATAGTATAGATCAAGTCTAACAGAGTCGATCATCGATTCAGAAGCCGCATCATCGAAAACAACTTGGTAGCACGGAGGCCTCCGTGCTACTGATAGTATACCAGCCTAGCTCTATAAGTATATATATATGTGTGTGTGTGTGTGTGTGTGTGTGTGTGTGTGTGTGTGTGTGTGTGTGTGTGTGTTTGTAATTGTTGTGCTTTTGTGTGGAGGCGAAGGGGAAGGCTTGTGTCGCGAATCGGCGACCGTTTCTGGAGATCCAAAATAGTAGGTTCGATGTCTCGGCAGTGCTGATCGCAATGGGGTGATCCGTTCATGAATCCGACCGTCGGATCGCGGGATATTGCGAGATCATCGCTGAGGGGTCGAAATTGCATTTTCGATCTTTTCGCAAAAAGGCCCATATTTTATGTGCCGAATTGCGTGAAACCGGTTGTGGAGGGGTGTTGTCGTGTTTTACACGCGCTGTTGGGGACTTGGGTTAAAATTCTTGTTTGTTGTGGACTTAGGTGCAATTGTGCACTTGTGTATAAAGTGCATGTGAGCTAACCTAACCCTAACCCTAATTTTGCTGTGCCCTAGCCCCCCTAGCCTCCTCCTCCTCCTCCTCCTCCTCCTCCTCCTCTTCCTCCAGATCCTCCCCGTGCACCGCCGCCGCCGCCGGCCTGTCCATGGCCGGCTGGAGCCTCTCCCTCTCTATTTTCTTCTTATTTTCTTTCCTTCTTCTTCTTCCTTCATGGCCGAGGACCACCATAGGAGACAAAGTGCCCTAGGGTCTTCTCTGCGGCCGCGCCTCGACGTCTGGCGAACTCCCCGGCCACTGCCGCCGTCGCCGCACGCCGCCTGCACCGTCGCGAATCTCCCTATGCTGCTGCGGGAAGGGTGCGGGCAGCACCTTCTTGCTCGGTGCCGCCGTCGCCTCCCGCCATCGGGGTGGTCTTCCGCCGGCCTCCGGGGGACCTCCGCCGCCGCTGCCAGCCTCCTTGGCCGCCCCCGTGCCGCCGGTGCGCCGCCGCAGCCGCCGCTAGGGTAAGTTCTGCAGCCCGGCCGAGGGCTTCGAGCCGCCGCCGCCGCCGCCCTTTTTTGTCACGGTCGCCCCCCTTCTGGCGTACGATGACCTCCTCTTGCCAGTGCTCGCCTCCCCGGCCGCCGCCGCTGCCGTCCGTGGCCGTACGAGCGTGCCCTAGCCGCCTTTTGTCTTTCCGGGAGCGCCTCTCCTTCCTGCGGCGCCGCCGCCGCCCGACGTCGGTTAAGGTGAGCACCCTCACCCCCCTCGTCCCCCGCGTCCGACTTGGGCTGCCGCCCGCACCGCATGGCCGTCGACTGCCGGCCGGAGCTAACTTGCTCCGACCAGGCTCGATTTAGGCTTGGCAGGGGCAGCCCTTGTTGTTCCTGGCCTCCGGTTGCCTCCTGATCATCGAGGAGGGGAGCACGATGACCGCAGAGGCTCTCTGGTCATCGTGCTCACCTCCGTTTGCGTCGGGAGTGCCCCGTTGCGTGGTTTCGGCAAAGTCGAGCCCTATTATTTCTTGTGATTGACGTCTTCTTGGGTTGTTTGAGCCCCGCGACTAATTTCGTCGCTTCGGGTTGCGAGCATGGTCTCTGCTGCGTTGAAACCTTTCCGCAGGTGTTCATGGAGGGTTGTGCGGATGAGCAGAATGCTCCAACAGCTTATTTAATGCTTATTATTGTATTATAGTTGCATGTTTAGGGCTTGTGAGCTTTGTCGCAGTGTGGAGACGCTGCGGGCAGCAAGGGCTTGACCCTTGAGGCCTAGTGGACTGGTTGTCCAATCTCGTAACGCCTTCACGAAAATCCGGTTTGATTCCCGGTGCGTTTTCCGACGAATTAGTCGGCGGAACGTACATTTTGGTCATGGGACCCACTTGTTGGTTTCGTGGGCGACCTGGCTTTGTCGTATAGCCTTGTTGGCTATTTTCCTTCGCTGTCCCGAAGTTCCAAGGGCAGCGGATAAGCGACGGAGGGTTCCGGTGCCAAAATCAGCATCTTTCGGGAACCCGGAAAGCTATTTTCGGGCGCATTGATGCTCGTGGCACCCCAAAATTGTGTCCGCTGTCCGACCACCCTATTTGGTGTGTTTGGGGACTGTGGGCGGCATGGTTTGTTTGTTAGTACCCCTCTGGGGCTTGGTTTGGGTTCGGGATCGTCCCGCGGGTTTTTCGGACGATTCGACAGTTTCGGGTATATGAGCTTGTGTGTTTGGTGTCGACTCGGTGGACCTTGACCCTGTGAGTATTTTGTAGGTCCTGTCGACATCCCTGTGAGCCGTCGGTGTTAGGCTCTTCCGTTCCTTCAGGTGGGTACTTCGATCCGGAGTCGGTACAGTGGACTAGCGGTGATACCCTTCTATCCCTTTCTCTTGCATGTTTGGATATAGTTCACTTGACTCCTCTTATCTCTACTTGTGTGAGCTTGCCATTACTAGAGTAGTGTGATTGCATGGTTTATTGAGACGACCTGGTTGGTCGGTGGTGATCGCCTGTTGTTCCGAGCGATCTCCGATATTCGTATATCAGTTGCTATACTCGGCTTGTTGCCATTCTATGGATTGAGCATATTGCATCGATCGTCACAGCTCTTCTAGCACTTCACGTACACCGCGGTCTGATCCACCGCTTAAGGTGTTCTTTTCCAAAAAAGGGTCGTGCGTTTCCGACCCGTGAGCTTCTTGTCATGTGCATCTGCGGAGGTTATGTGCCGGTGAGTGAGCATTTTGTGACATTGCCAGGGATCCGTCCCTGTGGCCTGGTGGTGATTGGATTTCATTGTTTATCTACAGTTGATGCATATGCTGTTTATTTATAGTAGCGTAGTCGTTCATTTATTGTCATACTCATGCTTACGCTACTGTTTTACCTATCCATCTATCTGTTGACCCTATTGCCGGTGTGTACACCTCGCCTTCGTCGGCTTGCGGTACCCACTGGGAGGGGAGACATGTTTACATGTTCTCACCCCCCGCCATTTTCGTCGGCTTGCGGTACCCACTGGGAGGGGAGACATGTTTACATGTTCTCACCCCCCGCCATTGTTGATTTTTTTAGGTGAGCCGGGTAGTGGGAGTCAGGACGTGGTGAGACGCGACTAGCTAGTGCGCATTAGAGGTCCCGACCAGTATATCCGTCATATTGGTTTTGCTCCTGATCCTCTCGTTTATTTAGTAGACATGCTTATGGTTCAGTTACATAGTGTGGTTTGCTTATTTATCTATTTGTTTGGATATTGTGACTTTTGACTTATCGCTATCTCATGTGGACTTATGGTTTATTCCGAGTTATCTGTCTATCGTGGATTTCTACCCGTCGTGGTAGCTGGTTTTTAAATAAGGTTTCCGAGTGGGAAACAGATTTCAAATGGCTTTTGATCGATCGGCTTTTGGTTTTCAAAAGAGAGTTCTCGTGTGGGGAACAGTTTTAAAAGGATATTTGAAATGATTGAAGTTAGGGTTTCAAAACAAAGCTTCCGGGTGGGGAGTGCTTTTAATAGAATGTTCTGGTGTACTGTGCATTGCATCATCCTTCGCCTAAGGAGTGCTCAGATTTCATGCAGGTGTTAAGGATGGTTAGCTGTATGAGATGATTGTTGTGTGTGTGATGAATGAATGGTATTTGTGATCCTGTTATGTATAGTGGTACGCCGTGCAAATACAGGGGAGACTCTGTCCGTGTGGACAAAGGGACCTGTATTTGTGGCGGGTCTGTACGTGGCGCGGGTTTTCGCAACTAAAACTAGCCCGGGGCGTGACAAGTGGTGCCACGTGGTAAACCCCGATACACTACGTGACTGGGCCGTAAAGCCAGCAAAAAAAACGGCATGTGGTGCACCAGGAACACAAAGAAATACATTTGAAACCGAAAAGCAGTTAAGCTTTATGTAGTTAGGATCGGTTAGTAATGGCCCGCAAAATCAGGGCAACTGCCGATCATGGGATTAATTGAATAAACGTCAGGAGGAATTATAAATATATAAGAAACGCCTGACATTGGGGTCTTTTTCCCTGCGAATAGAAAGACCACTTTCAATTCCATGCATTTTCTCTTGTTTTCTAGGAGTAGTCTAATTGCAATCTCTCATTTCCTGCATTTCCTGCCTTTCTTAGGAGTAGTGTTTAAGGTAGAATTTTTCTTAAGAGTGTACACCATACCGGCGCACTTTCTCCTGTAATCATTTTTTCTAAATCTTAAGCAATATATAAACATTTCGGCTCTTCAGCCGAACTGAAAAGTACTATGCATCTGTTAGACTCGGCTGACCCAGCTGAACCGAGTTCACTGTAGAGATTCGAACCCGGCTGATCAGATCCCTCATCAGTCGAATCGCTTGACCCGACGAAGGGCGCAAACTTCGAGGGTCATCATTCGTACACGCTCTATCTCCTCGCACATTCCTCAAAGGGGGACTTTGACCAGGTCAGTGGTCAGAGAAATCGGCTCGCAACAAGGTGTATAAATAGCATTTTTGAATTCTCAATCACCATATAATAAAATTCCCAAAATAAAATAATAAAAATAATTTACAAGGAAATAATCAATTTCATAATCCAATACCCAACATGGACTTATCTAGAAAAGGCCCCATGTTGTTAATTCCTTCTCCTTTTGGACCTTTTCTACGATACAAGTCACTGTACACCATCTGCCACGTCACAGCGTCACCTTCCGCGCTATCTTGCGCCGCTCCCCAACTCAACACTCACTACTTCTCGTTCTGACCCTTCGCCGCATATTCGATCCATTTTCTAGTTTTTACTATTAAAAAATTACAATAATAAAATAACATAAATAAAAGATAAAAAAAATATATTTCTCAACTATAGGCCAATTTTAAATAGATGCTATAATTTTTTTTAATTAATACTTTTAAAACAAATTAAAGAATCTATTTCAAAATGGCCAGTAGACTATAGTTGAGAAAACTTACATACATTTTTATCTATCTAATAATAATAATAATAGAAGGGCCTCTCGGGCTCCGGCAGCGGAGTCGCAAACCCGACGTCACAGCAAATAACGTTAGCCGCCGCCCGCGACCGCGACCGCGATCGCAGCAGCTCCCGCAGAAGCCGAAAGGGGGTTCGTGGTGCGGCGGTAGGGGCCGAGCCACTTGGCGGCCATGAAGCGACGCTTCCGCCATGGCGGCATCCTCAGCCCACGGCTCTGCAGCGACCGCCGCGCTGCCTTCACCACGGCCTTCACCGCCCGCCTTACTTCCTCCGGCCGCGCCACCACCACCACCACCGCCACCGCCACCGCCACCGCCACCGCCGGCAGCGCCGCCGCCACCCGTCCGTACTCCTCCGTTGCCCGTGCCAGCTCGAACTCCGCCGCAAACCCGACGTCGATTATGTACCTGCTGCCTTCGACGCCGTCGTCGGCCATAGTTGCAGCGACGATGTCGATGTACTCGTAGTTGCCGACGGCGATTACCTTCGACCCGTCCCACCGCGCCTTGCAGAGGCCGACATTGTAGCCGCATTCCCGCAGCCGGGCCATCACGGCACGGTGGAACGTCGACCAGCTTTTCTGGAATGTCGCCAACGCTTCCATCGCCGCCGATACGTCGGCTGTCAGGCGAATCCGGAAGGAATCGCCCTTGCCGGCGGCACACAGAAGCCCCTTCACCTCCTTGGCCGCCTTCGCGGCCCGCTCGCCGTCCTCTGCGTCGGACTCCTCCCCGCCGTCTGAATCCTCGACCACGACCACCGCCACGGAGGCCGCGGCAGCGCCGTCGACGGCATCACCTCCGCCCGCCTCGCTCTCTAAGAATACGTTGACGAGGCTGGAGAGCGCCCGCGTGCTCGCTGCCGCTGCTGTCGTACCTGCCCATCGCCACTTCGTCGTCGCAAAGGCGGGCCCTCGCGGCAGCATCGAGGGGGGCCGCTGCCGCCATCGTCGACGCTTTTACTCGAAAAAAATGTCGGAGCGAGTTGTGGCGATTTATAGAAGAGAAGGGAAGGGTGTGGAATATTAGAAGATGTGAGAAGTGTCGACATCTATCGGTCATAGTTTGGTCATCATAAGTAATTTAGACTCGCTGTTGCTGCTGCTCACCGTGGCTAATGATGTGGAAAAAAATGGTGAAATTTATAATCTTCGAAAATGGAATTTTACGTGGAAATATTCTCACTTGTTATTTCAATCATCAAGTGAAATTGTTTTGGTTAAAATTTAATAGAAAAGAGCGATGCGGGGACGGGGAAATAGCACGGAGAGAATATACTAGTACTAGGCATGAGCTAAGGGACGGATACATGGCAGGATATGCTGGGGCACAAGTTGAGATACTAGGTGGTGGGCCCACCCCTACGGCTTCCACACGGTTCAAGGGGGGGCGCGGCACGTGCGGGGATGGGAGGGGCACGTGACTTCACGGGGAGTAGTATTAGTAGTAGTATAGTAGAGGAGTGGAGCGAAGAAATGTATGAAAATTGAAGGGTGGTGTAGTACACTGAACTTCAGTATGTTGTACCGAACTTCTACAAATTGTGGAGTTCTAGTGGAAAGTAGCGTAAAAAGGCTATTTGAATAGCTTCGGCGAGGTTTGGGGCTCATTCAAGTATTTTCGGCGCAAATCGGGCGCGAAAACGGACTTCGAAAAGTTAAGTCTGCTAAACTTGCAGATTTTGTATTGAGTACCGGTACTGAAAACTCGGTACCGGTACGCAATACAAAATAGAGAGAAGCCAGCTCTCGGGTTTTGAGAAACTCAGGCTGAGTACCTTACTGATTTACTGAGTACCGGTACTGATTTACTGAGTACCGGAACACAGTAGAAAACCTGAAAATCCAACATTCGGGTTCTGAGGAACTGAATACTGGGTACCGAAACTAAATGTCTGTGTTCCGGTACGTGAATTCGAGTACCGGTATGCAGTGCTGCGAAATGCTAGTTTGGCTGGTTGCAACTAGTGGAATGTGGGAGAGTTAGTTGCAATTGTTGCAACACCATATAGGAGGGAAAACCTCAGCCACTCCTCCCCTATTTGGACACAAGAGAAAAGAGCACTTCTCTTCTCTCTCTCTCTCTCTCTCTCTCTCTCTCTCCTTCCTCCTCTCTCTCTCTAGTAGAACCTCTCCAATGCTTAGAGCTTGGAAGATCAAGCTTGCAGGAGAGATTGGAGGTGAGAGCAAGCTTTTTGGAGTAAGAAGAAGTTTGAGGAACTCGTGGCAAAGGTGAGTTGTTGATGATTTGGATTTAAACCTTGGAATTGATCTTTTATTTTGAGGTTTTTGGAAACCTTAGGCAATCTAGACCACAAATGGTGGGAATTGGCCATGTGATGTAGGGCTCTTACATGCATGCATGTAAACCCTAGGTAGAAAGAGGGCTTTTGTCATGGGAGGGTCTAAAAATATTTTGACCTTTGGGAATTATAATTGAGGCATAGGAAATCATGTGGGAACACTTGATATCAAGAAACAAATTGATTTTAGGGTTCGTAAATGGTAACGAACCATTTTGCTTGTGTTAGGGCAAGAAGCTTGGGTTAAATAAAGAACTCAAAGCAAGGAGGCCTAAGAGCTCAAAGAATTCAACCATTTGAAAGCTTTTGAGGTGGGTTTGTGTTGCACCAAAGTGATTAGGTCATTTCTATGTCTAGGGTAAAATAACCATAATGATAATGGTAGTTGCATGTTACCCTAGTGTTTAATTGGACATGTTGGCAAAGGTGATTTATGAAATGAAATTGAGCCATGTGCTCATTTTGTATGTAAATAGAATTATGTGTTTTATACTTACACATCATGAAGGAATGTTTGCATGTGTTAAAACCTCGTATGCCAAAATGATGGATAGGTAGATGAACAAGTACATGTATGAACTATTGAAATAGTGACATCATGATTCATGGAACATGATAGTTATGGGACAACTTAGTATAATTATGTACCAAAGCATGTGCAGCTTGTTGCTCTCTAGTGATAGGAGAGAAAGTGACTCAAGAACTTAAAAACCTAGTGTCATTGAACATAGGTTGTGAATGTTGACATGAATGTGAAATTATAACGTTGCAAACGACGTGTGTGACTAAGTGGGAGGTATGCGGCGATTTCGCTACCCACGTGCAATGATGGCGGCGATTCCGCTACTTGGAAATTGGGACCAAGATGGGGATGGCAATTCCATTGCCCGGTGCCCAACACTAAACGGTAATTCCGCAGTTAGTGAAAGACGGGTTGGTTACACGGCGATTCTGGTACCAATGCCAATTGAAAAAGCGGCAATGCCGCAAGTGTTTGAGAAATGGGTTGGTGGAGCGGCGATTCCGACACCAATGCCAAGTATTTGAAAAATGGGTTCGTGGAGCGGCGATTCCGACACCAATGCCAAAAGAAAGACTTAAATGGAACTTGTGGGATGAGCTTAGGAGAAAATGATGAGAATATGATTCATATAGGTTGCATCCATTCATGTTTAAATTCAAACATATAATCGTAGTTGTGCATGGTTAATTATGAACTAATCTATGCTTGTGTTATTTTCTTTGGACCTGGTGGGTTGAGCTTCTCCCTTGGGTGGCCTTACCCACTGGGAACTATGTTTATAGTTCTCACCCCCATATTTTTCAGGTCCATCCGCGAGTGAGGCGGCGGAGCGAGGCAAGGGCGTGGCATAGTAGATAGCGGCCCTTTCCCATTTTGGTTATGTACTTAGATACACCCCAACTTTTGGACATTGAATTATAGGGGTCTTGTAAGCGAGTATAATATAGTTAAATGTAACTACTATTTGGAACTTGGATGTAATGAATGTAATGAAAGGAAAATTTGGCATGTATAAATGTGCAAATGTGATGTAATAGAAGTAGATACTTCTTTTGTTGATGCTTCCCTTGTGCAACTCATGTATTCGGTTCCTGTTTGAAACATCGCATAGATGCATGTTTTATGACGCCTTGGGCGGATAGGGAGAACTCTGTCCGTTCGGCGGGTCTGGCGCACCCGCCCGTGCGGGTTGTCCTTTCACCTAGTTGGTGTTAAGGCACGACGGGGCGTGACAGGTGGGGTGGCGAGAGTGTGGGATGGGGTCTCATATTTAAGGGAGGGGAGGGATGGGGAGGGAGGGAAGGGATGGGGAGGGAGGGGACGGGCTTGTAGCACATGTCTAGGTACGTTGAATGTGCATGGGTGCGGAGGTGTCCAGGTTCAATGAATGTAGAGTGGCTAGCATTCTGATGATTGACCTGGATATATATTTCGCAGAGTATGTGTTGTATTTTAATTGGTGTGATTCTGTAGTTGTATGAAGCATGATCATTCGACGACATATTTCGAAACGACAATAATGGAGCCTATTACCTTTTGATCATATTTGATTCATTTTATCTAGACCAACACGATTAGTGAAAAGATTAACCAGAAATATGTGAAATTAATTATCTGAACATTAAGTCATTCGAGCATGATTATGCAGGTTTTCTTTCAAATGTGTGATTTTTGCTAGCACCTAGTGCATCCAAACAGCTGTGTGTGGACTCTCTATTCATCCTTTACATGCATTTTATGTTCTTAATAGGAATAATGCTAATATAGTCTTATGAGTCGGAGACTTTCAAACTCATAAGTCGTTTTGGACGATACAGCTTTCGAGTTAAATATTGATATCATTAAATATGATTTAGAGTATTTGAAATACCTGAAAGCTAAATTTCATAAAATTTTGAAATTATAATAAAGTCCATCAAGCCGTTCTAAAATAAACAATCAAAATCGAACGATCTCATAAAAATAAAAGGTCAGATTCTTCAATTCTATGTACAGCTGAATGTACGGCATAGGATGTACAGCTTGGGCCTTCTTTATTATTGTTGGTTTTTTTTCATTTTATTAAAGATGTGAAAGTGTGTGGAAGCAGATAGTGAATTGATGCCAGTTTTTGTATATGGTATTTATTTTACAACCAAAAATTGTTTATTTGACAACCAAAAATGAAAACATAGAGGTGACTTCTTTTATATCATTGATTTTTTGAAGAAGTTACAATCTCTCATCGTCAGGGAGTGCATTACAATCTAACCAACCATAAAAAGAATAGAAAATTCCATCTATAGAATTGTAGTTGAGAAAAAAGAAAAAGAAAACAACAATACCAAGCAAGACCTTAGATAATTGTTTCAAAATAGCCTAAATATAAAATTGGTTTAGTATATTGTTATCAACAATAAATTTAATTTTATTAATGACCATACCTTTTTATTTTACAACAACAATAAATTTTATTTTGCTTTCATACTTCAAAAATCAAAATAAATTGAAAGTGATTATGAGAATGGTGTAGGAATCGCTGTTGGAGAAGTAAAATCCGATGGCAATTTCCATCATTATTTTGTATCATTGAAGAAGCAGAGTTTTATGATTCTCAGTAATGCAACAGAAAGAAGAATTTTGGAATGAAATTATGTATTATTTTCTGACTCGTGGGTATGCATTGGATCCTTAGGTTCTTTTGCTGTTTGTTCTTGCCTTATTGAATATAAAGTTCCTTTTTATCCTGTTTATCTTTCATATTTTAATTGTCTCTAATAATTGCAACTCATTCAATGATTGCTAAAACTAGTAACTGAGGAATAGTCTATTTGTTTCACTAGCCTACTTATTCAACCTTTACCATAGTAGTTTTGTGCTATTTGTGTGATGGAATCTAATTCAAGTGAGAGGAACATCCACTTTTTATTTGTTTATGGACATTTTAGGCAGTTCTTTAAGTTTTGGTGTAATCATTTTAAGATCCTGTTTCAAATAAGTAATTAAGCTTGAGTTTGGTAATAAAAATGTGTTTTAAGTTGACCATCACCATAGAAAAGAACCCAAGAAAGAACAAATTTTAGAAGGTAATCTGATTAAGTTTGCACTTATTTTTCTGTAGAACAACTAATATTTGCTTCTCGTGCAAAATTTATTATAATGATGTGGCTACTCTGAAGATGCTATAACTAACTGCAGGTCATTAATATCTCACTAGCTGCTAGCTGAGATAGTTGGATTATGACAGTGACAGAAATTATAAAGGAGACAATATATGTAAGAGGGCTTGAAAAGGAGCTAAGGCTGAAAATTGGAGAGCCCAATACAGTTGGCGAAATTCCAAAATGTTCATTTGCTTTTTCCTAGTAGCATTATTCTGTATTGAAATATCCATTTATGTTACAGAAGTTACTTATTAGTACTATACGGAAGTTAATGGAATCTTACAGAATTTCAATAGATTAGGAAAGGGTGAGCTATATTCAGACATACTGTTCTTTCTCAGATTTGGGTCTCTCAGGCAACATTAAATATTTTTGTATCTTACTACTATCTTTTTTTTAGAAAAAAAAATCCCCCATTATTCTTACTGTACTAGTTTAGACTTGTAGAAATACAAATTGAGTTTCTTATGTTTGTGCTACAGGTACTTTTCAAGCTTTTTGTCACGCCCCGCGACCGCCACTTTGGTCGGTCCGGGCGCGCGCACAGATCGCCGAACGGACAGAGCCTCCCCTGTCCGTCCAAGGCTCAACAACATCATGTACATAGAGTTTTGTCCAGGACAAACAATCAACATACATGAATTGCACGATGGCACATCACAAGAGCATGAATGTAAACTAACTATTACAACATTTCATTCATCCACATTTTACATACATTTTCCTTTGTATACATCTTTCGCTCTCGAATACATTCCATTCAATAACAGCTTTACATTCTTTTCCTTTTACTTGTCATACACAAGGGTAATCTACACAGGGTAACATTGCTATCTAGGGTGCGATGCCCACACCTCGGTCCGGTGCTGCTCCGCTCATGGTTGGCTGTACATGTATAATAGCTCTGCAAAATAGTGGGATGAGAACTAAAAGAAGTTCCCAATGGGTTCGGCCGCCGACCTCGCCGACTTTCCCACTAGGTCTAACAAGGCATAGTAATACGAAAGGAGATAGCAATGCGATATATAAGCAACTGAATATGTAGTCTACCACTACTAAACATACAATATACAACAATGACTACTACTATGCCTTACAATAAGGAATGAATGTCATGATTCTATATGCTCAACAGTGTCCCTCACACACTCTTGACCCAATTCATTCATGACCCAATCGGGGCTTCTCACAAGACCAAGCCCAACTCACAAGAATATCATGATCGACCCCACACACAACATGTGATCTCACTATGCTCGCTCTCTACACAAGATGCAACAATGCAAGTAGCATAGGGTACAATATGGTCAATCAACCTGTCTCTTTTCTCTTTGATCCAATCTTACCGGCTCACCCGAGAGTCAAGCCAAACTCACAATACTAGGGCCCGCAGGGAGATAGTCCCTCAACCATCTAGGGCCGCCTGCTGGGGAGATAACCCTCAACCCATAAGTGTGACTACTCCGGAGCTCACTGCCTGTGGTGTCGCGAACACCAACAAGCCGAACAGACAATGTGAGTGCGATCCAGTCCTCTCAACCCGAGGACACCCTACTGACCAGGGTAACAACACACGGGGATCTACCAATCCTAGCATGGTCCAGAGGATCTATTTCAATCCCTCGCATGCTCATCACAAATCCTGTGCAGCTACGACAACAAACCCACATATACTCGAAAGTCTACTAAACTCATGTCGCGTGCATCAATGGAATATACAATCACCACACTCTGTGGACATAAGCAAATATGCAATGCTCATAATACATGGAACTATAATGAACAACACATTAGGTTCATGCAATGACCCAAATCCACGTTCCATCACTAGGTTCACATTCACTATCACAATGACACTAGTGTTTCACTTTGTTTCAATGTCCGCACTTTGTTTTCTATGTCCAATCCACTAGTTTCTCTACTAGTTCAATACTTCACTAGGGTTCACATAGCACTAGGTTTATGCGTCCTAAGTTCCAAGTTTTCAATCATGATTATTCACAACTAATTTAGGAGGCATGCAAGTTTCTGGAATAAGAAATAATTGAACCCTATTACATGCAATTTCATACATATATACATATATGCTCAAAAGTAGGATTTAGACATAGGAAGAAATTCAACCATTTCGGATAGCACCCCCCACCTCGTTTAAGTACCAATTGCTAGGATTTCCAAGCAATTTGATTTCCGATGCCGATTCGGCTCGACCCAAGCCTAACGAAGGCAAAACGGCAAAATCTCTCAATTGGACGCCGTAGCCTCGTCGTAACCCAATCCAAGTTGCCCAACGCGTCGATTTATCCTTCAATTAAAGATTTATGAGATCAATTTAGTTCCAAATCCCTTAGGGACAAATGTTAGTTGTATGCCCTAGAAGCCTATCAGGCTGACGCATTTTATATTCTATGGGACATATCTTTGTACTTAATCTTTATAATTTATAAATTTGGGCCTTTTTATGCCATTCATGTTTAATGTGTCCGTGAATCGTCCTTTGAATTAATAAGATGATAATATGTATTCTCAAGAGTTGAGAATTTGAGATACATATTATTGGTGATTAATTCATAAATGCTCTCAATCGGTGGATCATCATGGGGACGATGATTGATCCGGTAAGATTGATGTATGTGCCGCTTCCCTATGGGATGACGAGTCTCGAGTCATCAGTGTGGGGACACTGGAGCGAACATGCAGGTGGTTGTTAGAGAACAAGGGTACTGAGCGTGACCAACTACGAACGGTTACATGGATGTCTACTTATTCGTCAGTAACTGGTTCGATGTTGCAGTGGTACAACTGATCCTTAGACCTGCGACACCACGGCCATTCAATGTGAAGCTACTGTAGTTTGACTATGCACCAAACTCTGATCCTAGCCACGGGTCTTAGTAGTATATGTTGGCTGCAGTAGATTCATATTAGGAATGGTTGTGTGTTTATAGGGGATCTATCGCTCTCGGTAGAGAGATAATTAGTCCTATGCTATTTGTAAGACAAAGCTCAGAAATCCTCGGCCGGGGTAGTATGGTGTATGGAAAGATGTTTCCAAGAGTAACCATAAGAGCTTCTGTCCTATCAAATTTGTCATATGACGGGTGATGGGGTTTGACGAGTATTCCATGACCTCCACTCAGTTGGGACTATGCGATAGAAGGATTGTATTGTACGGTAACTGCACCTAGAGGTTCAGTCCGATATTCACTTCTGACTGGATTGCCACTATATGCTGCTAGGCGTCACTGGTGGATTGTGGGAACCAATAAGAATAATTATAGGCGAATAATTATTCTACTAGGGTAGAATCAAAAGTGTTTGATCCATCGAAAAGAGTTTCGATGATGATGTCGATGGGGATCGCATCATATCTCACTACCAGACAGAATTGGACTTATTAGGTCACACACATAAGAAATCGCGCATGATCGATATTAAGGTGACGATAAAAGAAGTTTATCGGATGGGTTAATTGCAATATAGTTAAATACTAAAGTTTACTAATTTATTAGTAAAAGGACTAATTTGCAATTGTTGTAAATTATATGTATTTAAGTGCAAAAGTTGCATGGTATATTTACTAATTGTTAGTAAATAATATGAGGACTTATGTGTAAATGTTACACACGAACCGAATTAAGATTAGGATTCGGTTCAAAATAAAACCAACTTGAGGGTTAATGGATAATCCAATCGGATTAGGATTCGATAAGGATTAGGTTTAGGATTGGGGTTTTCTCATTATAAATATATGTCATATGACATATTAATGAGACAAGCAATACAAGAAAACCCTAGCCGTCAACCCTCTCCCTCTTCCTCAAGTCCTCCACAATTAATCTATCGTTTTCGATCTTCGGAAGATTGCTAGCACAATTAGAAGATTGAATCATCTTCCTCAAATCGACGCAAGAATTAATTCGTGATCGGATCGCGGATTGAGGTGGTTGATTACTTCGATCAAAGGCGTGATTTCGTGTGGACGCGAGTAGAGGCCGGGCGCGTGCGCGGCTAGCGAGGACGAACAACTTTTACCAGCGATCGTCGACTTCGCGGTGATCTCGACCCGCGCAAGGTAAAAGTAAATCCTAATTGATAAGATCAATTAGATTATTTGTTAACGATCTAAAACGAAACACGAGGTGATCTTTGGTTTAGAAAACGTTAATTGTGTTATTTTCTTCCGCTGTGCCTACATGCTTAATTTTCTTACAGTGGTATCAGAGCCACCCTCGTTGTTTGTTTTAGATCTAATCTCTTTTTCGATGTTGATTGGGTTTTTCGGAACGATCGAAATCAAAACAATGAAGATTGTTTTGCGAATATTATTTTGATTGTTTTGAAACATTAATTAAAACCGACGCGCGATGCACTATTGACGAGGCTGCAGTACTCGTGCGTGCAACAAGTGGGTTGCGTGCAGGGAATAGCATGTGTTTAATTTGGTCATCCCGATGACATGCATGCACATGTCAATTTAATGCCTTATAAGTCATCTAATTAATTAGGGTGGCCATGCATGACAAATTGGTGTATAGCAACACTAATTAATTAGTTGGGCATTTGATTGCATGTGATATGAGCCATAGTGCATGGACGACACGCACATGTTGCAAACTCCGCGCGCGCGCCATGCGAGCACGCATGCAGGTCATGTGGTGCTTGTGTGCAACGCGGCTGGGATGCGGCTATGTCATGCGGTTGCATCGTGCAGAATTGCAGTTTAAATTAATTTTAAATTTTAAATTTTTTAATACATGAGATGTATTAAATCGTTTTAATAATTACGATTTTTGAAACAAATAAAGATTTATTTTAAATTAATCCGAAACCTAATTAATTAGAATTTGAATTAGAGAATTTTATTTTATATGCATGTGATGTGTATGAGGTGATGATCATGGATAGCAACCTTATGATGTGGATGTATCATGTGATGATGTAAATTGATGTAATTTAATAAGGACCCAGTGTTAGATTTTTTTTTCTTTTTCTGGGTACCTGCGTGTACTAATTAAATTATGTAATTTGGAGACCTGCGTGTCTCATTATTTTATGGGATGAAATGTAATTGTTGCAAAATTAAAAGGGAAAAGGGTAGTTTAGGTTTCATGACGATTTGTTGCATTCAAGAGTTGATGCGGTGCAGATCAAGTTTGAACCAGATGCTGATCGAGGGAGCCGACAAGAGTTGATCAACTCCAATCCGATCAAGATGCAGGATAAGAAAGTTTTTCTTGTGTGTAATACCCTATGACCCGATTCCGGCCTAGTGGCTCAGGCCCGAATCAAAATAAAATCCATGATCATCACCGGTAGTTATTTTTATATGCGATATATGTATGCATGTGATGCGATGGTTTGCATGAGATATAAATTAACAAAAAATTAAAACTGATGAGATAACTAATCTCCCTAAATAAAATATTAAGTTAATGGTGTTATGAACCCATTAGTGGCCTTCCACCGTTGTAGGGTGTGGGCGTCTCTTTAGTGTTGATTGATGCACCCGGACACGGGGGTCAGTTGCATTAGGGAGTCGCAACCATTCTATTGGCATGAGATGCTGTGTGGTAAGAAAGGGGTTGAATCCAAGAATCTGTCAGGATGAGGATTCAATGACATTCTTATTTGCATAATGAACGGTGGGTCTAACTTAACCAAAAGATAAGGCCAAGAATCTGTCAGGATGAGGCCTGTATCTTTGGAGGCCAAAGATTAAATTGCAATTTGCTTGAGAAGCATTGAACAAGAGTTGTTCACTCATTTGTTTGCTTATTGCCAAGAATCTGTTAGGATGAGGTGGTGTGTAAACAGATGGGACCGCAATTCCCACTAGAAACTTTTAGTAAAGTTTCCGTTTCTCCACTCGGGGAGTGTGGAGATTCGCTAAATTAGTGGGAGGCACCATTTAGATTTAAAGACCCTAATCAAAATGGATTACAATTAAGTACACAACTAATTAGAATCTTAACCTTCTGCAGAAAATGGCTGCCTCTAACCCACTTGCCAAAATACTCGATACTAATCGCTTAACTGGACCGAATTTTACCGACTGGCTGAGGAATTTGAGAATTGTTCTCAATTCTGAGAAATTAGCCTATGTGTTGGACACGGAGGCTCCAGCAGTGCCCGAAAATCCAACAGCTCAACAGAGAGCTGCTAGAAATAAATGGACTGATGATGATATGAAGGTAAAGTGCTACATGCTTGCGTCTATGAGCAATGAGTTGCAACGCCAGCATGAGCACATGGAAAGTGCTGCTAACATCTTGCTTCATCTCAAAGAGTTGTATAATGAGCAAAGTCGAACAGCTCGCTACGAGGTGTCGAAGCGATTATTCAGGACTAAGATGTCTGATGGTCACTCAGTCAATAATCATTGCTTGGCGATGATTAAAGACATTGAGGAGCTTGAGAAGCTCGGAATGACTATGGACGCAGAACTCCAAATTGATTTGATCTTACAATCCCTACCTGATTCATTTTCTCAGTTCATTTTAAATTTTCAAATGAATAAAATTACTTGCACTCTCGCTGAGCTATTGAATATGTTGGTCACTGCTGAAGGAATGCTGAAAGTCAATAAGGGGTCAGTTTTGGCTATTGAACGGGCTTCCTCCAAAAGAAAGTCTAAATGGAGAAAGAAGAAGCTTGCAAAGAAGCCAAAGACTGAACCTGTCAAGGTAATTCCTAAAAAGAAGGCCGCCAAAGGAACTTGCTTCCACTGTCAAAAGGATGGCCACTGGAAGAGGAATTGCCTGGACTATTTGGCTAGCCTAAAGGACAAGGTAAAGGACAAGACTTTTGAAGGTATGTCCGAGATTCATGTTATTGAAACTACTAGCTTATCGGTTTGTTCTACTTTCACATGGGTCATTGACTCGGGATGCACCTCGCATTTATGTATTTCAATGCAGGGGCTAAAGGAAAGTAGAAGACTTAGAGATGGAGAGCTTACCCTACGCGTTGGAAACGGAGCAAGAGTTGCTGCTGTTGCTGTGGGGACTTATCCTTTATGTCTACCGACAAGAGTAGTTTTAGAACTTAGAGATTGTCTTTATGTTCCTAGTGCGACTAGAAACCTTATTTCTGTTTCACGTTTGGTGTTGGACGGTTATAAGTTTATTTTTGAATCAAACATTTGTTCAATTTATTTGAGAAATAATTTGATCGGTTATGGTTCCCTAATAGACAATCTCTATTACTTACATATGGATGTTAGTATTAATACAGTTGACAATGGCATGAATGAGAATACTATTGGTTTCAAAAGACCAAGAGAGGAGGTAAATAAAACGTACTTATGGCATCTTAGACTTAGTCACATTGGAGAGGACAGAATTAACAAGTTGGCTAAGGATGGTATCTTAGGGTCCTTACTCTCTGAACCATACCCAGCTTGTGAATCATGTCTTCAAGGAAAAATGACTAAGTCTCCCTTTGTTGGACAAGGACAGAGAGCTACCGAAGTACTCGCCCTGATACATACTGATGTATGTGGACCATTCGATGTGTCTGCTTGGGGCGGCTATCTCTACTTTATTACTTTTACTGATGATTATTCACGGTATGGGTACGTGTATTTAATTAAACACAAGTCTGAAGTCTTTGAAAAGTTTAAAGAGTTTAGACAAGAAGTAGAAAAGCAAATGGAAAAACCGATTAAGGCTCTTCGATCAGATCGAGGAGGGGAATACCTTAGCACGAATTTCTTAACCTACCTCAAGAATAATGGTATTGTCTCTCAGTGGACTCCTCCTGGAACACCAGAATTGAATGGGGTGTCTGAAAGGAGGAATCGAACTTTATTAGATATGGTTCGATCTATGATGAGCTTTACAGATTTACCTACGTCACTTTGGGGTTATGCACTTCTTACGGCTATTTATATTTTGAACAGAGTGCCTTCCAAATCTGTTCCGACCACACCATATGAGATGTGGCATGGTAGGAAGCCAAGTTTTACTCATATTAAGACTTGGGGATGTCCAGCTTATATTAAGAAATTAAAGACGGACAAATTGGAAAGCAGATCAGTCAAGGGAAGATTCATTGGGTACCCCAAAGAATCACACTTGGATACTATTTCTATCTCCCAGAAAGCCATAATGTGATTGTGAGCCGTCATGCCTTCTTTCTTGAAAATGAATTTATTTTAGATGGAGGCAGTAGGAGGAAAATAGAACTAGAGGAGAAAGTCTCTTCAGGATTGAGTATTCCAAGAGCCCTTCCTGATAACTCTGTGACACAAGAGATTACTCTGCCACCTCGCAAGTCTATTAGAGTTTCCCGACCTCCGGATAGATATATGGGATTATTTATAGAGGAGATGGGGGAAATGTTCCTAATGGGAGATAAGGATCATAGAGATGATCCTAAGACTTATAGCGAGGCGATGTCAGACATCGACTCCGATAAATGGTTGGAAGCTATGAAGTCCGAAATGGACTCCATGCACTCCAATCAAGTTTGGACTTTGGTTGATCCGCCAGAGGGTATTGTACCCATTGGATGCAAATGGATCTTCAAAAGAAAAATTGGATCTGATGGAAAGGTAGAGACCTACAAAGCTAGGCTAGTAGCAAAAGGTTATAGTCAACGCGAAGGCATTGACTATCAGGACACCTTTTCACCTGTAGCCATGCTTAAGTCTATCAGAACTCTGCTTGCTATTGCTGCACACTATGACTATGAGATCTGGCAAATGGATGTGAAAACTGCTTTCCTAAATGGATATCTTGAAGAAGATATCTATATGGAGCAGCCTTTGGGTTTCACTTCCAAAGATGGAAGTCATAAGGTGTGTAAGCTTCAACGATCCATTTATGGATTGAAGCAAGCTTCTCGGAGTTGGAACACTCGTTTCAACGATGCAATCGAATTGTTCGATTTCATCAGAAATGAGGAGGAGCCGTGTGTATATAAAAAGGTTAGTGGGAGTGCTGTTACTTTCCTCGTATTGTACGTGGATGACATACTCCTAATTGGAAATGACATTCCTATGCTAACATCGGTCAAGTTATGGTTATCAAAAGAGTTTTCTATGAAAGATCTTGGAGAAGCATCTTATATCCTTGGGATAAAGGTCTATAGGGATAGACCTAAGAAGTTGCTTGGTTTATCGCAAGCTATGTACATAGATGAAGTGTTGAAAAGGTTCAGCATGGAGAATTCCAAAAGAGGTATGGTACCTCTAAGACATGGAATTCACCTCTCTAAGACTATGTCTCCTAAGACACCTGAAGAGAGAAGTCGCATGAGCAGGATCCCTTATGCTTCAGCAATAGGGAGTTTGATGTATGCGATGCTATGTACTCGACCTGATATAGCACAAGCTGTGAGTGTCACTAGTCGATATCAGTCGAACCCAGGCGAAGAACACTGGGTAGCGGTAAAGAATATCCTTAAGTACTTGAGAAGAACAAAGGATATGTTCTTAGTTTTTGGAGGAGGAGAACTCAGAGTTAATGGCTATACAGATTCAGACTTTATGTCTGATATAGACGATAGAAAGTCTACGTCTGGATATCTATTTATTTGCAATGGTGGGTCAATAGTTTGGAAAAGTTCCAAACAGGAGACGATTGCTGATTCCACTATGGAGGCGGAGTATATCGCTGCATCTGAAGCTGCCAAGGAAGCTGTTTGGATCAAAAAATTTGTCACTGAGCTTGGCGTGGTTCCTTCTAGTAGGGATCCCCTGCCGCTATATTGTGATAATAATGGCGCCGTAGCATTAGCTAAGGAGCCAAGATCTCATCAAAAATCCAAGCATATTGAGCGGCGGTATCACAAGATCAGAGAGTACATCAAGGATAGACATATTGAAGTGCAGAAGGTTGCCTCCGCGGATAACGTGGCGGACCCGTTAACTAAGGCTTTGACTCAGCAGAAACTAGAGACTCATCTTGAGAAGATGGGCATTAGATACATGACTGATTGGCTTTAGTGCAGGTGGGAGATTGTTAGTTGTATGCCCTAGAAGCCTATCAGGCTGACGCATTTTATATTCTATGGGACATATCTTTGTACTTAATCTTTATAATTTATAAATTTGGGCCTTTTTATGCCATTCATGTTTAATGTGTCCGTGAATCGTCCTTTGAATTAATAAGATGATAATATGTATTCTCAAGAGTTGAGAATTTGAGATACATATTATTGGTGATTAATTCATAAATGCTCTCAATCGGTGGATCATCATGGGGACGATGATTGATCCGGTAAGATTGATGTATGTGCCGCTTCCCTATGGGATGACGAGTCTCGAGTCATCAGTGTGGGGACACTGGAGCGAACATGCAGGTGGTTGTTAGAGAACAAGGGTACTGAGCGTGACCAACTACGAACGGTTACATGGATGTCTACTTATTCGTCAGTAACTGGTTCGATGTTGCAGTGGTACAACTGATCCTTAGACCTGCGACACCACGGCCATTCAATGTGAAGCTACTGTAGTTTGACTATGCACCAAACTCTGATCCTAGCCACGGGTCTTAGTAGTATATGTTGGCTGCAGTAGATTCATATTAGGAATGGGTGTGTGTTTATAGGGGATCTATCGCTCTCGGTAGAGAGAGATAATTAGTCCTATGCTATTTGTAAGACAAAGCTCAGAAATCCTCGGCCGGGGTAGTATGGTGTATGGAAAGATGTTTCCAAGAGTAACCATAAGAGCTTCTGTCCTATCAAATTTGTCATATGACGGGTGATGGGGTTTGACGAGTATTCCATGACCTCCACTCAGTTGGGACTATGCGATAGAAGGATTGTATTGTACGGTAACTGCACCTAGAGGTTCAGTCCGATATTCACTTCTGACTGGATTGCCACTATATGCTGCTAGGCGTCACTGGTGGATTGTGGGAACCAATAAGAATAATTATAGGCGAATAATTATTCTACTAGGGTAGAATCAAAAGTGTTTGATCCATCGAAAAGAGTTTCGATGATGATGTCGATGGGGATCGCATCATATCTCACTACCAGACAAAATTGGACCTATTAGGTCACACACATAAGAAATCGCGCATGATCGATATTAAGGTGACGATAAAAGAAGTTTATCGGATGGGTTAATAATTGCAATATAGTTAAATAGTTAAATACTAAAGTTTACTAATTTATTAGTAAAAGGACTAATTTGCAATTGTTGTAAATTATATGTATTTAAGTGCAAAAGTTGCATGGTATATTTACTAATTGTTAGTAAATAATATGAGGACTTATGTGTAAATGTTACACACGAACCGAATTAGGATTAGGATTCGGATTCGGATTCGGTTCAAAATAAAACCAACTTGAGGGTTAATGGATAATCCAATCGGATTAGGATTCGATAAGGATTAGGTTTAGGATTGGGGTTTTCTCATTATAAATATATGTCATATGACATATTAATGAGACAAGCAATACAAGAAAACCCTATGACATATTAATGAGACAAGCAATACAAGAAAACCCTAGCCGTCAACCCTCTCCCTCTTCCTCAAGTCCTCCACAATTAATCTATCGTTTTCGATCTTCGGAAGATTGCTAGCACAATTAGAAGATTGAATCATCTTCCTCAAATCGACGCAAGAATTAATTCGTGATCGGATCGCGGATTGAGGTGGTTGATTACTTCGATCAAAGGCGTGATTTCGTGTGGACGCGAGTAGAGGCCGGGCGCGTGCGCGGCTAGCGAGGACGAACAACTTTTACCAGCGATCGTCGACTTCGCGGTGATCTCGACCCGCGCAAGGTAAAAGTAAATCCTAATTGATAAGATCAATTAGATTATTTGTTAACGATCTAAAACGAAACATGAGGTGATCTTTGGTTTAGAAAACGTTAATTGTGTTATTTTCTTCCGCTGCGCCTACATGCTTAATTTTCTTACAACAAAAACCCCAAATCCATGCCCTAGGTTTCATGAACCTCAAGAACACCCAAAAATCATGGTGATCCTTTGATTAAACTAGTTTAGAATCATCTAGATATCTCTAATACACCAATTTTAAAGAATTTAATCCAAATCCTAAACCCTAGTCCGAAGAACTCACCTCGGGTCGCGAGCTCCCCAAGCTTGATCCACCATTGGAGAGCTTGCTTCACCACCAAGCAAGCTTCATCTCCTCCAACTCCAATCTCCTCTTTGGTGGAGAGGTTGCAAGAGAGAGGGAGAGAGAGGTGTTAGAGAGGAAGAGAGAAAGGTTTCCCCCTTCTCTCATGCGTGTGGGGTGAAGGAAATGAGAGGAGAGAGCTGTGGGACTCTATTTACAACCTTCAAACAGTGCAGGGTCCGGAACCCGTACGCAAATTTCAGCATTTCGCAGCTGGGATCCGGACCTCAGATCTGGGGTCCGGACCCGGATGCGATGAACAGTAATTTCAGCCTTTTTTATTTTCTTCTCATTTTCACTACAAAACTCCGATTTTCATTCCGTTTTCTTTCCAAATCAAATCCAACACAACTGAAACTCCTCTTACACATATGAGACACTTTCAAAGTTGGAGATTTATAATTTTTCCTTATAAAAACCATTAGATCTCGAGGTACAATCATTTCTCAAAAGTTTCCATTTCCTCCCAACTTTCTCCAAGTTTCACCGATACTTCTTCTAATCGTTCCGATGCTCTCGGAACCCAACATAGAACTCATCAAGTCCACTTCTTAACCAGAATTCATCCAACTTGACTTAAGCTCGGGGAGGTATATAAAAATTCGGTTCACTACATTCTCCCCCCCTTAAAAATAGTTTCGTCCGCGATACTCAGATTCATGCCTCAACTCTCTTTATCGAATAGATGGGGGTATCATTCCATCATCGCGTTTTCCAAGTCCGGGCAGCTTTATAAAGCTTACCACATAGAGGTACGCGAGTTCGCGGCTCCTCTGCACGAGCCGGGATGCGAACAGTGATTTTCTCGCACGTCATATGCTCTCAAACGGCTTATCACGAACCACAATCCACGCGAAAGGACCAAAATGCCCTATTTCAGACATTCCGCACAGCTCGAATCCGGATCCCACTACCAAGTTCGGACTCTTGCTTTTCCAGCCTCGCACAGTAACCCGAAAATCCTGATCCCACTCCCAGGTCCGGAACTCGAGAGCATTTTAGCTCCAGTGCGACTTCTCCAAAAATTCCAAATTTTGATTTTTTTTTGGGTCTTTAATTCGCACCCACACATTTCAAAACTATTGGACCTCAATTTCACACTAGCCATTATCGGCTCTCTCTGAACTTTATCCAATTTGGTAAAGTTCGGTATAGCGCACCGAAGTTCAGCATACTACATTTTTTTTTTGTAGTCCATATCCACACTCTTGCACCTAGCAGACTGGGTATCTTGGCCACTCGAGAGTCTATGCCACTACGAGCGACTCTCCTCCAAGTTCATAGTTCCATTATGGAACTCATATTGGTCCGATCACCGGTATCGCTTAAAAGCAATATCATCGATACATCAACCAATCACAAGTGGCCTTATCACTTGTGAATTCTTCGCCACAAATCAAGATGGCACATTTGGCACATCCTCAACTTCAGCTCACTTAGGAGCATAATCCTCAAATCCCCGCGTGGCTTCTACTTTTCCAACGCCTCATAAGAAGCATGTCGCTTCGCTTTCATCTGCCACGGGTTGACATCACGTCGTCCTCATGACGAGCTCACACGAACACTTCGTTCGTGAACTAGACTCCCTCTCACCGATACTGCTAAACTCGGTAGTTGGTGACATAGCATCAAGACGAATGGTATGACCGAGCCTTCACATCTATGGTCACTACCCTCAATCCTCTGTCCACAACCAATGCTCTCCTACTACTAGAGCTATCGACTAAACCACTTATCTCGGTTTGTCACAGATGGTCCACAGACCAAAATTCTCGCATAGGCCTATCGCCTAAATTCACATCTTAACGTCGCGTAACGTCTCTCGCTCGCCAACGCAGACTCAATCGTCACTCGGCGGAGTCCTCACTTAGGAACTCGTACAAATACTCCAACCAGGAGTAACCAAGACGCCAAACTACTACAAGTCCTCGGGTTGGGTCATATCTACACCCTCGGTGTACTATCGATCACACAACCTCACACGTGGCCTTCCACATTCTCGGGTCATGCTCGGACTACCGCCCCGACCACAAGTCTCTGCCCCACCCGTAGGTCTCGGGCCGCTGTCAACACAGCTGACTGCGCCTGACCATATGGTCCCAGGCTCCACAGTCCACACATGGTCCAGGCACGGATCGTCCCCAAGCAACACCCGGCACCGTCGCCTCACACGACACGCTCTACCGAGCAATCGGCTTCTAAGCACCTAGTGCGAGCCACCAGCCCTGCGACCGGTCCATGGCCCGCTTCACTCTTAGCATTGCTCAAGTGCTACTGCCAATAAACCCTCTCGGCTGAACAAGACCCGCACTCCACAAGTACCTACACTCGAGCGTTCTATGTTCCACGCTTCTATGCATTTTCATGCGAAAACAAGTACTAGGCAATCTTGCCTAAGCACATCAACTACACAAGCACGATTTCCTACCTCGGGTTGGGGTACTACTAGAAGAACTCGCCAGAATTTGGCGACAGTCTTACAAATTCTACGACAGTGATTTCCACTCTAACTGTCGATCCGCTGGAGCAATGTTCGGAACTCTCAGACTACAAAGATGTCTTTGAGCATCACGACTCGGCTCTCGCAATTGATTATTCACATTGCCTTGAGAGTCATCCACCACTTTCATCCTTACCTCGAGCTCTATTCTCGGCTCATTACTAGCAAGTCATTGGCACTATACCATCATCTACCCGCTTGGGCAGGTGATACACTTTCATGACACAAGCATGCCCCGGGTACTAAAAGCTACCCATACGTTTGGTCCCTACTATTTTTATCCTTGAATAGTAGCAAACGACCAGATGATAAATGCATGCTATGCTCTAGTGTCAAATCAACCTCTACATACGATTTCTTCAACTAAACCATACATGCCACGACATCGTCGATAGCAGTAAGCTCCTTGACCAGGGTCGCATACCAATGGCCACTTGGCACTCGTCGTTAACCCCACGATTACCTTGACATCGGCTCGCGCTCCCTAGACCTTGCTGCAGGTGACATACCCCAAACTATCGTGGAGAGGACATATGCTATTGCAGTCGATAGGCCTCGACAATCACCCAAAGCTTGACTAACCAACCAAACTGCCTGATAGTCTCCTATTCCCATTCTCATGGTAAAAAAGTTCGTGCTCCTCCTGCGCGATCGCATTACCTCTTTCTACCCACAAGGCCTAATCCATTACCTCAACAAAAGCTTGCAGCTTGAGTGAGAGAATTTCCTTAAAGCTTTCTAGCCGAAATCCTCACTTGAAGCAATTGGCCTCGTTCATGTCATTCCGAACCATATACGGAATACAATTAACCACATAAGAGCATTCCCTCTCAAACCCTCTCACGGTGCGGTCTCCCTGCCGCAGCTCCCCGATGATACACGACGTGTTACTACAAGCACCCTTGCCGCAGCTACTCCACTCAGTCACATTAAGTGCACTGACTGGAGACACAAATGGCTCTTAACAAATTCAGGACACAGCCACTTGCCGCGCCAATAACTTATAGAGCTCCTTACTCCGCTTCTGCTACTGCTGCACTACTCCCATGAGCACAGTAGTCCACGGAGTTCTACATCTCCGCTCGCCCCGGATTGCTCGGGGGCCACCGCCTACATTTCTAAACCTCATTAGAGGTCGACCAAGCGATACCATGACCTAGGTCAAATCATCGACCTTGAGGGTCAAATACAAAATAGGGTTCCATACAATAGACCCAATTAGGCGAAAGTTACACAAAGGCGCCTATTCTCATCACTAGGTTTCATGTTGTGTGCACCCAACATGAACACACTCGGTTGAGAATAAACTACACTTTGAATCTACCTCTACATCCGTTTAGAGGCATCTAGAATACACGACCCAATCAATTCATCTTTCGCCATGTAACATAAGTCATCGTCTCTCACGAGCCTAAGTCCTTAAGGCCATCAATCCTAAGGTCTCCTAGGTCCTCCTAGACTCATTCTTGCTCTGATACCACTTTATCTGTCACGCCCCGCGACCGCCACTTTGGTCGGTCCGGGCGCGCGCACAGATCGCCGAACGGACAGAGCCTCCCATGTCCGTCCAAGGCTCAACAACATCATGTACATAGAGTTTTGTCCAGGACAAACAATCAACATACATGAATTGCACGATGGCACATCACAAGAGCATGAATGTAAACTAACTATTACAACATTCCATTCATCCACATTTTACATACATTTTCTTTTGTATACATCTTTCGCTCTCGAATACATTACATTCAATAACAGCTTTACATTCTTTTCCTTTTACTTGTCATACACAAGGGTAATCTACACAGGGTAACATTGCTATCTAGGGTGCGATGCCCACGCCTCGGTCCGGTGCTGCTCCGCTCATGGTTGGCTGTACATGTATAATAGCTCTGCAAAATAGTGGGATGAGAACTAAAAGAAGTTCCCAGTGGGTTCGGCCGCCGACCTCACCGACTTTCCCACTAGGTCTAACAAGGCATAGTAATACGAAAGGAGATAGCAATGCGATATATAAGCAACTGAATATGTAGTCTACCACTACTAAACATACAATATACAACAATGACTACTACTATGCCTTACAATAAGGAATGAATGTCATGATTCTATATGCTCAACAGTGTCCCTCACACACTCTTGACCCAATTTATTCATGACCCAATCGGGGCTTCTCACAAGACCAAGCCCAACTCACAAGAATATCATGATCGACCCCACACACAACATGTGATCTCACTATGCTCGCTCTCTACACAAGATGCAACAATGCAAGTAGCATAGGGTACAATATGGTCAATCAACCTGTCTCTTTTCTCTTTGACCCAATCTTACCGGCTCACCCGAGAGTCAAGCCAAACTCACAATACTAGGGCCCGCAGGGAGATAGTCCCTCAACCATCTAGGGCCGCCTACTGGGGAGATAACCCTCAACCCATAAGTGTGACTACTCCGGAGCTCACTGCCTGTGGTGTCGCGAACACCAACAAGCCGAACAGACAATGTGAGTGCGATCCAGTCCTCTCAACCCGAGGACACCCTACTGACCAGGGTAACAACACACGGGGATCTACCAATCCCTAGCATGGTCCAGAGGATCTATTTCAATCCCTCGCATGCTCATCACAAATCCTATGCAGCTACGACAACAAACCCACATATACTCGAGAGTCTACTAAACTCATGTCGCGTGCATCAATGGAATATACAATCACCACACTCTGTGGACATAAGCAAATATGCAATGCTCATAATACATGGAACTATAATGAACAACACATTAGGTTCATGCAATGACCCAAATCCACGTTCCATCACTAGGTTCACATTCACTATCACAATGACACTAGTGTTTCACTTTGTTTCAATGTCCGCACTTTGTTTTCTATGTCCAATCCACTAGTTTCTCTACTAGTTCAATACTTCACTAGGGTTCACATAGCACTAGGTTTATGCGTCCTAAGTTCCAAGTTTTCAATCATGATTATTCACAACTAATTTAGGAGGCATGCAAGTTTCTGGAATAAGAAATAATTGAACCCTATTACATGCAATTTCATACATATATACATATATGCTCAAAAGTAGGATTTAGACATAGGAAGAAATTCAACCATTTCGGATAGCACCCCCCACCTCGTTTAAGTACCAATTGCTAGGATTTCCAAGCAATTTGATTTTCGATGCCGATTCGGCTCGACCCAAGCCTAACGAAGGCAAAACGGCAAAATCTCTCAATTGGACGCCGTAGCCTCGTCGTAACCCAATCCAAGTTGCCCAATGCGTCGATTTATCCTTCAATTAAAGATTTATGAGATCAATTTAGTTCCAAATCCCTTAGGGACAAAAACCCCAAATCCATGCCCTAGGTTTCATGAACCTCAAGAACACCCAAAAATTATGGTGATCCTTTGATTAAACTAGTTTAGAATCATCTAGAGATCTCTAATACACCAATTTTAAAGGATTTAATCCAAATCCTAAACCCTAGTCCGAAGAACTCACCTCGGGTCGCGAGCTCCCCAAGCTTGATCCACCATTGGAGAGCTTGCTTCACCACCAAGCAAGCTTCATCTCCTCCAACTCCAATCTCCTCTTTGGTGGAGAGGTTGCAAGAGAGAGGGAGAGAGAGGTGTTAGAGAGGAAGAGAGAAGGGTTTCCCCCCTCTCTCATGCGTGTGGGGTGAAGGAAATGAGAGGAGAGAGCTGTGGGACTCTATTTACAACCTTCAAACAGTGCAGGGTCCGGACCCTGCATCAAGGTCCGGAACCCGTACGCAAATTTCAGCATTTCGCAGCTGGGGTCCGGACCTCAGATCTGGGGTCCGGACCCGGACGCGATGAACAGTAATTTCAGCCTTTTTTATTTTCTTCTCATTTTCACTACAAAACTCCGATTTTCATTCTGTTTTCTTTCCAAATCAAATCCAACACAACCGAAACTCCTCTTACACATATGAGACACTTTCAAAGTTGGAGATTTATAATTTTTCCTTATAAAAACCATTAGATCTCGAGGTACAATCATTTCTCAAAAGTTTCCATTTCCTCCCAACTTTCTCCAAGTTTCACCGATACTTCTTCTAATCGTTCCGATGCTCTCGGAACCCAACATAGAACTCATCAAGTCCACTTCTTAACCACAATTCATCCAACTTGACTTAAGCTCGGGGAGGTATATAAAAATTCGGTTCACTACACTTTTGATCACCAGGATAACTGTTGCATATGTGGATCCTTTGATTGTTTTCATTCAAATCTCTTATGTTATTTGGATTTTTTTTTCCCGTTCCAAGGTTCACTAAGGGGCTGTTTTGTTCGATTCTTCGAACTATATAATTATTATAGGAGGCTCAGAGCAGAACACAGGTACTTGTAATATCTTTGGATATTGAACTCTATCTCTACTATTTATGCTTTATACATGTTTGGATTTTGAAATTTATAACTACTGTTCAATTATAATGTGCTAAACGGTCTATGTACTTTCTGATTTGTTCTGCAAAACGATACTTAACATTTGTTTTTTCTTCGTCTGGTTGCAGAAATGGTTGCTGTTACAATATAAAATTTCTGTCTGAAAATAGAGTTTTCATTTTAGAAGATCCGGTGATCTAGTTGGGAGATGTAACGGCAAGCTTTTATATAGAGCTTATCTCCATTAACACACCTAGTGAGATAAGCGTTTTGGGGCTGGTCTTATTATTCTCTCTCTACCAGAGAGCTTGAAAGGCTGCACAATGAGGTAAATTGAGCAAGTTCAATTGTATCTTCTATAACAAACTTCACTTCTCTATTCTTTCTAGCCTTTCATAGGACAATTAAGCTTTCTGGATACGTGTTTTAGTAACATTTCTATTTTTGTTCTTGTGGATTTCCTGGTCATGTTCCACAGTACAATCAATCAACCCAATACTTCCTGGTGCATAATACTCTTATTCTTTATATACAGTTGTTGGCAAATGTGTGTTACTCTTCTAGACTAGTCTGACATAATAGTTCTAATCGGGCCGTCGCTTACTACTAAGATAGGAAGTTATTCCACCTCAGATTGTTGTAAGGTAGGAATCATCTTCTAAGATTATTTGCAACAATCTCTTGCAAGAAAGGAAAGTTTATATGCGAAGAAGGATCAAAATGCAAGATTAGTCCCCTAACTCGTAGCAGTATACCTGTCACGCCCCACCGTCCCTTCCCCAATTAGGTGGAAGGAGCCCCGCAGGGCGCGTGCGCCAGACCCGCCGAACTGATAGAGTTTTTTCTGTCCGCCCAAGGCGTCACAATCGGTACAATTCAAAACATTTCAGACATAAATAAAATTCATACACAGATTGTATAAGGAAAGCATCATAAACATAAATAACTATGCTATTACAAGCATTCGTCTCATTCAAATTACATTTATATTTTTCTTTCCAAATACAATCAAATTGTTATTACAATTTTCTCTTTTCTTTTCTGTACCCTTAAGCTACGCTGATTCAGGGTACATCTCTCTGGTCATAATGGTAGGACGCTAACTATAGAGTTACGTCCTTTCCTCGCGCCGCCGCACCGCTCATGTGTGGACCTGTAAAATATGGGAGTGAGAACTATAAACATAGTTTCCAGTGGGTACGGCCACCCAAGGGAAGAGCTCGACCCACCAGGTGCAAAGAATGCAACATAAGCAAGTTAGTATACAACATGTAACTATATAAGCATATAACTCTACTATATGCAAATAACAAAACATCATGCTTATGCCTAAAGTAAATGTGATAATGAAAATCGTGCAAGTAGATCTACATTTTCTACTTTCTATTTCATTACCCATATCTCATCCAATCCGCTCCTAAGGTTTCTCTTAGCTTAGCCAAGCTATACCACCCGACTCACTCTTGAGTCAATCATCAGCGGAGCACCGCCATCTTTTTAGCATAGAGCGGAGCACCGCCATTCTTTTAGCATAGAGCGGAGCACCGCCATCCTTTTGTCATTGAGCGGAGCACCACCATCCTCATGGCATCGGGTGACGAGATTGTCGACCACCCCCGACCATCGGGTTATTAGGAGTTCTAGAATTCCTTCTTTCCTGGTCACAAGGGTTCATTGTCTTTACCCTATATTGTCAACTTTTCTTGAGTCATTCATGTCCACGTTGTCAACCTACCACTATATTTCCAACCTATGTTCAATGACACTAGGTTCAATGACTTTTCAATCCAAGTGGTCTACCTACCACTACATTTTTCAACCTATGTTCAATGACACTAGGTTCAATGACTTTCCAATCTAAGTGATCTTCCTACCACTACATTTTTCAACCTATGTTCAATGACACTAGGTTCAATACCCAATCATGTTCTTTCTTATCCTAGTTGTCCACACCTAGAATTCATGATTCATGTGACATATAGTCCTTGATTCCTCACTTGTCGAATTCTCTAATTTTTATAGAGTTCATCGACCTATGTTCAATGTCCACACTAAGGCATACAAATATATACATACTTATATGTCTCACATGCCTACTATTCTTGTCCAATGGTAGTTAATTTTTCTAGTAACATATGATTCACACATTCATATTTACCAATTAACCTACCATTACATGCATCAAGTAAAATAATATTAAATTTTACTCTTTCGACGTGGAAGTGACCTAATCACTTCGGTGAAGTACAACCCACCTCACAAAGCTTTCTAATTTCTTGTAGACACTTGCAATTAGGCTCTCTCTCTCACTTTAGCTATGAGCTTAATTCCAAGCTTCTTGTCCTACAACAATAAAAAGGATTCGTTACCCCTTTCGAACCCCTAAATGATCTTATTCCATGAAATCAAGTTTCCCAACATGATTTCCTAGCCTCCAATTATGATTTTAAAGGTTCAAACAATTTTATACCCTTCAAATCCAAAAACCCTCTTTTGACCTAGGGTTTTTCAAAATCCATGGCAAAATCCAATTTTATTTGCTAATCTCTACAATTTGTAGCCTAGATTAGCCTTGGGTTTGATAAAAATCTATTTATAAGGTTTAAATCCAAAACCCTAACCTTAAATCCCAGGAAACCTCACATTTGCCCAAAGCTTTCCACTTCTTCTTGCTCCAGAAGAAGCCTCTCCACCTTCAAATCCCTCCTCCAAGCTTGATCCCTCAAGCTCCAAGGGTTGGAGAAGAAGAAGATGAAGAGAGCGAGAGAGAGGAGCTTCTCTCTCTCCTTTTTTCTTCCCCTGCATGTGTGTGTGTGGGTTAATAGAGGAAAGGGGAGAAGGCTCCCCTTTATATAGGCCCCCACTATGAAATTATCAAAATACCCTTAAAAACTGCATTCTGCAGAACTGTGTACCGGTATTCGAATTGGCATACCGCTACATGGGCATTTAGTTTCGGTACCCAGTTTTCAGTTCCTCAGAATCCGAATGTTGGATTCTCAAATTTTCTATTGCGTACCGGTACCCAGATTTCAGTACTGGTACATAGTTTTTCAATACCAGTATTCAGTTCCTCAGAACCCGAGAGCTAGTTTCTCTCCATTTTGTATTGCATACCTGTAGTACCACTGGGGCCTAACTGGCGGAATGACTGCAGTATTCTAGACTGTTCGACACTTCTGGAGAAGGTCGAGACAAGTCGGAGTTGTTTCGGCGCCAAATAGACGCGAAAACGGACTCGGAGCACCGAAGCAAGCCAAAACTGAAGTTTTG
The DNA here is from genome assembly GCA_016920855.1 of Puya raimondii. NCBI lineage: Eukaryota > Viridiplantae > Streptophyta > Magnoliopsida > Poales > Bromeliaceae > Puya > Puya raimondii. Next base: position 46,454,570 of record JABWPP010000049.1, read on the forward strand.
GGCGTATGGACTTTAGGGCGCCCGAAAATTGTGTTTTGGGCGCCCAGATGTTGAGGGTAGTTGCAATCTGAGATGGCGCAGCAAGCGGCTGCGGTTAGGGAGGAGAGAACGGGAGTACCCCCGGCCTCAGGCAGCCCGCTGCCGCCGGCCCCTGCCTCCCCCGTCTGCCGCCGTCGCCGCAGGAGAACCCGAGCTCCAGTCCCTTTGTGTGCTGGCCGGGCTTCACCAACCGCCGCCGCCGCCGCCGCTCCCTGCCGCCGGCCGAGGGGAGCACGAGGCTCCCCTCCCCCTCCGCGGCCGACTCCGGCCGGCGCGCACGCCGGCAGGCCGCCGGCGGCTGGCCGGAGTCATTGTGCTCCCTGCTTGGCAGCCTAGGGCACGGTTTGGCCCGTTCGTGTTTTCCGGCAACCCGAAGCTCCCCGACCTTCCCGGAAGTGAGCACGGCGATCCTCGTCGCCCGCTAAACACTATGCTCACCTCCGTTGCTGCCGGCGACCCTCCGTCGCAGAGTTTTGGCTCCCCCGCTCCCGGAGCCACTTCGTCGCTGAATTTGGAGAAGCTCCGCCGCGCTCCTCGACTGCTGTTTGCACTCCGGACAGCGAGCACGGTGTCCGGTGCGTCGAGACCAATCCGCCGGTATCCTCGATTCCTCCTGGAGGCGCACGGATTGCGGTAACGGCCCTAAACACCTCCTTTATGTATATAAAGTTGTGATTAACAACTTGTTTAGGGGCCATCTTGTAAATTGGGCTTTGTGGGCTGCCTTGGGCAGCGCGTGGTCATTGTTTGTGACCCTCTGGACTTGTTGTCCAGGTTCCGAAGCCCTTGTGCGACCGGAAATAGGATTTCACTGTGTTTTTCCGCGAAATCGCCGGTAGAATGCGGTTTTGCGTCGCGATGGGTTTCCGGCTGCGTGGTTGCCCCGAAAATCATCACCTAGCCTTGTTGGTTGGCCGCCGTGGTTCCCTCGTGTGTTCGGAGGCGACTGGTGAGCGGCGGAGGCTTTTGGTGCCAAAGTGGACCCTTCCAGAAGCCGAAGTGGAACGGTCGGTCGGCAACGACCGAGTTGACCTAGGTACTTGTGTTTGCTGTCCGGACACCCAAATAGGTATGTTTCGGGACAGCGAGTGACTCCCAGTGTGAGTCGGTGCGTTTCGGGACGTTTCATGGGTCCTGGGGGCATCCCGGTGTGTTTTCGGGATTCCCCGCGAGTTCGGGAATCGGTTTCGGGAAATCGATTCAGCGAGTGGCTTGGGGTTTGTGAGCGATGTGTTTTGAGTCTATAGGATTAGATCCTGACTCGGTGGACCTGTCGTAGGTCCGGTCGACGTCCCTCGCCTCGCAGGAGCTAGCCGCGGCAACGGACACAGGTGGGTACTTCGATCCGAAGTCGGTTCAGTGGTGCACGCTCGGTGATGTTCCCTTCATCCCTACCTTTTACTGCTTACATATATACATATCCAGTACTTGAGCTCTTCACCACATGACTTCGACCCTTGCTCTACTTAGTATACTCTCCCGTTTGCCATGACATAGAAGTAGAGCGGTAGTGACACTTGCATTTATATTCCAGTTGACCTGAGTGGTCGGTGCCCGTGTACTTGTAGTGTCATTGATCTCACACTTTCCAGTTGACCTAAGTGACTTGCATACTTGAGAGGATATTAAGCTTGTCCATCCTAGTTGACATGAGTGGTCGGTACTTGTGTTTCCGTACAGCTTCGATGACCTGTTGGTCGGTGTGCCCCGAGCGGCGGTGATTCTCGGTTATTCCCCGACAGTTGGCTATTGATCATATTCGCATTGATCGGCACAGCTCGAGAGCATTTCACGAACACCAGCGGTCTGATCCCCCGCAGGAGGGTGTTCTTTCTCGGAAAAGTGGTTGGTTGCCAACCCGTGAGCCCAGCGGCCATTGCGAGGGTTATATGCCAGACAGAGCGGTTGTGGCTTGCCTGAGGTCTTTAGACCGACATGGCGGTATAGATTGGGTACATTTGGACTTTTCGTCCGGTTGATGCATATAGCTACAATAGCGATTGTTGCATGCTTACTTACAGTTCATCTCTCTTTACATTTACATTGCTAATGTAGGCCTTTCTTTATCTATACCTAGTTACCGGTGAGTACGCTGCTTTCGTCGGCTTGCGGTACCCACTGGGAGACCCTCGTTGGTTTCTCACCCCCATTTCCCCACAGATGACACAGGTGGGATTGGTCGGGACGCAGCGTGAGGTCGTAGCTAGTGAGCGGTCTTAGAGGTCTCGATCTACGGTATACATTTTGACTATACTCCATACTTAGCATAGACATACGTGTGATAGTGTAGTTTACCCCTACACCTGATAGTAGACATTTATTTGTGGTTCAGTTGACATTCTATACTTGCGGATTTTTTGGATGATGTACCTATGAGGTTTTTGGATACTTGTAGTTTTGGAAACCTTGTGGCTTCGGTTTGGTTTCCAAACGTGGCTTTCTATCCCTCGTGATAGTGTTTTCAAAATAAAGGTTTCCGTGAGGGAAACGACTTTCAAATGGTTTTCTCGGGACTTTCTACCCCTCGTGGTAGTGTTTTCCAAAATAAAGGTCCCTGGGTGGGGGATAGTTTTCAAAATGGTTTTTCGCGGTTTTTCGTTGAAGTTAGGTTTTCAAATGAAGTCTTGGTGTGGGAGACATTTCCAACTAATAGGAATGAGTGAATGAATGTGAATGGATGTGACTAAGGACGATTAGCTGTATGTTGGTAAATGATGATCCTTTTACATCCTGTAATGTCGTGTGTGTGAGTGGAGGTCTGGTTGCTAGTTGTACATGTGTTACGCCGTGCAAATATAGGGGAGACTCTCTCCGTTTGTTTCAAAAAATTTCTGTATTTGTGGCGGGTCTGTTGGGTCAAGGTTTTGAAGAAAAAAAAGGGCAGTTTTTCATTTACTCTGATTTATAAAGATAGTCCGATTTCGAATTGGCTTTCAAGAAGGACCTTGGGGCGTGACATTAATTTTTGGAACTTATCCAATAAGTCGGAACTCATCCATTTTAAAAGAACACATCCTTTTCTTTTAAAAATATATATTGAGAACTTATCGTATAATATCATCACACAGATAAAAAAAATAAGTACCTATGTCAAAATTTAATTTGAAAAATATCGACGCTGCGCAAAACACATTCCTTTACATGGCCTTAGTTATTACATCACTTTTGCAGAATAAAACTTACTATATTACTACAAAGATTTACATTTGAAAAAAATGTACTACAGAAATGCTGCACACGTCGAACCTGCTTTTTCAAAATTAAATTTTGTTGAAAATACCGAAATAACACAAGTACTTATGTGCAAAAAAAATATACAATTATATAATCACAATATGCTACACAAGCGTTAGCGTTTATATCCACATAGGAACAAATAACACATGCATACTACACAACCATTAAAAAAAATGTACCACATAGGAACATAATTTTTTTTTTTTTGTGTTATGGTGTATCCCAAAAAATATTATCACATAGGAATAAAAATGCACCATGCAGGAACATTAAAAAATGCAGAATTTTTTTAAAATTCAAAAATAAACTGCAGGCCCACGCTCCAGCACGGGCTGCCCGCAGCCTCGCGGGCCGGGCAAGGCCCAGCGCATGCGGGCCGGGGTCCATCGCTAAGGCGCAGGCCTGGCCGCCTCTGGCGCGGCCCGCCAGCCTTCACTCAAGCGCGGGTCCGGCTGGGCTCACGCTAGGGGCGCGGATCCAGGCCGCGCGCCCGCAGCGAGCAGGGCCGGGCCATCAGCGCAGCCCGTAGGCCTCCCCGAGTTCGCGCCAGAGCGTGCGGGGCGGGCCTGGTTGGGCCCCCGCCCCCACCCGCGGCGCGCGGGTCCGCCTGTGCGCGTTCGGCGGGCTCGGCCACACGGGCGCGGAAAGCGGGCCGGTCCGGCTCATAGCCCGCTCTCGGCTCGCGGGTCCGCACCCGCTGTTCGCGGGGCCGCCGGCGCGCGCGCGGGGCGGGGCGGGCCGCGCCACCGCGCGAGCAGAGCAGGCCGGGGCCGCGGCGTGCCTCCGCCCAATAGTTTTATTTTATTTATTTTTTTTTTTTTACGAAAACAAAAAAAATACAACTTCTGTTTAAGAAATTATTTCGCATGTCTCATGATCAATTTAAAAGAAAAGAAAAACTATAACTGATTTAGTTTTTTCTTTTTTTTTAAAACGATTTCACATAGAAACACGAATAAAAAATTGTACAAACTAATCTACAAAAAAATGACCAACGAAGCATGCAAATCAAAAGCAAGCATCACAGGCATGATTATAAGGCGAAAACAAGCAAAACCGCTCTGATACCAATTGTTGGAATTACGGGCAGCGAAAACTTACAAGCTGAAAACCAACGTATCTAGAAATCAGAATCGGATCAGATTGCTTATTTTACTAGCCTCTAAAATCGTCCTGATGTTAATGGTTCTGAATCTTCCACGTATCTCTCCTTCACCCACGCTTATGTCTTGCGTCACGGATCGGATGCGTCGGACACGGAATGGATGAAAATCGAAGAGGGCTACCAGAGTCCTCTATATCCACACTCCAAAACTCCGGAAACATAGGTAGAATCCCAGAGAGAAAGAAGATAGAGAAGAGGAAAAATTTCTTGTACGTCCTCGTAGATTCTCTCAGATACAAAATTTGAGAGAAAAGGAGGACGTATTTATAAAATATCGGAACCCCTAAAAAATTCTGAATCTCACGTAGAGATTAGGATTAGGATTGGAATTAGGATATCTATTAAGATATAATAGATATCCACTATGAGATACATTTCTTAACTAATAAGAAACGTATAATCCATCTTTATCCTTAACATATTGGGATAAATCTCTATCCACATCTTATGTGGATCGGATTAAATATAAACGGGCCAATATGGACACACCACATGGCAACATATTATAATTTCTAGCTCAAATTTTTTAGATTGTTATAATTATATTATGCGGCCTAATTATGTTCACCGAATTATGATACTTTCCTGATGTGACAAGGACGTAATAGTACTGTGATATATGTTGGATTATATGAAGTCATGTTCCGAGTTGATATTGCGGTAAAAAGTCAAAAATTTGAGGTTTATGAATGTTACGTATCGTAACTTAAAGTTTGAATACTGGTATTAAGAAGTATTTCAGAAGTTCCTCAGAATTCAAAACTGTGAAAAACTATCTTTTTGTATTGCATACCGGTACGCGATTTGAGTATCGTGATGTGATATGCCGGGAGCGTTTCAGTACCGGTACTCTAATTCGAGTACCGGTACTCAATTCCGTGATGGATGGATAAGTTGTGTTTGACTCCAATTTGATCTAATCTTGTGCCTTGAGATTAGGGATGGTCTAGAAACACCTTAGAGAGAGTTTTTAAGAGGAGATCGACGGCTAAAGTGAATTGGAGACTCGGATGGACGGCGAAAATTGTTTTCTATTAGAATTAAGGTTCTTGGGTTTTAAATTCTTGTAATTCATGTTTTTGACTTTAGAACTTCATTGTGAATATAGTTGAGAGAAAAATGCGGAGCTCTTGAAAGAGAGATTCTTGTAATTCAATCTATTTTTTTTGTACTTTTTATATCTTGGATTTATCAAAGAACGCATTAGGAAGGTCTTGCCGGTGGGTGTAGGTCGACACACCGTTTACTTAACCACGTAAATTCTGTGTTCTTGTGTTCTTTTATTCATATTATTACTTTATTGTTCCTATCCTTATTTTTTTACAATTGTTCTCATCTATTTTCATTTACGAAAGATCATATTCCCGCTGCACTTGTGTGCCGTATGAGTTTGAGCTGTTCTTGGGAATCTCTCAGCCGGTCCCTTCAATATATATGATCTATAATGACTTTGATGCATCACAACCACCTCAACAATATATTAGCATCCGGTCAATTAAATTGAACCGTTGATTATATAGAAAATAAAGTCCAATATTATAACAAATTAAAGTTTGAGAATGAATGTGTATCTATCTCACTGATTGTACCCGAGGTCCCAAAGTTCGAAGCCTAGTTATTTCACATTTTCAGCTAAGTTTATTTCAAAAAATTGAGCGAAGTGGTAGCATGCAACCATTCTCTCTCAAAAAAAAAAATGTCGCCTATCTCAAAGTTTGAGAACCAAAACTATAGTTTAGCGCTTTTCAAATATCAAGATAAGAAAAAAGAAAAAGGAATTTTTTATTAATAACAAAGAATATTCCTCCTTTTTATGATTTTTCTTTTGTTTTTTTAAGGTCAAAGCCCATGGGTATTTTATTAAAGAAGTAAAGCTTGATTACATTGTTATACATTTCCACACAAAAGGAGAAGGGAAAGATAAGGATCTCCAAAACGAGATAAAAAGGGAAAGTAAAAATGACGGTCCCTAACCTAAGCAAGAAAAAGGGAAAATATAATGAGCAGCCCCAAAACCTAAACAATAACTCACAAAAAAAAAAATCAAGTTCATAAAATTAAGGCTCATGATATATAAAATAAAATATAGAAGATACAATAGACAAAAATAATCACCCAGCATGCACCATTCAAACTCTGAAACTTGAACCACATCAAACAAAAGCAATCACTCAGCATGCACCATTCCGACTCCGACTCTCGAACCACATTAGAACGTCCTTATCTTCAAACCTATCAAGCTCTAGTTCGAAGGCTATTCATAAAGTTTGTGGTCCTGAGTGTCGAATAGTGGAGTAAGAAGGAGGTGACAAACTAGATGCTTGGGGGGAAGAACTTAAAGAAAGCATAGAAAACAACAAGAAGAAAAAACTACAGAAGGAAGAGAACAAAAATCTGAGCGAATCAGTTAGATTTTGGCCAGATATCCTACGAAAATCCAGCCAAAAGTATGAAAAATGGAGGTGGAGAAGAAAGGCAGTTGAGAGAGGTTGAGAGAGAAAGAGAGGAGAAGAGATGGAAGAGAGGGCTGAGTATATTCTCCTTTTTATGAATTGAAATTATAATTTGCCATAAAATGTCTTTTGGAAAATATTGTATGTACACCAATTTATGGGTATAAATATTAAACCTGAGTAAGTCTAGAGTTCACAAAAATTCAACTTGTATTTTAGTAAAAGATAAAGTAATAATAAAATAAGTAGGTGTGAGAGCTCTTGGATAAGAGATTTAAAATTACATCTAAGTTAGGAGTGTACTCTTAGCATTGCACATGCCTTTTTATTTTTTGATGTTTGCAATTGCTATCTGTTTTTTGAGGTTGTTTGTCATTGCGATCTTATTTGTCACGCCCCAAGGCCACCAATTGGGTCCGTCGAATACGTGCAATAGACCCGCCGAACGGACAAGGCATTCCCTACCTTCACGAAGCGGAATCATATACCAACCTATACAATTATACATGATATGGATACATGCAATATCAGAGTACAACTACTAATTTAAAACATTCAAGTTTAAACAATTTTTAAGTCTACAACTACTTGAGGCATTGTTCAAAATACTCGCGCACCTATACACCTTAGGTCTTCCTATGGGTCAACCTAACCAGTGGTTCAGTTAAACACCTGTGAGTGAATGTGTAGTTGCAACTTGGCTCTGATACCATCTTACTCTGTCACCCCCGAGCCCCTTTTGTAAAGCTTTTTCGAAAAAAGGGCCAGTTCGAAAGTATAGTCAGCGGAAAATGCCCATATTTTTTTTTGAAATACAAACTCGCCTACAAGACGGAACAGACCCGCCACAAATACAGGAGTTCTCCCGTCCACGCGGACAGAGTTTTTCCTGTATTTGCACCGTGTACCACTACGAGTAATGCTGCAACACATTTATCCATTCACACAAACATCATTCACAATGCAGATGCTCACAGTAATCAATAAGCTAGCTATCCTTGAGATGATGAATGCTCTAAGCACTCCTTAGGCGAAGGATTATGCGAATGCACATTACAACAATCAATTCTATCATTTAAAAATATCTTCCACCCGAAAACTTTATTTTGAAATACTAAGACATCAATAAATCTGGAAAGTCATCTGAAAACTGTTTTCCACACGGAAACTCATTCTTTTGTAAAGCCGACTACCATGAGGGGTAGAAAATCACTTTGTCACAAAACCAAAACCACAACGTCACCGGTAATCACAAGAGCATCACCATTCAATTTATTTGCAATAATCAACTATCCGCAAGGACTGAAAACTCATAAATCAACCAACCATGAAATTGTTAACTGAACCACAAAAGTCTAACTTATTAGCGAATGAAAGGAAAAGGGTCTGATCATAATAACCGTAACCAGTGTCAACCAATCGGGATCTCTAGAGCTCGCTAGCTACCGCGTCTCATCCACCGTCCCGACTCCCACCACCGAGATCACCTGAAGGGGGGGGGAGGGGGGGGGGGGGAGGGTGAGAAATCAACAAGGGGTCTCCCAGTGGGTAGCGCAAGCCGACGAGAGCGAGTGTACTCACTGGCGAGTAGAATATAAACAAGAAGAGATAGATACTCAAGTACAATAGCGAGTAAAGAAATATAGATATGAACAATAGTAAGCACCTACCGCTACTATAAACAATAAACATATGCATCAACTGTATGTAAAAGAGATATCCAAACACCTCGTCATATTGGTCTAAGGACCGTAGGCAGTGCCACAGTATGCTCACCCACCGGCACATAACCCCAGCTAGCACCTTGCAAGGGGCTCAGGGGTCGACGAAACGATCACTTTTTCGTAAAAGAACACCTACACGGTGGCCAAACCGCTGGTGGACGTGACATGCTACATGAGCTGTGACGATCGACGCACAATGCTCAATAGTCAACAAGACGGCAAATAGCTGAGAATAAGTCAACAACTAACATGTAGTACACCAGAATTTTAATATAAAATCAAGTGTAAATAAAAATAGTGTGAGATACTATTTTTATTGGACTTAGAAAAGTAAAAGATAATTTAAAAATGATTTGTGGGGAAATTGGAATGAAAACAGGAGATTTGGAATTTCCTGTAATGAACGGGGCTTATATTTCAGCTAAAAAATCCACAGTGTCAGAAAATTATTAAAATTTGGAAATATATTGAAACTATTTTTCTGAGGCAAGATGTAAAGCTTCATATCATTCCGACACCTGAGCAGTGAAAACGGAATCTAACAGCAATCTGATAAAGATTCTAGTCGGTAGAACTTTCGGTAATATAAAATGATTCGAAACTGAAAAGTTAAGATCACGTACTTCTGATTGACTTTAATTGAGCCTGACTGTCGAAATGGAGTGCAAACAGACATCTAAAAGGGCTCCAACTAAAAGTATCAGATCAGAAATGGACTAAACTATGAATTAAAATAGGTGCAGGGGGTTCCTGCAAATTTTGCCAACTTACTTCTTCTTCTCTCCTCACAGCCAACTTTCTGTCATTTTCTCCCACACACCCACAACATGAGAGCTTCTCTCTCTTTCTCTCAAACCCTCTCCCCTCGCTCTCTTTCTCTCTCTAGTAACTTCTCCATTAAAGAGGAGATTTAGAGGAGATGAAGCTTACTTGGAGGTGAAGCAAGCTCTCTAATGGTGGATCAAGCTTGGAGAGCTAGGTGGCCAAGGTGAGATTTCATAGATTTGAGTTAGGGTTTGGATTAAATCCTTTAATCTTGATGTATTGGAGATCCTTAGATGATTTTAAACTAGTTTAACTAAAGGATACACCACGATTTTTGGGTGTTCTTGAGGTTCATGAAACCTAGGGCTTGGATTTGGGGCTTTTGTCCCTATGAGATTTGGAACTAAATTGATCTCATAAATCTCTAATTGAAGGGTAGTTCGACGCGAGGGACAACTTTGATTTGGATTACGATGAGGTTACGGCGTCCAATTGGGATATTTTGCCGAAATTCATTTGATAGGCTTGGGTCGAGCCGAATCGGTGTCGGAAATCAAATTGCTTGAAAATCCTAGCAATTGGTAATTAAACAAGGTGGGTGGTGCGCTCCGAAATGATTGAATTTCTTCCTATGTCTATGTTGTCATATTGGTCATATGTGTATATATGTGAAAATTCTATGCATATAGGGTTATTATTGTGTTCGAGCTGTCATTTCCTTGCATGCTTCGTAAAGTAGGGTTGGTCAAATTGGATTAGGAACTCGGTACTTGGACGCATGAGGATTAGGTCATTGGTCATTGGAAATCCTATGAATGCAATGAACTAGAATGTAAACTTAGAAAAATATTGTGGAACATTGGTGACATGAACTTGGTTGCATCTTAACTAGTTGTTTGGACGTAAAAAATAAAGTGAAATACTATGTGTCATTGTGAGTCTAAACATAAACCTAGTGATGGACATATGGATTGCGTATCCTATTGTGCAAGTAGAAAATATGAACATTGTGTGTAATAAGTGTTATATGTGAGTTTGTTGCCGTAGTTGCACATGATTTGATATAAGCATGCGAGGGATTGAAATAGATCCTCTAAACCATACTAGGGATTGGTAGATCCCGTATGTTGTTACCCTGGTCAGTAGGGTGTACTCAAGATGAGAGGACTGGATCGTACTCACATTGTCTGTTTGGCTTGTTGGTGGTCGCGACACCACAAGCATTAAGCTCCGGAGTTGTCACCTATGGGTTGACGTATCTACCCAGCAGAAGGCCCTTGGTTGGTTCGAGTCCCCTTGGGCCCTGGTATTGTGAGTTTGGCTTGACTTCGCGTGAGCCGGTAAGATTGGGTCATGAGGTAAAAGAGAAAGTCAGTTGAGTATAGTAGATCATGTCTTTGGTTATCTTGTGAAGTCTTGTAGTAGCATCATATGACAGGTGATGAGTCGATTATGCCTCCTCTGTAGACAATCTGTGTTGGGTTGAGCGGTCATCTCCCCAGTAGATGATCTAGAGGAGGGAGTTGGGCTTGACTTCACGTGAGCCAGTATGATTGGGTTGAAAGGTAAAAGTGGTAAGCATCTTGAGCTTGATAGCATTTGTTCTTGTAGGTGTGTCTCCAATCAAAAGGTGCTAGTGACAAATGGTACTTAGATAGCGGATGCTCAAGACATATGACTTGGGATCATACCAAATTTATTTCACTTGAAAAGAAAGATGGAGGTTTTGTCACATTTGGAGACAACACTAGAGGAAAGATCATTGGAACCGGCACAATCGGAAATGAGAAGGTTAATATTTCAAATGTTCTTTTAGTTGATGGCCTTAAGCATAATTTATTGAGCATTAGTCAATTGTGTGACAAAGGCTATTTTGTAAAGTTCAAAGCATCTCATTGTAGCATCCTTGATCCTTCTACAAATGAGGTAGCTTTTATGGGCTTTAGATCCAAGAATGTCTACACCGTTGATCTAAGCAAACTTTCTCATGAAGGTGAAAAATGTTTTTCGGTTCAAATTAACGAATCTTGGCTTTGGCATAAAAGGCTAGCTCATGCTAGTATGGATTCTCTTTCAAAACTTTCCAAGGAAAAACTTGTAAAAGGTTTACCTAACATTAACTATGCCAAAGATGAGGTTTGTAGTGCTTGTGCTCAAGCAAAACAAGTAAAATCTTCGTTTAAATCCAAAAATGTTATTTCTACATCTAGGCCTTTGGAATTAATCCATATGGATCTCTTTGGTCCAATTGATGTCTCTAGCCTTGGTGGAAGTAACTATGTTTTTGTAATTGTTGATGATTACTCAAGATTTACTTGGACCTTGTTTTTGAGACACAAGTATGACACTTTTAAATCCTTCAAAGAATTTGTCTTTCGTGTTCAAAATGAAAGAGGTTGTATTATTTCTAAAATTAGAAGTGATCATGGTGGTGAATTCGAAAACCATAACTTTGAAGAATTTTGCAATGAATTGGGAATAGAACATCAGTTCGCTACTCCTCGTACACCTCAACAAAATGGGGTTGTTGAACGCAAAAATAGATCTCTCCAAGAAATGGCTAGATCTATGTTAATTGAGGGGGAGTTGCCAAAGTATTTTTGGGCCGAAGCCGTAAACACGGCTTGTTACATCATGAACCGTGTTCTAATTCGACCAATTCTTGAGAAAACTCCCTTTGAGTTATGGCATAATAGAATTCCCAATATTGGTTATTTTAAAATTATTGGTTGTAAATGTTTCATCTTGAACACAAAAGATAAGTTGGGAAAGTTTGATGCTAAATCCGATGAAGCAATATTCTTGGGATATTCCTCTACTAGCAAAGCTTATCGAGTCTATAATCGACGAACTTTGGTAATAGAAGAAAGCATGCATGTTCTCTTTGAAGAATCTAAGGGAAAGGATACTTCTATTGAAGATGATCTTTTTGACTTTGATAAGTTACAAATAAAATCCACACCACAAGAGGTTGTTCAATCCAAGGAAATTGAGGAATTCATTTCTAAAGATAATGAACCCACTCCTCTACCTAAAGTGTGGAAATTTGCTACTTATCATCCCAAGGACTCCATCATTGGAGATCCTAGTCAAAAAGTCAAGACTAGATCCTCTCTTAGATTACTTTGTGACCACTTGGCTTTCTTGTCTCAAATTGAACCTAAAAATTTCGTTGAGGCTAGTAATGACGAAAATTGGCTCATTGCGATGCAAGATGAACTCAATCAATTTGAGCGAAACCAAGTTTGGACGCTTGTGGAAAGACCAAGTGATCATACCGTTATTGGCACTAAATGGATCTTCCGAAACAAGCGAGATGAATCTGGTGTTGTGGTTCGAAACAAGGCTAGACTAGTGGCCCAAGGTTTCAACCAAATTGAAGGGATTGATTTTGATGAAACTTTTGCACCGGTTGCTCGACTTGAAGCTATTCGAATTCTTTTGGGTTTTGCCTCTTACATGAACTTCAAGTTATTTCAAATGGACGTAAAAAGTGCTTTCTTAAATGGATACATTTCCGAAGAAGTCTATGTTGAGCAACCACCCGGTTTTTGAAAAACACGATTTTCTCAATCATGTTTTTAAACTTTCAAAAGCACTCTATGGTTTAAAACAAGCTCCTAGAGCTTGGTATGAAAGACTTAGCACTTTTCTTATTTCAAATAATTTTTCAAGAGGAAAAGTTGACACTACATTATTTTTCAAGATAAAGGATAAAAATTTTCTCGTTGTACAAATTTATGTTGATGATATCATATTTGGTGCTACTAACGAATCTCTTTGCAAAGAATTCTCTAAGTTAATGACAGATGAGTTTGAAATGAGTATGATGGGCGAACTCTCCTTCTTCCTTGGACTCCAAGTCAAGCAAACGAATGATGGAATATTCATCAATCAAGCCAAATACGCAAAGGATCTAATCAAAAGATTTGGCTTAGAAAGCTCAAAAGAGACAAATACTCCCATGAGCGCTTCAACTAAACTTGATAAGGACGAAAAAGGCAAGGATGTTGATATCAAGCTCTACCGAGGTATGATTGGCAGTTTACTTTATCTTACCGCAAGTAGGCCGGACATCATGTTTAGTGTTTGCTTGTGTGCTCGGTTTCAAGCTCAACCTAAGGAGTCACACCTAGTGGCCGTAAAGAGAATTCTTAGATATGTTAAGGGAACTCTCAACTTAGGATTATGGTATCCCAAGGGCACTAGTTTTAATCTCATTGGCTTTTCGGATGCCGACTTTGCCGGGTGCAAAGTTGATCGTAAAAGTACAAGTGGAACTTGTCAGTTTCTTGGTCACTCCTTAGTCTCATGGTCTTCGAAAAAGCAGAATTCGGTTGCACTTTCAACCGCCGAAGCCGAATATATTGCGGCGGGTTGTTGTTGTGCACAAGTTTTATGGATGAAACAAACCCTTGAGGACTTTGGAGTGCATCTAAAACAAGTTCCAATCAAATGTGATAATACTAGTGCCATCAACCTATCTAGAAATCCTATTCAACATTCTAGAACTAAACACATTGAAATTAGACATCATTTCATTAGAGATCATATTCAAAAGGGAGATGTCACCATAGATTTTGTCGATACCCATCATCAATTAGCGGACATTTTTACTAAACCACTTAGTGAGGAAAGGTTCACTCAACTTAGAAGAGAATTAGGAATAATTGATTTAAACGCTTGATTCTCTTATATTTTATGCTTTGATATGTTTTTGCTACATTTGTTAAGTCTCCTTTATGTTTTTTTTATGATGACAAAGGGGGAGAACTAGTGATATGTGATATGCTTATGATTTGGCACTAACTAATGATATGCTTATGTTATGATGCTTTGATATATGCTTAATTGGTTATCTTTCACTTATGATTGTGATACATGCTATGTCAATGATTGTGATATATGTCAAATTTAATTGTAAAAGATATGCATATATTTAGGGGGAGTATTTTATTCTTATTGCTCTCTACTTATTTAATCTTATATCACATTATTTGTCATCATCAAAAAGGGGGAGATTGTTGGCCTAGTGGCCCTAATCATTCTTTAGATTTTGATGATAACAAATAATTGAACTAATCTTTTATCTTGAGTTTTGTGTTTAGACTTCTCTATCTTCAAAAGGACTCAAGATGGGCAATCCCCTAGCACTAAGCTTCACCACTTGAAGCTACCTTGTCAAGTAGATAAATTATCTACTCAATCTTTTAACATTGTGCTTTAAAGATTAGAGTAAGAAATATCGAGCTATATTTTAACTTACTCTTTTTTATCATCTAAAGCACATGGGACTTCAAACAATATTCAAAAACTTCTCAAAAACTGTTTTCTGTCAAGTTTGTGTTTTGGACCCTGTTCTGGGCGCCCACAAACTTCTGGAGGCCCAAAAGTTCTGCTCAGGTTTTGTGGATCCTGACGGTTTGATGTTTGGGTGGTCCAGAATGGTTTATGTTATGGGCGCCCACAAACTTCTGGAGGCCCAAAAGTTCTGCTCAGGTTTTGTGGATCCTGACGGTTTGATGTTTGGGTGGTCCAGAATGGTTTATGATCTGGGCGCCCGAATTGTATGTTTAGGGCGCCCGAATATTTGACTTGACAGGTTTGATGTTCCGGACAGTACGACGCAACGGTCCGAAAGTTCTGACAGCGGCGCTGCGCAGGCGGCGCGCGTGCCTGAGAAACTGGGCGCCCACAAGTTGACTTCTGGAGGCCCAAAAGTTCTGCTCAGAGAAAACGGCGTGCGTGGTCTGACAGTGTCAGAAAGCTGTCGCGCATGTTCTGGGCGCCCACAAGTTGACTTCTGGAGGCCCAGAAGTCCTGCTCAGAGAAAACGGCGCGCATGGTCTGACAGTGTCAGAAAAGTCGACGCGCATGTTCTGGGCGCCCACAAGTTGACTTCTGGAGGCCCAGAAGTCCTGCTCAGAGAAAAGCGGCGCGCGTGGTCTGACTGGTCAGAAAGCTGTCGCGCATGTTCTGGGCGCCCACAAGTTAACTTCTGGAGGACCAGAAGTCCTGCTCAGAGAAAAGCGGCGCGCGTGGTCTGGCTGGTCAGAAAGCTGTCGCGCGTGATCTGGGCGCCCACAAATGTCTGGAGGCCCGAATGTACGGATCCAGAAAAGCGGCGCACGGGTCTGACAGGCAGCTGGTTTTGCAGTGCGCGTGCTCAACATCTGGGCGCCCGAAAGTTCTGTTTAGGGCGCCCGAAAGTGCAACGACCTGAAGTTGGCTGAGGCTATAAATAGATGGTATTGAGGCCTTTCTCAGCAGGGATTTGAAAGTCCAATTGAGCTTATATACTTCAGTATTTTTAATACTCTTAAGCCCTCAATCCTCTCTCTAAACTTGAGTGTAATTGATAGTGAGATATCATCTTGTAAAAGAGAGAAAAGAAAAGAGTTGAAGCTTGAAAGTGTAACCTTCTTGAGAGAAGAAGGTGTTGGTGTGAAGGCTTGGTGCTTGCCCGCAAAAGTATCGTTTAGTGGAGATCCAACGTTCTCTTGTGTTGAGAAGTTGGCGGGGACGTAGGCAAAGTGCCGAACCTCGAAACAAATCGATTGTGTGCTTCTTGAGTTTGCATTTCTCTAACTCCTCACTTTCTCTCCCTTTATTTGTTTCGAGTTTTTAAATTACTTGATTATTTAACATTTTATTTTAGAAACCTAATTCACCCCCCCTCTTAGGTTGCCATTTTGATCCTCAGGAAGGATTCGTGATTTATAGTGATGCATCACACAGTGGCTTGGGATGTGTGTTGATGCAGCATGGTAGGGTAATTGCCTATGCCTAACGGCAATTGAAGGATTATGAGAAAAATTACCCTACGCATGATTTGGAGCTGGCAGCTGTAGTGTTTGCACGAAGCTGTGGCGGCATTACTTGTATGGTGAGCACTGTGAGATTTTCACAGTTCACAAAAGTCTCAAGTATCTGTTCACTCAGAAGGAATTGAATCTGAGGCAACGCCGGTGGTTAGAGTTGTTGAAGTATTATGATATTACCATCCAGTATCACCCCGGCAAGGCGAATGTAGTGGCAGATGCGTTGAGCAGGAGATCAGTGCAGA
Organism: Puya raimondii; assembly: GCA_016920855.1. Lineage (NCBI taxonomy): Eukaryota > Viridiplantae > Streptophyta > Magnoliopsida > Poales > Bromeliaceae > Puya > Puya raimondii. The sequence continues at coordinate 46,471,019 of JABWPP010000049.1, forward strand.
GCCTTAGTATGTTGATCACTCAGCAGGCGCCGTTACTTGAGGAGTTGAGGCGGCTTGAGCTTGAGGTGGTATCCCCTGGGGTTACTGCAAAACTTATGTCTTTGGTTTTGCAACCCACTCTGTTGAATAGGATCCGAGAGAAACAGAGTGCGGACCCCTTTTTGATAAGGATTCGAGATCAAATTGCCAGCGGGCAGACAGGGGATTTTGGTGTTGACAGTTCGGGAGTACTGCGGTACAGGGAGCGACTGTGTGTGCCTATGGATTCTGAGATCCGAGAGGAGATTTTGAGAGAGGCACATTACTCGCCTTATACGGTTCACCCCGGTGGAACCAAGATGTATAAGAACTTGAAGGCACACTTCTGGTGGAATGGAATGAACCGGCATATTGGGAGGTTTGTGGCTCAGTGTTTGACTTGTCAACAGGTAAAGGCGGAGCACCGAGTACCTGCTGGCAAGCTTCAGAGTCTCCCAATACCCGAGTGGAAGTGGGACCAGATCGCCATGGACTTTGTCGTGGGATTACCGAGGACGCAGGCTAGTTTCGACGCTATTTGGGTGATAGTGGACAGACTGACCAAGTCTGCCCACTTCTTACCAGTGCAGACTACTTGGTCCAGGGACAGACTCGCTCAGTTATATTTGGACGAGATAGAGAGACTGCATGGAGTGCCTACCTCGATTGTGTCTGATCGAGACACCCGATTTGTCTCACAGTTTTGGAGGAGTCTACAGACAGCATTGGGTACTCAGCTGCGGTTTAGCACGGCTTTTCATCCACAGACAGATGGTCAGTCTGAGCGGACCATTCAGACTCTGGAGGACATGTTGAGGGCATGTGTCCTAGACTTTGGTGGAGGGTGGCATCGACACTTAGGACTGGTTGAGTTTGCGTACAACAATAGCTATCAAGCGAGCATCCAGATGGCTCCGTTTGAGGCATTGTATGGACGCAAGTGTCGTTCGCCCTTGCATTGGAGCGATGTGGGTGAGAGGAAGACTTTGGGTCCCGATATCCTGTTGGAAGCGGAAGAGAAGGTCAAGATGGTTCGACGACGTCTTGAGACCGCCCAGAGTCGACAGAGGAGCTATGCGGATACTAGGAGACGAGACTTGGAGTTCCAGATTGGAGATCATGTGTTTCTGAAAGTCTCGCTGTCCAGAGGAATTCGCCGTTTTGGAGTTCGTGGAAAGCTCAGTCCACGGTTTGTTGGCCCGTTCGAAGTGTTAGAGCGAGTGGGGCCGGTAGCATATAGGATCGCCCTACCACCGCGACTCTCTGGAGTCCACGATGTGTTTCATGTCTCGGCCCTGAGGAGATATGTGTTCGATCCCTCCCACGTGATTGACTTCACCCCACTTGAGTTGGCTGAGGACCTGCGGTACGAGGAGCGACCGGTGCGGATTCTTGCTCGTGAGACGAAAGAATTGCGCAACCGAGTCATACCGTACGTGAAAGTACAGTGGAGTAATCACGAGGAGCGTGAGGCGACTTGGGAGCCGGAGACGGTGATACGGGAATCCTATCCCTACCTTTTCGAGTTGCCTTCTTGAGGTATGAGTTTAAGTTTTGAGGACGAAACTTTCCGTACGGGGGAAGGATGTAGTACCCCTGGGGCCTAACTGACGGAATGACTGCAGTATCCTAGACTGTTCGACGCTTCTGGAGAAGGTCGAGACAAGTCGGAGTCGTTTCGGCGTCAAATAGACGCGAAAACAGACTCGGAGCACCGAAGCAAGCCAAAACTGAAGTTTTGGGCTTTTGGACTTTAGGGCGCCCGGAAGTATTGTTTTGGGCGCCCAGATGTTGAGTGCTTGTTTTTTGAAAATTTCTAAGTCATTTCGGATCCAGTATCGGGCGCCCGGAAAGTGGGTCCGGAAATCTTACCTCGTGAGTATCGATCCGTTTGACACGTGTTGGTTGGTAGGTGAGTTCCGCCGGACCAGGTTAGGGCGCACCGGACCGCGGGCGGAGAGTCCGATTCTGGACTTGTGCAGGCTGAAGAACCAGGCGCCCACTTCTTGGGTTTCGGGCGCCCGATTGTGAGGATTTCCTGCTGAGAAACAGGTTAGGGCATTTCTGTTCTTGAGGCTTATTGCACCGAAATCCTTTGTCTATAAAAGAAGTGGACGACCTTCCCTGAGGCTTTTTCTCCCCTCTTCATGGTGAACCCAGGATTTTGCAAAGAAGCCCTCCAATCCCTACCAAATTCCACCTTTCTCCATTGAAGACCTTGGTTTCCTGCTGAAACTGCAACATCGACCGGTGGTGTTCTTGCTCGTGTGCAGTGTGGGATTATCTAAATCCAGCGAAACTTGGTTTGTTAGATAGAGGACTCGTAGAGGAAGACGTGGAATCCTTCCAATCGCATTTTGGACAGGTATGTCAGCTACAGTTGATGTTTTACTGGACCCCTTGTGTTCTTGAGCTGAAACTTGGGTTTTCCTTTGATCTTATGAATCCAAATCTTTTGGGAGCTGGAATTTCGAAGTGAAGATTGGTCATTCCACTTTCCTTACTGGTTTGGAGGTTCATTCCGCCTGAATTGAGGATTCAAAGGTGGGTTCTAGCTCAGATTTTGAGTAATTGCTTAAGTGCTGAATTTTTGGGTCATTGATGGAATTTCTTGCATTTTTGAATCCAGATCTTTGTGAGGATCTTTGGAGAGGTTTTGGTTTGTTCCATCACTGTATTTGGGAGGTTGGTAACCCTTTTCCATGGGCTAGATTCGTTGGAATTCCAGTTCTTGCTTAATGTGATTTTTGCTTAGTTGTTGGAACTTCTGGATCCATGTGCAGGAGGGTCCAGAAGTGAATCCGAATCTGTGTGGGGGCCTTTTGGACATCGAGTCGAACTCCGTTTTGGCTAAAATTTGGATGGTGTGTTCTTGAGCCCCTACTGGTGAGTTGAGCCAAATTTCACTGCATTTGGACTTAGAATTTGGATTTTATCGCATGTTGAATCCATGTTGGTCATGCTGCCAGGCTGCAGTTCTGGGCTGATGTTCTGGGCGCCCAGAACATTGAGCAGGTGGGTCCGAATCTCGAGGTTTCAGATTTGAGCTCGATTTCACCCGGTGTTTTTTGGAGGCCTTCCACTCGACTTCTAGCCGTTGTTGGATAGCCTTTGAGGTGGGTTAATGTTACCGAAATCGCCGGATTTCCTCATAAGTTGTAGAGAGTGCAGCATGCTGTTTTATCATCTGTTAAATCATGTTAGTAGCTCGAATTCATGAATTTGCATGTATTATTATGAAATCTGAATTTGGAGCATAAATTGATAATTTATAGACATGACTTCACATGCTGAACTGGGAATTGACTTAGGAGAAAACTCGCGAACATACAACCGTCACTTTTCGAACTATTATCAGATTTAGCTCTAGGAGCCGTTTCTGTTCTTGTATCACCGCTGTTAGTGCGAGGTGGATACTTAGTTCGTTGTAGGACGAGTTTACACTTGTGCTGGGATGCCGAGCTTGTATTTACAGCAGGGTTAGGTTGTTTTGTATTTTCGGGTGCCGTCGGGGTTGACGGTGGACCCAGACTCTTGTTTTAGCTTCTGTTTGTGCTGAGGGCACGTGAGCTTGGAGTCTTGACCCATTTTGACCCCTTTCCATTTGATTATAGCCTGCCGGAGCCTGTTTGTGCTCAACAGAGATACGCTTTTAACTCGGTTGGGTAGCTCCCCTGAGTGCCGCTCCGGAGTGAGGCCTCTTTTGTGTTGATGTCGCTAAAGATTAGTTAGATCTGGTATTTGGACCGGCTACCCCTTTTGGTAGTGTGCGGTGTGGCTAGGCAGTTGGCTGGACGAGCCCGTTTGGGCGGTTCCGTTAGATTGGGTCAGGGGTGACCTTTCACTTTGGTGATGCTTACTTGAGAGTTTGACTTGGATAGTGGTAGGGTAGTGGCATTACAGCTGTAGAGTTTATTCCAGCTTACTTTATTGTTGTTTACCTACCAGCTATACTGTTAGTCTCGTAGTCTTAGTGGGTGGACCGTTGAGGTCGGTATTGGTACCCACTGAGGACTACTTCTTTTGATAGTAGTTCTCACACCCATTGTTGCCACTTTTTCTTGCAGAGCCTTCTTCTGTTGCGGCTGCTGCGCCTGTTTCTGCGGATCGAGATAAGGGAGTCGCGAGCTAGATCCCTACCTGTCCCTGTTGTTCCTAGAGGAGGACCCTACTGGAGATAGTTTATTTTTGAGTTGAGCCATGTACATATACTGTGGACTTGTTCCTATTTTGGTTCTGGAGGGACTGTTGTATTTTGGATCCTATATGTACATGTGACTTCTGTTATTAGTATGTTTTACTTCAGCTCTATATCTCTTGTAGTTGCTTGTATGTTTGTTTACAGGTTAGCTATCGCTTCGTATACATAGAAATGTCTATGTATACGGCGGATCTGTTGGCGAGCCCGGGGAACGAGTAATCTGGGGCGTGACAGCTGCACTGTGTTCCGGTATGCGTATAGGCATACCGGTATACAGTACAAAATTTGCAAAACCCGTGCCTGGGCCAAAAGGCCACGAAACAGTATACCGGTATACCAAACATCAGTACCGGTATACATTGCATCTTTTTCGGTATCACATGCCGGATTCCGCAAAACCCGAGAGCTGCGCAAAATCCAGTTTTCCACTGGATTCCGGTATCCCAAAACCAGATACCGGTATGCAATTGCAAAATCTGCACTTTTACAGATTTTGACTCCCGGAGTCCGTTTTCGCACTTTCCAAGTCCCGAAAACGCTCCGAAGCTCACCAAACTCAACTCAAACTCCAGAATAGTATAAGCCACTATTCTCTCACTAGAACTCCGTAATTTGCTAAAGTTCAGTGTGCTACAGACACAATATGTAATATTTTGGATCATGATGCACTATATAATATTGATGTTTCAAACAAATATGTGTGCTTCTTATTACTTATTTCATATAATTGATTGCATGTAAAGTGAAGTACTGATAATTGTTACAATCTCTTACATATGAAATGAACATTATAACCATACAAATAACTATACTAAAGTGTGTACAATGATAGACAAAGTAAGGATTGCTACTTAAGAATTTCTAGTGTGACGTCTTCCAACATAGTCATTTCACATATGATGTGCAATATCATCTCGTTTTTGATTGCCGGCTTGTCTTTGATTGTTCATATATTGAATATTAGCAGCATACTCTTCATCGCCGTTAGGCATAATTATGGCATGATCTTCATTTATGCCGGTGGAATTTTCGTTAAGCAAGTTGGTTTCACCATTATGTATCCGTATAAAATTGTGTAGACACATGATGCAATGGCAATATTTGTTTGTGATTCAATTGGATGAAAAGTAGCTACCTTGAGAATTGGAAAACGCATTTTTAAAATACCAATAATACGTTCTACATGATTTCGTAGTTGTGCATGACGTAGATTAAATAGTTCCTTATAATCTTTAGGCTTCTCTCGACTTTGCCCTTGCTCTTTTATGTGATATCTTGTATTGCGATAAGGTGCAATGAAATTGGGAGTATTTGCGTATCCAGCATCAACCAAATAATATTTGCCTTGTGGGACCTCAAAATCGTTGTCAAGTGAATCTTGTAGCACCCTCGCATCAGAAGCCGATCCTTCCCAACCTGCCCTTACGTATACAAAATGAAGATCAAAATCGCAAGCAACCATGACATTTTGTGATAAAGTTTGTTTTCTATTACGATATGGTTCTTGCAAACTTGTTGAGATTGTTATGGGAATATGTGTGCCATCTATAGCACCAATGCAGTCCTGAAATTTGTAAAGAAAAAAATTTAATTATTTTAGAATACTTATTTTCAATATTGAATTAAATGTAAAAGTAAAAAGAAATGCAAACGTACCTCAAAATAAGGAAATATTTTTGAATTGTTTCTGATTTTTGATGGAGTAATAGAGCGTGGTAAACAAATAAAATTTTTACTGAGTTGTGTAACTGCATGTAGCACTTGACGAAAATGGCGACTAGCAGTTTCGCCGCTATGCTGAAATCGCTCTTGTAGAGTCCGATTACTTGTATTTTTTGCCAAAGTGTGTAAAAATATAGCCACCTGCTCTTTAACACTGACATATCTCGTATCACGTAGAAAATATTTGTCTTTCAAACATTTCACTAATGAATGAAAAACGTGAGTTTCCATTCGAAATTCTCTCTTGCATTTAAGTTCATGACCTTGGAGAACTTCATTAACATACCGTGCTCTGGTTTGACTTGAGGTGTGAATAGGTGTTCTCGCTGCCATATGGTTGTTCATAATAGAAAATAGGTTTGTCACGAATTCATCATCATCTGTTTGCATTTTCCTCCAATAATCATCGTCTTCTTGCATTCTTCTCCAATAACTTTGATCCATATGTTCTTATGTAGGATATATAAAAATTGAATATAGATAGATATAATGTATAAGAAATGATTTATACCATTCTAATGAAAGACTTGAGCATTATATAGATGTTAGATGCTTTTGCTAAAATAAAAAAATCTCCTCCAACGGCTAGTTTGACTAGTTCAAATTATTTAACGGCTAATTTGACCACTTATGAATAGTATAAAATTATTTTACTATTTTAATGTCATCATAACGGCTAATTTAATCACTTTTAAGTGTATATATGAGATTCAAAAAAGTCTAACACCTAGTTTTTGGAAACACTAACGGTTAGTTTTTTTTTAAAAATCAGCCGTTACTTCAATCCTATAAAAATGCAGTATTTTATCCAAACACTCAAAAACAGAGTAAAATATTTCAGAGTATTCAGAATTTTATACCAGCCTAATACAACATAATATAATAAAACTCTGTTTTTAATTCCGGTAGTTGCCAAACATGCCCTAAGTTAGTTACTTCGGACCTCCACTTCATAACGTAGTTCTAAGTCGAGGGCATAAATGGGTTAGTGCTCACACAGTGACATGGAGGGAAGAACTTATGTCACTCTACTAACTAGTCGACAAGCACATACAGTATGATATGTATGCTATGGCGGAGCTCCCACTCAATGGGTCGTGTCACGCTCTAAAACGCCATACAAACCTTGGTCTAGATACCACTAAGATATCTAACCACCACACAAGTCATCTCACTAACTCGAGTACTTAAGTTCGGCTACTATACAGGCTCGATATGGGATTTCACAGAAGAATTCTCATATCCAACTCTTTAGAGTCTCATCTTAAACTAATTAAGGCGACTTTTAAATTATATCAACATTTTATTCATAACGTATATGAACAAAGCAATCATATTAAACTATATCCAACTCTTTAGAGTCTCATCTTAAACTAATTAAGGCGACTTTTAAATTATATCAACATTTTATTCATAACGTATATGAACAAAGCAATCATATTACAACTACTCAAGTTTAATATGATTATCTAGTCTCATCCTGCTCACCACCTAGGTGCTAGGGTGATCACCCGTGTGAGTGGGCTGATCTGAGCCTGGTGACTTATCGAAACATGTGCCTCTTAGTATCAATTACGCAATCACATTAAAAGAAAATTGTATTTCTATTAAGAAAGCGTAAGATACAAAAGTATCAATAATGTCCATACATCAAAACCTGCGAAGATCCAAACTCCTAACGTGGGTCTGGAACATATCCCTAACTATCGGCTTGGTCAACGGATCAGCCACCATCCTAGTGGTAGAGATATGTCTAAGAATGACCTCGCCTAGCCTAATCATCTCTCGAATGTAGTGAAAATGAATGTCTATATGCTTGGTCCTGCCATGATACTTGAGATCCTTCACATACTCCAAGGCAGCCATGCTGTCAGAGAACATTTCAATAGGCTCATCAGCTCGAGTCACGATGTCGAGATGCTGGAGAAATCTCCAAAGCCAAGCAGCCTCCTGAACGGCCGCTGAACAAGCAATGTACTCCGCTTCCATGATAGACAAGGCAATGCAGCTCTGCTTCTCACTGCACCAGAAAATTGCTCCACCTCCAAGCATAAACACATAGCCTGAAGTGGACCTGCACTCATCTCTATCACCACCCCAATCAGCATCGCTATATCCTTTCAATCTCAAGTCCCCGGCTTGAAAACAGAGAATGAGATCACTGATTCCCTTTAAATATTGACGGATCCTCTTGACCGCTTGCTAATGAATAGATCCTGGGTTGCTCTGATAACGACTTACCAAGCCAACAACGAAGCAAATGTCGGGCTGAGTACACATCATAGCATACATCAAGCTACCAATTGCACTCGCGTAAGGAACCCTACTCATTTGTTCTTTTTTTTTTTAATCCATTTTAGGGCATTGATCAAGACTCGAAGTAATTCTTCTCCACTGGAGTGTCAACAGGTTTACAGTGATGCATCATAAATCACTCCAGTACTTTTTTAATATAGACAAACCAAGAAGTCTTCTAGAGCGATCCCTGATGACCTTTACTCCAAGCACATAGCTCGCCTCACCCATGTCTTTCATCTCAAAATTGAGAGACAACCACTCCTTAGTGGTATTAATCAACTCCATATCATTTCCAGCCAATAGTATGTCGTCGACGTATAGGGAGAGGAACAGAATCCCCTTCTCTGTCTTCTTGACATATACGCAGTGATCTTCCTCTATCATGGACATACCGATAGAGGGGACAGCTTCATGAAACCTGAAATATCACTACCTCGACGACTGCTTGAGACCGTAAATGGATCTTTTAAGACGACATACCTTGTCTTCTTGACCTTTGAGTACAAAACCCTCAGGTTGATCCATATAGATCTCCTCCGCTAGTCCTCCATTGAGAAAAGCTGTCTTGACATCCATTTGAAACAATTCCAAATCTAGATGTGCCATTAAGGTTAGAATCAAACGTATAGAGGCAAATTGCGCAACAGAGCAAACGTCTCATTGTAATCTACCCCTTGCCTCTGAGTGTAGCCCTTGGCCACGAGCTGAGCCTTATATTTATCGATTGACCCATCCGCCTTGCGCTTAATTTTTAAAACCCATTTATTTCCAATAGACTTGCGCCCAAGGGGAAGGTCAACCAACTCCCATACTTGGTTCTTGCTCATGGAGTCCATCTCATCTCTCATAGCAGCTGTCCACTCATTGTAAGCTGACGTCTGTAGTGCTTCTTTACAAGAAGCAGACTCATCATCATCAAGCGGAGTGCACACGAAAATATCCCCTTCGATCTCAAAATGCCGACGGAAAATATGTCCACGTTCACTTCTACGCAATTGAGGGCCTAAACTGCCGACTTCTAAAGGTATTCTCTCACTCACGAAAGCACTCCCGCTAGCCGGAGGATTGTTACCACTTCCTTCAGCGACTTCAGGAAGTAATCGATCACCCTCAATAGCATATGGGGTAGCGTCACCCTGTAACTCATACAATCCGACGTCACCAATGCTTGGAAATTCCTCTTCTAGGAATTCCTCTTTCTACATGCCTTTCTAGCTAGACAAGAGTCGCACACAGATAGGTCAACTTTGGCGAGAGACCCCAAAAGGCCTTCTCGAGCCAGTCTATTCATTCTTTCTTGACCTAAATGACCTAATCTGGCATGCCATTTAATGGATTCATCACAGAGATTAGAAAAAGAAGAAGCAAATGCAAACGAATCATCCTCCAAATCTAGTTTTAAAAAATCATCATCTAATGTACCATATTCAAATAAAGTACCATGAAAGAAAATATCAAGACGGTCTTTGTCAAAATAAAAGGAATATCCTAGATGCAACAAAGCTAAAACTGAACATAGATTACATCGAATTTCGGGTGCATATAGCACGTCTTGAAGAAGTAAAGTGCGGCCACCACGCAACTTGAGTTGGTACGAACCAACTCTAAGGATTTCTTCCTTCGTGCCATTCCCAAGGGTGGCAAACTGTGTGCCCGACGGTACTCGATGGTAATCTACGAACCCCACTCGGTCACGAACTATGTGTTTGTTTGCTCCTGTATCCACAATCCAATCAGGAAGAGAATGAGCTACTAAAGTATGAGAGCAAACAAAACAGTGTGAGCTGAGTGGTAGGGTTACCTTTTTCGGCTCAGAACAATTTCGAGCGAAATGACCCTTCTGCTTACAATTATAGCATTTTAGCTTTGCAGCATCCCTACTGCCAGCGCGCTTGCCTCTACGGCGCTTTCCAACTCCACCCTGAGGAGCTTGATTCTGATTCTTCTGCGCTCCGTTGTTGTAATGCCTTTTGTGCTTGGGTGTGATCCCACCGCGCTTCTCAGAGCGTGCAACAAGAGCGACAGAACGGTTTGCTTCCAAGCGCTCTGCCTCGAGCTCGAAATGGCGCGAGATGTCATTAAACGTTTTAATAACCTCGCTGTGCGTCATTAGGAGTTTCATCTGGGACCATTCAGGATCCAACAGTGAACGAATCACCGCTAGAACTTGTTGCTCATCAGTGAGCTCGTTTCCAGCAGCCTAAAGGTCCCGAATCATGGCGCTCATCATACGAAGGTGCTCAGCCATTGAATGCTTCGGGTCCTTAGTGTATTGCTGAAACTTCAAATTTAAGGCACATAGCCTCGTGGCTGAAGTTTGCCCAAAAGCAATCTTCATATTGTCCCACATATCCTTGGAAGTCTCGTAGGTCTCAAATTGTCCAATGAGGTCGTCTTACATGGCATACAACATAGTGTACCGAGCAGTTTGATCCTCCTTGAACCATTTATTATAGACCTCCCTCTCATGCTGTAGTACTCGGAAATTTTCATGATTTAGGGTTTCTGGACTTGGCGGGATTCGGGCGCCCGGAAGTGGTGAAGTGGACGCCCGAAAGAAGTGGACCCTGTTGCACTTTGTGGACGATCCGGTTGTGGCCGACGGAGATCGGATCTGGATGCATGAACCGGACGCCCGGACGGAGGATCCGGTTTGAGTTGTGACGTGGAGGGCCACGTGTCGCGACGCAGGACACGTGTCGATCGCCGGAGACACGCCGCCCCACCGCCTGCTGACCGCCGACCGACCGCTTGAGCACACGACGACACCTGTACGGCAGGATTTTCGGACGCCCGGAAGTTGGGAAGTGGGCGCCCGAAAGTGGGATTTTGGGAGCCTATAAATAGGCGAGTCCCTGATGGTTTTTTGGTGCATTTCCACTTCGTATGATCCCTATTTCTAGAGAGAGAAAGTGGGTTTAGGGCCATGTGTTGGCATAGTTTGTAACCCTGCTTGCTCTCTTCTACTCTGCTGATCTGATCTGGTGTCGAGCCGTTATTCTGCTGGAGTTAGCGGTTTCCTTGGAGGTTTTGACAGATCGGAGTGCTGCCGGAGTCGTTATACTGGAGGGTTGGATCTGAGGATACTGTTCTTTCCCCACCGTGGTTGGATTAGCTTGTGAGGTGGGTTGATGTTTGCCAGATTCAGTGGACTTCCTCCTACGTGTTTTATCTCATGTTAGCATAATATGATATGATGTGTTTGGATTATGTTAGCATGATTGGATTATGATATGTGGATATTGGATTATGTTATTGGGATTATGATAGTATGCCATGCTAAGATTATGTTAGAGATGCCATGTTAGGTTGAGACTGATCTATAGACTGCATGGGCATGTTATGATCTTAGATGTGCTAATGATATGTATATGAGCATGCATTTCCTTGTATCCTTGTTGCATGATTGGACCTACACCTATTCTGTTGATTCCTTGTACCAGTTGTTGTGCATGTAGTGTAGGTGATCATGTTGTGGCTCGTGCTATGTTGTTGTACCTCCTCTTTGTGGTAGAGTCGAGAGCCTCCTCTTGTGATAGAGTTGAGATTGATTGTGAGCACTGGAGCATTGATTGTGCCAAGGGCACGTGGTTCTTTGTGAGAGCATGGATTGGGTCATACTTATTGAGTATCCTTTGTGGTGCCGAGGGCACAGTGGATTGGGTCTTACTTGTTGACTATTCTTTGAGGTGCCGAGGGCACATGATCCTTTGTTGACCCAGTCGTGTCGATCATATACCTGCGGGTACCTGCGGGTGCTTGGCGTATACTATGGTTGTACTTTGCTCGGTTGGGTCGCTCCCACGAGTACCACTCTAGAGTTGGCATGTTCCGTACAGAGGGTTGTACGAGGGGCTAGTTACAGACGGGCTTCCTGTACTAGTCGGCTCCCTGGAGGGTTGAGCAGCTCCCTGGAGGGTTGAGCGTGATCAGGCCGCAGGTATGGTATTGTGAGGTATTGTATGGCGAGAGCTAGGTACAGATGGGGTTCCTGTACTAGCTGGTTCGCAGGTATTGTATTGTGTATGATAGTCCTCATTTGGTATATTCAGTTCATTGGTATTCATACTGACAGTTGAGCTTTGTGCATAGTAGTGGTAGTATATCTTGTAAGTTAGGGGGGTGCCCTAGGATCTATCTAGATACTATCAATCACCTAGAGGGGGGTGAATAGGTGTATAACAAAAATCACAAATCTCAATGTGATAAAGTAATGCGGAAAATAAAATCAGCACACCGAGATTTACGTGGGAAACTCCACCTTGGAGAAAAAAACCCACGGGACCAACACGCGATAACAATCCACTAAGAATAAAAGATTACAAGGTGATTACCGACTCCACGGACTTAACCTCTCCTTTATCTTCTTTGGATCTCGCGCACACCACCGGGTTGTCCACGCCCCACGTTCGAATCCACGAACGCCACGCCTCGAATCCACGAGACGACCAACTTCGAATCCACGAAGCCCTCAACACGTCGAATCCACGACGCCCACTCGAATCCACGAGCGCACTCCGTCCGGAGCAAGATCAACAAAATTGATGATGGTTTATTGCTTAGAATATCATGAAAAATCTGTGGGAATTATCTCTAAGCAATCCTCAAATTGATTCTAAAAGAATATTGGGCATTAGGGCACCATGAATCAATTTGAGAGAAGCTGATGTAGAAGATGAGGAAAACGGTCACCTACAAGCTTCTAGGGTTTCTCAAAGATAATATGTAATTTTCTTTTCTTTTAGAGACACCCCCACATCCTATTTATATGGTTTGGAGACAAAGAATTAGGTTAGGATTGAAAAACTGGACAATCAGGAAATTTCGTCGGGTTGGGGTCCGGACCGCGGGTATGGGGTCCGGACCCGGACACTGCTTAGGCGTTTCATTGTCCGGACCCCAGCCATCAGGGTCCGGACCCGATCTGCCAGTCTGCTTTGCAGACCTACGGGTTCTGGACCTCAACTTCTGGGGTCCGGACCCGGACTGCGTGACTGCTTTGCAGACCTACGGGTTCCGGACCTCAACTTCTGGGGTCCGGACCCGGACTGTAAGACTGTACGTTTCTGTACGGGATCCGGACCTCAATTTTTCAGGGTCCGGACCCGGTCTGCAATATAGCAATATCAACGTACGGGTTCCGGACCTCAGCTCCCAGGGTCCGGACCCGGTCTTCAAGATGGCCATATCAACTTACGGGTTCCGGACCTCAGCTCCCAAGGTCCGGACCCGGTCTGTGAAGCAGCAAAACCACCTTACGGGTTCCGGACCTCAACTTCTGGGGTCCGGACCCCGTGACAAGAGAATTTCCGATTTGGTAAAATAATAGTTTAAAACCTATTCTAATGCCTCCAAACCCTTAAAGTATAACCATAAATCACCATCAACTATATAAAGCATACCTGGGGGACCATGAGCTTGATAAACGAGTTCTTGAGTCTTTGAGCTTGACATCTTCTTTTTCGTCCCTTCAAGACTCCATAAAACTCTACGAAATCCGCCAAAAATAAAAAGCCGTAACATATCTCCTACTCTTTTATTGCTCTATTCATATCTCTTGAGATTGAGGACTTAGTGGGCAGACCGCTGAGGCTGGTGGCGGTACCCACTGAGGACTACTTGATTGATAGTAGTTCTCACACCCATTGGTGACATCTTTTTGCAGAGTCTTCTTCCCCAGTCGTGCATACTGAGCGCGGAAAGGAGACCGTCGGGTAGAGCTATTCCCCGGATATTTGGCTAGAGGTATACCCATTTTGGATAGATGGTTGAGTCTGTACATACTGTGTGATGTTGATATCAGTCTGTATATGATAGTTTTATATGAGAGTTATGGATGATGATGTATGTACAGTGATCTTTTGATATATTTATATAGCAGCTCTGTTGATACCTTTAGCTCTGTGTGTTTGATTGTGGATGTTGTATCGCTTCGTATACACGGTAGGGATACTGTGTATGCGGCGGATCTGGTCATGCGCCTGGGAAGAGGTAACCCGGGGCGTGACAGATTAAGTTGGTATCAGAGCTTAGGAATAGGTCAAGAGGGCCTAGGAAACCTAAGATAAACAGACCTAAGAATGACGAGAGAGACGTGATTGATCGCGAAAGTCATAGATTGGGTTTTGAATCTTTCCTTGTGTAGGAAGAATGATTGAGGGATTATGCCTTTTCTTATCAGATGAATTATGTTGGCTGCAGACGACATAATAATTTGAGAAGAAAAGAAGTATCCTTCTAGACTTTCGCTAGATTGGGTCGTGAGTTGATTGTGGTCCTAATCGGGTATTCTGTTGCAGGACTATTACTATGCCTCCTCGACGACCATCGACGCGAGCGCATCCGACGCCTTCGGATATGCCTGAGCAGACGGGACCTAGTGAACGACCCGCTCTGCAGGAGCAGCTAGCAGACATAGCTGCAGTTGGAAAGCAGCAGAGTGCCTTGTTGCAAAAGATGTGTGATGCTTTCTCTACGCCTCGAGCTATGGAACCTCAGGCGACGACGACTCCAACTACATCTCAACCTGGAGAAGGAAGTACTCAGCCTAGTCAAGTACTTTCTGAAGAGGAGCAGGAGCGGATGGCGGATAGATTAGCTCGCTTCTGTAGGTTTGATCCACCGCGATTCAATGGTAGTAGCATAGAACCGTGGGTGGTAGAAGCCTGGATATGTGAGATGGAGAAATTGTTCGAGGATCTTTTTGTGCCAGCACGGGAGCAGGTGCATATGGCAGTGCATTGTTTATCTGGTGATGCACATGTCTGGTGGAGGAGGACCCGTGATCATAGGTCCTTGAATCCTCTACAGATGACTTGGAGTGAGTTTCGAGGGATTATGTATGGGGCGTATTTTCCCAGTAGCGTGAAAATGAAGATAGAGGAAGACTTGAAGAACCTGAAGCAAGGGAATCGCTCGGTGCAGGAGTATGCGAGGGAATTTACTAGGTTGCTTAACTGTGTTCCCTCAGCGGCGAGAGATGAGATACAGAAGGTTTATCTGTATGAGAAGGGTTTGAGACCCGAGATCTTTCCATTTGTCCACTCGCAGAGACTTCAGACTTTGGATGCTACTATTGAGCAGTCTCTGTGGGTAGAGCGAGGGGCATTTGTGACGAGAGGGCAGCATGTGGACCCAGCTCAGGGTCAGGAAAGGAAACGCCCGGCGCCTGATGATGGAGGACAATCAAGTAGCAGACGGCCACCTAAACCTCCTCAGCAATCGCGTTTCCAGGGACGTGGATCTTTTAGTCGCCAGCAGTCTGGAGGATTTCGCTAGCAGTCTGGAGGATATCGCCAGCGACCGCAGCAGCAGCAGCAGCAGCAGTCGAGGGGATCTCCCCGATGTGTGATTTGTGGAGGACCTCATTTCGCTTATCTCTGTAATAGACGAGAGGGCCGATGTTATGAGTGTGGACAGCCTGGACATATCAGGAGGGCTTGTCCCAGACTTGTAGCAACTCCTTCTATGGCATCCGTACCTTTTACTCCACCGCAGTATTCTGGAGCTTCCCCGGTATTTTCTCAGGAGCGATCTTCTATGCCACGACAGCAGGATCGACGCCAGCCACCGGCGAGCGGGCGGCGAGTTTATGCCGCTCAGATTGAGGATCCTGCGATAGCTAATCGAGTGGTGGCAGGTATAGTTTTGATTTGTGGCATTAGATCGCGTACTTTATTCGATACTGGTGCATCGCATTCCTTTGTTAGTAGGACATTTGCATTGCATCATGGTCTAGAGATAGGATTGTTACCCCAGGCACAGGAGGTGCGGGTACCTGACCATAATTTACAGGTGATTGAGGGTTGTGTAGGATGTCCTGTGCAAGTAGGACCTTGGATCATGTCTGTTGATTTATTAGTATTGAGACAGTTGCAGGATTTTGATGTAATCCTAGGCATGGATTGGTTATCTCGATACTTTGCTACGATTGATTGTGGATCTAAGACGGTAATCTTTCGTGAGCCTGGACATGAAGAGTATGTTTATGAAGGTTGTAAGAGTTCACTGTGTTCGCAGTGACGATCTCTTCTTCTAAGGCCAGACAGATGTTAAATAGTGGATGTATGGCCTATTTTGGAACAGTGACTGAGGTGCCCACTGTTGTACCAGGACTCGAGGATATTCCTATTGTCCGTGAATTTCCGGACGTATTTCCTTCTGAGTTATCCTCGATGCCTCCTGATAGGGAGATTGAATTCGTGATTGATGTGGTACCAGAAACCGCGCCAATCTCGAAGACACCCTATAGAATGGCACCAGCTGAGTTGAGAGAGTTGAAGGCGCAACTGCAGGATCTTATGGATAAAGGTTTTATCAGACCAAGTGTGTCACCTTGGGGAGCGCCTGTACTATTTGTGAAGAAGAAGGATGGTTCACTTAGGTTGTGTGTGGATTATCGAGAATTGAACAAAGTGACCATCAAGAATAGATACCCCCTCCCACGTATCGATGACCTGTTCGATCAATTGCAGGGAGCGTGTGTCTTTTCTAAGATTGATCTTCAGTCCGGTTACCACCAGTTGAAGGTGAAGGCCGAGGATATTTCTAAGACTGCTTTTAGAACTCGGTATGGGCATTATGAGTTCACAGTCATGCCGTTTGGGTTGACTAATGCCCCTGCTGCATTTATGGATATGATGAACCGAGTCTTTAAGTCCTTCTTGGACAAGTTCGTGGTAGTTTTTATTGATGACATCTTGATTTACTCCCGTGATGATGCGGAGCATGAGGAGCATCTGAGATTAGTGCTACAACTCTTGCGAGAAAAGAAGTTGTATGCAAAGCTGAAGAAGTGTGAGTTTTGGTTGAGAGAGGTTGCCTTTTTAGGCCATGTGATTTCAGCTTCGGGAGTAGCTGTTGATCCCAAGAAGATTGAGGCAATTCGTGATTGGCCTAGACCGACGACCATTTCTGAGGTGCGAAGTTTTCTTGGTTTGGCCGGGTATTATCGACGATTCGTGGAGAGTTTTGCGAAACTCTCTATGCCACTTACTCGACTAACCAGGAAGGGAGTTAAGTATGTTTGGAGTGATGAGTGCCAAGAATGCTTTGATGAGCTTAAGCAGAGATTGATGACAGCCCCTATTCTTGCACTACCTGTGATGGGCGAAGGATTTGTTATTTATAGTGATGCTTCGCATAGTGGCTTAGGTTGCGTGTTGATGCAACATGGCAAAGTGATTGCATATGCTTCAAGACAACTAAAGGAATATGAGAAGAACTACCCCACTCATGATTTGGAGTTGGCGGCGGTAGTCTTTGCTCTGAAGCTATGGCGTCACTATCTTTATGGTGAGCATTGTGAAGTGTATACAGATCATAAGAGTCTTAAGTATCTGTTTACACAGAAAGAGTTGAATCTACGGCAACGGAGATGGTTAGAATTATTGAAGGATTATGACATTTCTATATTATACCATCCCGGTAAGGCGAACGTTGTTGCCGATGCTTTGAGTAGGAAGGCTGTGGCAACTTTGAGTTTGTGTATTACTCAACAGCCTGTCCTAGTGGAGGAGATGCGGAGGTTGTCCCTTGAAGTGGTTACTTCTGGGATGACAGCGAGACTGATGACTCTGATTTTGCAGCCCACTCTGTTAGACAGGATTCGAGAGAAACAGAGTGTGGATCCTTACTTGGTGAAAGTTCGAGATCAACTGAAAAGTGGAGATCTTGAAGACTTTACTTGTGATGATGCTGAGACTCTTCGTTATAGAGGACGTCTATGTGTACCAGCGGATCAGGAGATTCGAGAGGAGATATTGAAGGAAGCACATTATTCTCCTTATTCTGTACATCCTGGAGGGACTAAGATGTACCAGGATCTGAAGACTCACTTCTGGTGGAATGGTATGAAGCGGGATATTGGTAGAGCTGTAGCTCAATGTTTGACATGTCAGCAAGTTAAGGCTGAACATCGTGTACCAGCTGGTAAGCTACAGAGTCTTCCAATACCTGAGTGGAAGTGGGATCATATTACGATGGATTTCATCGTAGGATTGCCGAGGACTTCGAGCGGCTGTGATTCTATTTGGGTGATTGTTGATAGGCTGACGAAGTCTGCTCATTTTCTGCCTATGCAGATTACTTGGTCACGTGAGCGACTTGCGCAGCTCTATATGGATGAGATATTGAGATTGCATGGAGTGCCAATCTCAATAGTATCTGATAGAGACCCAAGGTTTGTTTCTCATTTCTGGAAGAGTTTACAAACAGCTTTGGGGACTCAGCTTTGATTTAGCACTGCGTTTCATCCCCAGACTGATGGTCAGTCCGAGCGCACTATACAGACACTCGAGGATATGTTGAGAGCTTGTGTCTTGGATTTTGGTGGAGGTTGGGATCGACATCTGAGATTGGTAGAGTTTGCGTACAACAATAGCTATCAAGCGAGCATTAAGATGGCTCCGTTTGAAGCATTGTATGGACGCAAATGTCGATCACCTCTGTATTGGGATGATGTTGGTGAAAGGAAGACGTTGGGACCAGACCTTTTGCTTGAAGCCGAAGAGAAAGTTAAGTTGATACGACGGCATATTGAGACGGCTCAGAGTAGGCAAAAGAGTTATTCTGATACTCGGAGGCGAGATCTAGAGTTTCATGTTGGTGATCATGTTTTCTTGAAGGTCTCACCATCGAAGGGCATACGGAGATTTGGGATTCGCGGAAAGCTTAGTCCGCGATTTATTGGTCCTTTTGAGATCTTAGAGAGAGTTGGACCCGTGGCTTATCGGTTAGCCCTTCCGCCTCGACTTGCAGGAGTGCACGATGTCTTTCATGTATCTGTTCTGAGGAGATACATGCATGATCCTTCCCATGTGATAGATTTTTCTCCACTGGAGCTTACTGAGGATTTGCAGTACGAGGAGCGACCGATACGAATTCTTGCTCGTGAGACGAGGGAATTGCGTAATCGGGTCATACCTTATGTTAAGGTACAGTGGGATTTTCATGATGATAGAGAGGCGACATGGGAGTTGGAGACTGTTATGCTGAGATCTTATCCCCACCTGTTTGCATCTTGAGGTGAGTGTTTTACCTTAGTTTCGAGGACGAAACTATTTTAAGGAGGGGAGAATGTAGTACTCGAAAATTTTCATGATTTAGGGTTTCTGGACTTGGCGGGATTCGGGCGCCCGGAAGTGGTGAAGTGGACGCCCGAAAGAAGTGGACCCTGTTGCACTTTGTGGACGATCCGGTTGTGGCCGACGGAGATCGGATCTGGATGCATGAACCGGACGCCCGGACGGAGGATCCGGTTTGAGTTGTGACGTGGAGGGCCACGTGTCGCGACGCAGGACACGTGTCGATCGCCGGAGACACGCCGCCCCACCGCCTGCTGACCGCCGACCGACCGCTTGAGCACACAACGACACCTGTACGGCAGGATTTCCGGACGCCCGGAAGTTGGGAAGTGGGCGCCCGAAAGTGGGATTTTGGGAGCCTATAAATAGGCGAGTCCCTGATGGTTTTTTGGTGCATTTCCACTTCGTATGATCCCTATTTCTAGAGAGAGAAAGTGGGTATAGGGCCATGTGTTGGCATAGTTTATAACCCTGCTTGCTCTCTTCTACTCTGCTGATCTGATCTGGTGTCGAGCCGTTATTCTGCTGGAGTTAGCGGTTTCCTTGGAGATTTTGACAGATCGGGGTGCTGCCGGAGTCGTTATACTGGAGGGTTGGATCTGAGGATACTGTTCTTTCCCCACCGTGGTTGGATTAGCTTGTGAGGTGGGTTGATGTTTGCCAGATTCCGTGGACTTCCTCCTACGTGTTTTATCTCATGTTAGCATAATATGATATGATGTGTTTGGATTATGTTAGCATGATTGGATTATGATATGTGGATATTGGATTATGTTATTGGGATTATGATAGTATGCCATGCTAAGATTATGTTAGAGATGCCATGTTAGGTTGAGACTGATCTATAGACTGCATGGGCATGTTATGATCTTAGATGTGCTAATGATATGTATATGAGCATGCATTTCCTTGTATCCTTGTTGCATGATTGGACCTACACCTATTCTGTTGATTCCTTGTACCAGTTGTTGTGCATGTAGTGTAGGTGATCATGTTGTGGCTCGTGCTATGTTGTTGTACCTCCTCTTTGTGGTAGAGTCGAGAGCCTCCTCTTGTGATAGAGTTGAGATTGATTGTGAGCACTGGAGCATTGATTGTGCCAAGGGCACGTGGTTCTTTGTGAGAGCATGGATTGGGTCATACTTATTGAGTATCCTTTGTGGTGCCGAGGGCACAGTGGATTGGGTCTTACTTGTTGACTATTCTTTGAGGTGCCGAGGGCACATGATCCTTTGTTGACCCAGTCGTGTCGATCATATACCTGCGGGTGCTTGGCGTATACTATGGTTGTACTTTGCTCGGTTGGGTCGCTCCCACGAGTACCACTCTAGAGTTGGCATGTTCCGTGCAGAGGGTTGTACGAGGGGCTAGTTACAGACGGGCTTCCTGTACTAGTCGGCTCCCTGGAGGGTTGAGCAGCTCCCTGGAGGGTTGAGCGTGATCAGGCCGCAGGTATGGTATTGTGAGGTATTGTATGGCGAGAGCTAGGTACAGATGGGGTTCCTGTACTAGCTGGTTCGCAGGTATTGTATTGTGTATGATAGTCCTCATTTGGTATATTCAGTTCATTAGTATTCATACTGACAGTTGAGCTTTGTGCATAGTAGTGGTAGTATATCTCCTACTCTTTTATTGCTCTATTCATATCTCTTGAGATTGAGGACTTAGTGGGCAGACCGCTGAGGCTGGTGGCGGTACCCACTGAGGACTACTTGATTGATAGTAGTTCTCACACCCATTGGTGACATCTTTTTGCAGAGTCTTCTTCCCCAGTCGTGCATACTGAGCGCGGAAAGGAGACCGTCGGGTAGAGCTATTCCCCGGATATTTGGCTAGAGGTATACCCATTTTGGATAGATGGTTGAGTCTGTACATACTGTGTGATGTTGATATCAGTCTGTATATGATAGTTTTATATGAGAGTTATGGATGATGTATGTATAGTGATCTTTTGATATATTTATATAGCAGCTCTGTTGATACCTTTAGCTCTGTGTGTTTGATTGTGGATGTTGTATCGCTTCGTATACACAGTAGGGATACTGTGTATGCGGCGGATCTGGTCATGCGCCTGGGAAGAGGTAACCCGGGGCATGACACATGCTGTGCAGTAATGCCTTCCAAAGGCATGACCATTTTGACAGAAAGGGTTTCAAGAACCCCTTGTTCATTTAGCAGATATTGCATTTTACTATGCCAAATATTATAATTCTTTCCATTTAGCTTATCACCCCCGGTGAGATCAGCTATGACGTTTTGGAAGACATTTCACTACATTCAAAAACAGGTTTTGACATTAGGCACATTTGCAAAAAAAATTAACAAAAGTGAAACATTATCCCTGACACAACAGGATCGAAAACTTCGCTATACTCGTAATCATCACCTAGTGTCGGTTCAAAATATTACAATCTTATTAATTTTTCTATTAATTGTGAGGACTGAGATTTTCCCCATGTAAACTTGACATTTTTTAAATGTTATCGTGTGTTTTTTAATTTTAAAACTGCCCGTCAAATTTCAACGAAAAATGATTTAAAATAAAGATTTTATGCAATTATTACTTTTCATTTAAAGTGAATAGTAACCCGCGTTTTTGGTTGTGACCGAGGAGAGTGGTGGGCTTCAGACGCGAATCGGACTCCATTTCGGACGATCCAATAGCTCATTTTCGATAGTCTGACAGTGCCAAAGCCAATGGCATTGACGGATTTCATGTTCGACCCACAGTTTTCGAGAAAAACAGCTTTTATCGCTGGGAGGGCATTTATTCCGTGTTGTTCTTGCTTTTTAGAAGCGATCGGTGCTCCGTTTTGCTTGAAAACTTGCTAGCAGGGACCTTTCTACGAGAGAAACATAATGGAAAGGGACTGGAACACGAATTTCGAGAGTTGGGAGACTTTGGAGCAATTATCCCCTATGAATAGTGGTTAGGGGTGAAAACGGATCGGATATGGTCGGATATTTGATGAAACCATATCCGCGTCCATATTTTTTTTTCGGATACGGATATGTATCGGATACTAAATTTTTATTACCATATCCGCTAAAAACGGATTCGGATATGGTCGGATATTTTTCGGATTCGAATATGGATAGGATATGTATTCGGATAAGTAATATGCATATATATAATAAACGAGAAACAAAAAAAATTACTTTATTTTCCTACCTTATTTTCTCACTTTATTTCTTCGCATATAAAATATGCAATTTATTACTCATTATAAAATAAACGAATAATACAAAAATCACCTTATTTTCCTACAACATATATTAATAATCCTTTCGTACCTTGATTTACAATGAGTTAGAGGGTAGACAAGAGAGATTTCTCGAAAAAGAGCTATTTAAATAGTCACCAAATTCATCAAATTCATCAAATTCAAAATATCATCAAAATAGTCACCAAATTTAAATAGTACAACTATAAGTCCATCCAACATAGTCTATATATCAAGTCGCATCGATAATTACTTATCAAACAAGACAACCTGTTAAAAATAATTATTTAGTAAAAATGCAATATGAAACAAGAAAGTTTGTAAATAAAATATTGATCGTTAAAGAGAAATCGAGCGATCGACTCCGGAGGAAAGGGATTGGGCGGGCCGAGCAGGCGAAATTGGGCCGAGTTGATCCAAAAACATAAAGAATATAAAAATAATAGTACTAAAAATCCGGATATCCGCATCCGTATCCGTTTTTTTCGAATATCCGTAAAAAATTAATTCTCTAAAATCATATCCGTATCCGTATCTGACCGAATCCGAATAATTTCTATCCGGATCCGGATATTATCGAATATGAATACGAATATTTTCGGATAATATCCCATCCATTTTAACCCCTAATAGTGGTATATATGATTAGAATGTGGATTTGGGGATTTTAGAACCCAAAACCCTAGACCCAAACCCTCCTCCTCTCCTCCTTGTCCACCTGAGAGGTCAGCCACCGCCGCCATGGCTGCCGCCGGCCGCCGGAGAAGAAGAAGAAGAGCCTTTCTTCTTCTTTCTCTTCCTCTCTCTCTCCAACTTTGAGAGGTGTGAAAGGGGGAGCCCGAGCACCCTTATAACCGTGCCGCCGGCCACCGGGACCGCCGCCGCCGTCCTCCCGGACTCCTGCGACCCTCCCCCGGCGCACCCGTGCCCCGCCGGAGCCACCGCTGCCGCGGGTTTCTCCTCTCGGGCAACTAGGGCAGAAGGTGACCCGAGCCCTCTCCAGCCGCGGCCGCCGCCGCCGCCACCGCCACCGCCGACCCCCGGGGCCGCTTCCCCCGGCCTCAGGCAGCCTGCTGCCTCCGGCCCCTGCCTCCCCCGTCCGCCGCCGTCGCCGCAGGAGAACCCGAGCTCCAGCCCCTTTGTGTGCTGGCCGGGCTTCACCAACCGCCGCCGCCGCCGCCGCTCCCTGCCGCCGGCCGAGGGGAGCACGAGGCTCCCCTCCCCCTCCGCGGCCGACTCCGGCCGGCGCGCACGCTGGCAGGCCGCCGGCGGCTGGCCGGAGTCATTGTGCTCCCTGCTTGGCAGCCTAGGGCACGGTTTGGCCCGTTCGCGTTTTCCGGCAACCCGAAGCTCCCCGACCTTCCCGGAAGTGAGCACGGCGATCCTCGTCGCCCGCTGAACACTATGCTCACCTCCGTTGCTGCCGGCGACCCTCCGTCGCAGAGTTTTGGCTCCCCCGCTCTCGGAGCCATGCGTCGCTGAATTTGGAGAAGCTCCGCCGCGCTCCTCGGCTGCTGTTTGCACTCCGGACAGCGAGCACGGTGTCCGGTGCGTCGAGACCAATCCGCCGGTATCCTCGATTCGTCCTGGAGGCGCACGGATTGCGGTAACGGCTCTAAACACCTCCTTTATGTATATAAAGTTGTGATTAACAACTTGTTTAGGGGCCATCTTGTAAATTGGGCTTTGTGGGCTGCCTTGGGCAGCGCGTGGTCACTGTTTGTGACCCTCTGGACTTGTTGTCCAGGTTCCGAAGCCCTTGTGCGACCGGAAATAGGATTTCACTGCGTTTTTCCGCGAAATCGCCGGTAGAACGTGGTTTTGCGTCGCGATGGGTTTCCGGCTGCGTGGTTGCCCCGGAAATCATCACCTAGCCTTGTTGGTTGGCCGCCGTGGTTCCCTCGTGTGTTCGGAGGCGACTGGTGAGCGGCGGAGGCTTTTGGTGCCAAAGTGGACCCTTCCAGAAGCCCGAAGTGGAACGGTCGGTCGGCAACGACCGAGTTGACCTAGGTACTTGTGTTTGCTGTCCGGACACCCAAATAGGTATGTTTCGGGACAGCGAGTGACTCCCAGTGTGAGTCGGTGCGTTTCGGGACGTTTCATGGGTCCTGGGGGCATCCCGGTGTGTTTTCGGGATTCCCCGCGAGTTCGGGAATCGGTTTCGGGAAATCGATTCAGCGAGTGGCTTGGGGTTTGTGAGCGATGTGTTTTGAGTCTATAGGATTAGATCGTGACTCGGTGGACCTGTCGTAGGTCCGGTCGACGTCCCTCGCCTCGCAGGAGCTAGCCGCGGCTACGGACACAGGTGGGTACTTTGATCCGAAGTCGGTTCAGTGGTGCACGCTCGGTGATGTTCCCTTCATCCCTACCTTTTACTGCTTACATATATACATATCCAGTACTTGAGCTCTTCACCACATGACTTCGACCCTTGCTCTACTTAGTATACTCTCCCGTTTGCCATGACATAGAAGTAGAGCGGTAGTGACACTTGCATTTATATTCCAGTTGACCTGAGTGGTCGGTGCCCGTGTACTTGTAGTGTCATTGATCTCACACTTTCCAGTTGACCTAAGTGACTTGCATACTTGAGAGGATATTAAGCTTGTCCATCCTAGTTGACATGAGTGGTCGGTACTTGTGTTTCCGTACAGCTTCGATGACCTGTTGGTCGGTGTGCCCGGAGGGGCGGTGATTCTCGGTTATTCGCCGACAGTTGGCTATTGATCATATTCGCATTGATCGGCACAGCTCGAGAGCATTTCACGAACACCAGCGGTCTGATCCCCTGCAGAAGGGTGTTCTTTCTCGGAAAAGAGGTTGGTTGCCAACCCGTGAGCCCATCGGCCATTGCGAGGGTTATATGCCAGACAGAGCGGTTGTGGCTTGCCTGAGGTCTTTAGACCGACATGGCGGTATAGATTGGGTACATTTGGACTTTTCGTCTGGTTGATGCATATAGCTACAATAGCGATTGTTGCATGCTTACTTACAGTTCATCTCTCTTTACATTTACATTGCTAATGTAGGCCTTTCTTTATCTATACCTAGTTACCGGTGAGTACGCTGCTTTCGTCGGCTTGCGGTACCCACTGGGAGACTCTCGTTGGTTTCTCACCCCCATTTCCCCACAGATGACACATGTGGGATTGGTCGGGACGCAGCGTGAGGTCGTAGCTAGTGAGCGGTCTTAGAGGTCTCGATCTACGGTATACATTTTGACTATACTCCATACTTAGCATAGACATACGGTGATAGTGTAGTTTACCCCTACACCTGATAGTAGACATTTATTTGTGGTTCAGTTGACATTCTATACTTGCGGATTTTTTGGATGATGTACCTATGAGGTTTTTGGATACTTGTAGTTTTGGAAACCTTGTGGCTTCGGTTTGGTTTCCAAACGTGGCTTTCTATCCCTCGTGATAGTGTTTTCAAAATAAAGGTTTCCGTGAGGGAAACGACTTTCAAATGATTTTCTCGGGACTTTCTACCCCTCGTGGTAGTGTTTTCCAAAATAAAGGTCCCTGGGTGGGGGATAGTTTTCAAAATGGTTTTTCACGGTTTTTCGTTGAAGTTAGGTTTTCAAATGAAGTCTTCGTGTGGGAGACATTTCCAACTAATAGGAATGAGTGAATGAATGTGAATGGATGTGACTAAGGACGATTAGCTGTATGTTGGTAAATGATGATCCTTTTACATCCTGTAATGTCGTGTGTGTGAGTGGAGGTCTGGTTGCTAGTTGTACATGTGTTACGCCGTGCAAATATCGAGGAGACTCTCCGTTTGTTTCAAAAAAATTTTGTATTTGTGGCGGGTCTGTTGGGTCAAGGTTTTGAAGAAAAAAAAGGGCAGTTTTTCATTTACTCTGATTTATAAAGATAGTCCGATTTCGAATTGGCTTTCAAGAAGGACCTTGGGGCGTGACATTAATTTTTGGAACTTATCCAATAAGTCGGAACTCATCCATTTTAAAAGAACACATCCTTTTCTTTTAAAAATATATATTGGGCAGCGCGTGGTCACTGTTTGTGACCCTCTGGACTTGTTGTCCAGGTTCCGAAGCCCTTGTGCGACCGGAAATAGGATTTCACTGTGTTTTTCCGCGAAATCGCCGGTAGAACGTGGTTTTGCGTCGTGATGGGTTTCCGGCTGCGTGGTTGCCCCGGAAATCATCACCTAGCCTTGTTGGTTGGCCGCCGTGGTTCCCTCGTGTGTTCGGAGGCGACTGGTGAGCGGCGGAGGCTTTTGGTGCCAAAGTGGACCCTTCCAGAAGCCCGAAGTGGAACGGTCGGTCGGCAACGACCGAGTTGACCTAGGTGATTGTGTTTGCTGTCCGGACACCCAAATAGGTATGTTTCGGGACAGCGAGTGACTCCCAGTGTGAGTCGGTGCGTTTCGGGACGTTTCATGGGTCCTGGGGGCATCCCGGTGTGTTTTCGGGATTCCCCGCGAGTTCGGGAATCGGTTTCGGGAAATCGATTCAGCGAGTGGCTTGGGGTTTGTGAGCGATGTGTTTTGAGTCTATAGGATTAGATCGTGACTCGGTGGACCTGTCGTAGGTCCGGTCGACGTCCCTCGCCTCGCAGGAGCTAGCCGCGGCTACGGACACAGGTGGGTACTTAGATCCAAAGTCGGTTCAGTGGTGCACGCTCGGTGATGTTCCCTTCATCCCTACCTTTTACTGCTTACATATATACATATCCAGTACTTGAGCTCTTCACCACATGACTTCGACCCTTGCTCTACTTAGTATACTCTCCCGTTTGCCATGACATAGAAGTAGAGCGGTAGTGACACTTGCATTTATATTCCAGTTGACCTGAGTGGTCGGTGCCCGTGTACTTGTAGTGTCATTGATCTCACACTTTCCAGTTGACCTAAGTGACTTGCATACTTGAGAGGATATTAAGCTTGTCCATCCTAGTTGACATGAGTGGTCGGTACTTGTGTTTCCGTACAGCTTCGATGACCTGTTGGTCGGTGTGCCCGGAGGGGCGGTGATTCTCGGTTATTTGCCGACAGTTGGCTATTGATCATATTCGCATTGATCGGCACAGCTCGAGAGCATTTCACGAACACCAGCGGTCTGATCCCCTGCAGAAGGGCGTTCTTTCTCGGAAAAGTGGTTGGTTGCCAACCCGTGAGCCCATCGGCCATTGCGAGGGTTATATGCCAGACAGAGCGGTTGTGGCTTGCCTGAGGTCTTTAGACCGACATGGCGGTATAGATTGGGTACATTTGGACTTTTCGTCTGGTTGATGCATATAGCTACAATAGCGATTGTTGCATGCTTACTTACAGTTCATCTCTCTTTACATTTACATTGCTAATGTAGGCCTTTCTTTATCTATACCTAGTTACCGGTGAGTACGCTGCTTTCGTCGGCTTGCGGTACCCACTGGGAGACTCTCGTTGGTTTCTCACCCCCATTTCCCCACAGATGACACAGGTGGGATTGGTCGGGACGCAGCGTGAGGTCGTAGCTAGTGAGCGGTCTTAGAGGTCTCGATCTACGGTATACATTTTGACTATACTCCATACTTAGCATAGACATACGTGTGAT
The DNA here is from genome assembly GCA_016920855.1 of Puya raimondii. Classification (NCBI taxonomy): domain Eukaryota; kingdom Viridiplantae; phylum Streptophyta; class Magnoliopsida; order Poales; family Bromeliaceae; genus Puya; species Puya raimondii. The sequence goes on from JABWPP010000049.1 coordinate 46,499,132, forward strand.
AGTGTAGTTTACCCCTACACCTGATAGTAGACATTTATTTGTGGTTCAGTTGACATTCTATACTTGCGGATTTTTTGGATGATGTACCTATGAGGTTTTTGGATACTTGTAGTTTTGGAAACCTTGTGGCTTCGGTTTGGTTTCCAAACGTGGCTTTCTATCCCTCGTGATAGTGTTTTCAAAATAAAGGTTTCCGTGAGGGAAACGACTTTCAAATGATTTTCTCGGGACTTTCTACCCCTCGTGGTAGTGTTTTCCAAAATAAAGGTCCCTGGGTGGGGGATAGTTTTCAAAATGGTTTTTCACGGTTTTTCGTTGAAGTTAGGTTTTCAAATGAAGTCTTCGTGTGGGAGACATTTCCAACTAATAGGAATGAGTGAATGAATGTGAATGGATGTGACTAAGGACGATTAGCTGTATGTTGGTAAATGATGATCCTTTTACATCCTGTAATGTCGTGTGTGTGAGTGGAGGTCTGGTTGCTAGTTGTACATGTGTTACGCCGTGCAAATATCGAGGAGACTCTCCGTTTGTTTCAAAAAAATTTTGTATTTGTGGCGGGTCTGTTGGGTCAAGGTTTTGAAGAAAAAAAAGGGCAGTTTTTCATTTACTCTGATTTATAAAGATAGTCCGATTTCGAATTGGCTTTCAAGAAGGACCTTGGGGCGTGACATTAATTTTTGGAACTTATCCAATAAGTCGGAACTCATCCATTTTAAAAGAACACATCCTTTTCTTTTAAAAATATATATTGAGAACTTATCGTATAATATCATTACACAGATAAAAAAAATAAGTACCTATGTCAAAATTTAATTTGAAAAATATCGACGCTGCGCAAAACACATTCCTTTACATGGCCTTAGTTATTACATCACTTTTGCAGAATAAAACTTACTATATTACTACAAAGATTTACATTTGAAAAAAATTTACTACAGAAATGCTGCACACGTCGAACCTGCTTTTTCAAAATTAAATTTTGTTGAAAATACCGAAATAACACAAGTACTTATGTGCAAAAAAAAAATACAATTATATAATCACAATATGCTACACAAGCGTTAGCGTTTATATCCCCGAGTTCGCGCCAGAGCGTGCGGGGCGGGCCTGGTTGGGCCCCCGCCCCCACCCGCGGCGCGCGGGTCCGCCTGTGCGCGTTCGGCGGGCTCGGCCACACGGGCGCGGAAAGCGGGCCGGTCCGGCTCATAGCCCGCTCTCGGCTCGCGGGTCCGCACCCGCTGTTTCGCGGGGCCGCCGCGCGCGCGCGCGGGGCGGGGCGGGCCGCGCCACCGCGCGAGCAGAGCAGGCCGGGGCCGCGGCGTGCCTCCGCCCAATAGTTTTATTTTATTTATTTATTTTTTTTTTACGAAAACAAAAAAAATACAACTTCTGTTTAAGAAATTATTTCGCATGTCTCATGATCAATTTAAAAGAAAAGAAAAACTATAACTGATTTAGTTTTTTCTTTTTTTTTAAACGATTTCACATAGAAACACGAATAAAAAATTGTACAAACTAATCTACAAAAAAATGACCAACGAAGCATGCAAATCAAAAGCAAGCATCACAGGCATGATTATAAGGCGAAAACAAGCAAAACCGCTCTGATACCAATTGTTGGAATTACGGGCAGCGGAAACTTACAAGTTGAAAACCAACGTATCTAGGAATCAGAATCGGATCAGATTGCTTATTTTACTAGCCTCTGAAATCGTCCTGGTGTTAATGGTTCTGAATCTTCCACGTATCTCTCCTTCACCCACGCCTATGTCTTGCGTCACGGATCGGATGCGTCGGACACGGAATGGATGCAAATCGAAGAGGGCTACCAGAGTCCTCCTCTATATCCACACTCCAAAACTCCGGAAACATAGGTAGAATCCCAAAGAGAAAGAAGATAGAGAAGAGGAAAAATTTCTTGTACGTCCTCGTAGATTCTCTCAGATACAAAATTTGAGAGAAAAGGAGGACGTATTTATAAAATATCGGAACCCCTAAAAAATTCTGAATCTCACGTAGAGATTAGGATTAGGATTAGGATTGGAATTAGGATATCTATTAAGATATAATAGATATCCACTATGAGATACATTTCTTAACTAATAAGAAACGTATAATCCATCTTTATCCTTAACATATTGGGATAAATCTCTATCCACATCTTATGTGGATCGGATTAAATATAAACGGGCCAATGTGGACACACCACATGGCAACATATTATAATTTCTAGCTCAAATTTTTTAGATTGTTATAATTATATTATGCGGCCTAATTATGTTCACCGAATTATGTTACTTTCCTGATGTGACAAGGACGTAATAGTACTGTGATATATGTTGGATTATATGAAGTCATGTTCCGAGTTGATATTGCGGTAAAAAGTCAAAAATTTGAGGTTTATGAATGTTACGTATCGTAACTTAAAGTTTGAATACTGGTATTAAGAAGTATTTCAGAAGTTCCTCAGAATTCAAAACTGTGAAAAACTATCTTTTTGTATTGCATACCGGTACGCGATTTGAGTATCGTGATGTGATATGCCGGGAGCGTTTCAGTACCGGTACTCTAATTCGAGTACCGGTACTCAATTCCGTGATGGATGGATAAGTTGTGTTTGACTCCAATTTGATCTAATCTTGTGCTTTGAGATTAGGGATGGTCTAGAAACACCTTAGAGAGAGTTTTTAAGAGGAGATCGACGGCTAAAGTGAATTGGAGACTCGGATGGACGGCGAAAATTGTTTTCTATTAGAATTAAGGTTCTTGGGTTTTAAATTCTTGTAATTCATGTTTTTGACTTTAGAACTTCATTGTGAATATAGTTGAGAGAAAAATGCGGAGCTCTTGAAAGAGAGATTCTTGTAATTCAATCTATTTTTTTTGTACTTTTTATATCTTGGATTTATCAAAGAACGCATTAGGAAGGTCTTGCCGGTGGGTGTAGGTCGACACACCGTTTACTTAACCACGTAAATCCTGTGTTCTTGTGTTCTTTTATTCATATTATTACTTTATTGTTCCTATCCTTATTTTTTTACAATTGTTCTCATCTATTTTCATTTACGAAAGATCATATTCCCGCTGCACTTGTGTGCCGTATGAGTTTGAGCTGTTCTTTGGGAATCTCTCTGCCGGTCCCTTCAATATATGATCTATAATGACTTTGATGCATCACAACCACCTCAACAATATATTAGCATCCGGTCAATTAAATTGAACTATTGATTATATATAAAATAAAGTCCAATATTATAACAAATTAAAGTTTGAGAATGAATGTGTATCTATCTCACTGATTGTACCCGAGGTCCCAAAGTTCGAAGCCTAGTTACTTCACATTTCCAGCTAAGTTTATTTCAAAAAATTGAGCGAAGTGGTAGCATGCAACCATTCTCTCTCAAAAAAAAAATGTCGCCTATCTCAAAGTTTGAGAACCAAAACTATAGTTTAGCGCTTTTCAAATATCAAGATAAGAAAAAAGAAAAAGGAATTTTTTATTAATAACAAAGAATATTCCTCCTTTTTATGAATTTTCTTTTGTTTTTTTAAGGTCAAAGCCCATGGGTATTTTATTAAAGAAGTAAAGCTTGATTACATTGTTATACATTTCCACACAAAAGGAGAAGGGAAAGATAAGGATCTCCAAAACGAGATAAAAAGGGAAAGTAAAAATGACGGTCCCTAACCTAAGCAAGAAAAAGGGAAATATAATGAGCAGCCCCAAAACCTAAACAATAACTCACAAAAAAAAAAATCAAGTTCATAAAATTAAGGCCCAAGATATATAAAATAAAATATAGAAGATACAATAGAAAAAATAATCACCCAGTAGGCACCATTCAAACTCTGAAACTTGAACCACATCAAACAAAAGCAATCACCCAGCATGCACCATTCCGACTCCGACTCTCGAACCACATTAGAACGTCCTTATCTTCAAACCTATCAAGCTCTAGTTCGAAGGCTATTCATAAAGTTTGTGGTCCTGAGTGTCGAATAGTGGAGTAAGAAGGAGGTGACAAACTAGATGCTTGGGGGGAAGAACTTAAAGAAAGCATAGAAAACAACAAGAAAAAAAAACTACAGAAGGAAGAGAACAAAAATCTGAGCGAATCAGTTAGATTTTGGCCAGATATCCTACGAAAATCCAGCCAAAAGTATGAAAAATGGAGGTGGAGAAGAAAGGCAGTTGAGAGAGGTTGAGAGAGAAAGAGAGGAGAAGAGTTGGAAGAGTGGGCTGAGTATATTCTCCTTTTTATGAATTGAAATTATAATTTGCCATAAAATGTCTTTTGGAAAATATTGTATGTACACCAATTTATGGGTATAAATATTAAACCTGAGTAAGTCTAGAGTTCACAAAAATTCAACTTGTATTTTAGTAAAAGAAAAAGTAATAATAAAATAAGTAGGTGTGAGAGCTCTTGGATAAGAGATTTAAAATTACATCTAAGTTAGGAGTGTACTCTTAGCATTGCACATGCCTTTTTATTTTTTGATGTTTGCAATTGCTATCTGTTTTTTGAGGTTGTTTGTCATTGCGATCTTATTTGTCACGCCCCAAGGCCACCAATTGGGTCCGTCGAATACGTGCAATAGATCCGCCGAACGGACAAGGCATTCCCTACCTGCACGAAGCGGAATCATATACCAACCTATACAATTATACATGATATGGATACATGCAATATCAGAGTACAACTACTAATTTAAAACATTCAAGTTTAAACAATTTTTAAGTCTACAACTACTTGAGGCATTGTTCAAAATACTCGCGCACCTATACACCTTAGGTCTTCCTGTGGGTCAACCTAACCAGTGGTTCAGTTAAACACCTGTGAGTGAATGTGTAGTTGCAACTTGGCTCTGATACCATCTTACTCTGTCACGCCCGAGCCCCTTTTGTAAAGCCTTTTCGAAAAAAGGGCCAGTTCGAAAGTATAGTTAGCGGAAAATGCCCATATTTTTTTTTGAAATACAAACTCGCCTACAAGACGGAACAGACCCGCCACAAATACAGGAGTTCTCCTGTCCACGCGGACAGAGTTTTTCCTGTATTTGCACCGTGTACCACTACGAGTAATGCTGCAACACATTTATCCATTCACACAAACATCATTCACAATGCAGATGCTCACAGTAATCAATAAGCTAGCTATCCTTGAGATGATGAATGCTCTAAGCACTCCTTAGGCGAAGGATTATGCGAATGCACATTACAACAATCAATTCTATCATTTAAAAATATCTTCCACCCGAAAACTTTATTTTGAAATACTAAGACATCAATAAATCTGGAAAGTCATCTGAAAACTGTTTTCCACACGGAAACTCATTCTTTTGTAAAGCCGACTACCATGAGGGGTAGAAAATCACTTTGTCACAAAACCAAAACCACAACGTCACCGGTAATCACAAGAGCATCACCATTCAATTTATTTGCAATAATCAACTATCCGCAAGGACTGAAAACTCATAAATCAACCAACCATGAAATTGTTAACTGAACGACAAAAGTCTAACTTATTAGCGAATGAAAGGAAAAGGGTCTGATCATAATAACCGTAACCAGTGTCAACCAATCGGGATCTCTAGAGCTCGCTAGCTACCGCGTCTCATCCACCGTCCCGACTCCCACCACCGAGATCACCTGAAGGGGGGGGGGGGGGGGGGAGGGTGAGAAATCAACAAGGGGTCTCCCAGTGGGTAGCGCAAGCCGACGAGAGCGAGTGTACTCACTGGCGAGTAGAATATAAACAAGAAGAGATAGATACTCAAGTACAATAGCGAGTAAAGAAATACAGATATGAACAATAGTAAGCACCTACCGCTACTATAAACAAACTTATGCATCAACTGTATGTAAAAGAGATATCCAAACACCTCGTCATATTGGTCTAAGGACCGTAGGCAGTGCCGCAGTATGCTCACCCACCGGCACATAACCCCAGCTAGCACCTTGCAAGGGGCTCAGGGGTCGACGAAACGATCACTTTTTCGAAAAAGAACACCTACACGGTGGTCAAACCGCTGGTGGACGTGACATGCTACATGAGCTGTGACGATCGACGCACAATGCTCAATAGTCAACAAGACGACAAATAGCTGAGAATAAGTCAACAACTAACATGTAGTACACCGGATTTTTAATATAAAATCAAGTGTAAATAAAAATAGTGTGAGATACTATTTTTATTGGACTTAGAAAAGTAAAAGATAATTTAAAAATGATTTGTGGGGAAATTGGAATGAAAACAGGAGATTTAGAATTTCCTGTAATGAACGGAGCTTATATTTCAGCTAAAAAATTCACAGTGTCAGAAAATTATAAAAATTTGGAAATATATTGAAACTATTTTTCTGAGGCAAGATTTAAAGCTTCATATCATTCCGACACCTGAGCAGTGAAAACGGAATCTAACAGCAATCTGATAAAGATTCTAGTCGGTAGAACTTTCGGTAATATAAAATGATTCGAAACTGAAAAGTTAAGATCACGTACTTTTGATTGACTTTAATTGAGCCTGTCTGTCGAATTGGAGTGCAAACAGACATCTAAAAGGGCTCCAACTAAAAGTATCAGATCAGAAATGGACTAAACTATGAATTAAAATAGGTGCAGGGGGTTCCTGCAAATTTTGCCAACTTACTTCTTCTTCTCTCCTCACAGCCAACTTTCTGTCATTTTCTCCCACACACCCACAACATGAGAGCTTCTCTCTCTTTCTCTCAAACCCTCTCCCCTAGCTCTCTTTCTCTCTCTAGTAACTTCTCCATTAAAGAGGAGATTTAGAGGAGATGAAGCTTACTTGGAGGTGAAGCAAGCTCTCTAATGGTGGATCAAGCTTGGAGAGCTAGGTGGCCAAGGTGAGATTTCATAGATTTGAGTTAGGGTTTGGATTAAATCCTTTAATCTTGATGTATTGGAGATCCCTAGATGATTTTAAACTAGTTTAACTAAAGGATACACCACGATTTTTGGGTGTTCTTGAGGTTCATGAAACCTAGGGCTTGGATTTGGGGCTTTTGTCCCTATGAGATTTGGAACTAAATTGATCTCATAAATCTCTAATTGAAGAGTAGTTCGACGCGAGTGACAACTTTGATTTGGATTACGATGAGGTTACGGCGTCCAATTGGGATATTTTGCCGAAATTCAATTGATAGGCTTGGGTCGAGCCGAATCGGTGTCGAAAATCAAATTGCTTGAAAATCCTAGCAATTGGTAATTAAACAAGGTGGGTGGTGCGCTCCGAAATGATTGAATTTCTTCCTATGTCTATGTTGTCATATTGGTCATATGTGTATATATGTGAAAATTCTATGCATATAGGGTTATTATTGTGTTCGAGCTGTCATTTCCTTGCATGCTTCGTAAAGTAGGGTTGGTCAAATTGGATTAGGAACTCGGTACTTGGACGCATGAGGATTAGGTCATTGGTCATTGGAAATCCTATGAATGCAATGAACTAGAATGTAAACTTAGAAAAATATTGTGGAACATTGGTGACATGAACTTGGTTGTATCTTGACTAGTTGTTTGGACGTAAAAAATAAAGTGAAATACTATGTGTCATTGTGAGTCTAAACATAAACCTAGTGATGGACATATGGATTGCGTATCCTATTGTGCAAGTAGAAAATATGAACATTGTGTGTCATAAGTGTTATATGTGAGTTTGTTGCCGTAGTTGCACATGATTTGATATAAGCATGCGAGGGATTGAAATAGATCCTCTAAACCATACTAGGGATTGGTAGATCCCGTATGTTGTTACCCTGGTCAGTAGGGTGTACTCAAGATGAGAGGACTGGATCGTACTCACATTGTCTGTTTGGCTTGTTGGTGGTCGCGACACCACAAGCATTGAGCTCCGGAGTTGTCACCTATGGGTTGACGTATCTACCCAGCAGAAGGCCCTTGGTTGGTTCGAGTCCCCTTGGGCCCTGGTATTGTGAGTTTGGCTTGACTTCGCGTGAGCCGGTAAGATTGGGTCATGAGGTAAAAGAGAAAGTCAGTTGAGTATAGTAGATCATGTCTTTGGTTATCTTGTGAAGTCTTGTAGTAGCATCATATGACAGGTGAAGAGTCGATTATGCCTCCTCTGTAGACAATCTGTGTTAGGTTGAGCGGTCATCTCCCCAGTAGATGATCTAGAGGAGGGAGTTGGGCTTGACTTCACGTGAGCCGGTATGATTGGGTTGAAAGGTAAAAGTGGTAAGCATCTTGAGCTTGATAGCATTTATTGTTTACCTAGCTTTATTTTGCAAAGGCATAGTAGTATTTATTCCAGTTTATATATAGTGTAGTTGTTGTACTACTTCTTGTTGTTTATCTACTTATGCCTTGATAGACCTAGTGGAAAAATCAGCGAGGTCAGCGGCCGAACCCACTGGGAACTTCTTTTAGTTCTCACCCCCTATTTTGCAGAGCCAACTATTAGTGGAGCGGCACCGGACCGAGCCATGGGCGTTGCGCCCTAGATAGCAGGGTCACCAAGTTTAGGTCGCCCTATGTACAAGCAAATAAATGTAAACATATTTTGGAAAGAAAAAATATAATTGAGAGCGGGGTTGTATTTTGAGGAAGAATTCATGTATAATGTAAAGTGGAAAAATATATGTAAAATGTGAATGTTCTAATGTTGTAATTATTAGATTTAAATTCTTGCTCTTTTGGTGCCGTCGTGCAGAACTTTATTATGTTGTTTTTCCTGGGTGAAATTCAATGTACTTATTTTGTTTACGCCTTGGGCGAATAGAAAAAACTCTGTCCGTTCGGTGGTCTGTGTACGTGCCCGAACCGACCAAAGTGGTCGTGCCGGGGCGTGACAGATAAGAGTGGTATCAGAGCATAGAAACAGTCTAGGAGGACCTAGGAGACCTTACAATTGGTGGCCTTAAGGACTTAGGCACGAGAGTGAGCGAGTGCAACTTATGGCAAAAGTGAAACGATTGGGTCAAGTTATGTCTCTAATAGCATTTTGGAAGCAGATTAAAGGTGTTGCAACTACTCTATTCAGTTGATCATGTTGGCTGCAGACAACATGATGTCCAAAGTGGAGTAGGGGTGCCCTTTTATGACTTTCGCTTGTTTGGACCGCCTAGGTGTGTGCGTTATCCCTCAAGTGACGATGGTAAGTTACTTGGTGGGATGGATGTTGCGAGGGAGTAGACAGCCCTCCGATGTTGCAACCTAAGTATCGCTAAGGGCTGATGGCTCGCACTTGGTGCTTAAGAGCCGATAGAGATATGTGTTGCTCGTAGAGCGTGTTGGTTGTGTGTGAGGACGGTGACGGGTGTTGCTTGGGGACGATCCGAGCCCGGACCATGTGTGGACTGTGGAGCCTGGGGCCGTATGGATAGGCGCAGTCAGCTGTGTGTGACAGCAGCCCGAGACCTGAGGGTAGGGCTGAGATTTATGGTCGGGGCGGTAGTCCGAGCTATGACCCGAGAACATGGAATGCCATGTGTGAGCCCGTGTAATGGATAGTACACCGAGGGTGTAATGCGACCCAACCCGGGGACTTGTTGTAGTACACTGAATTTCAGTGCATCGTACCGAACTTCTACAAATTGTGGAGTTCCGATGGAAAAATAGCAAGAGAGGCTATATGTGAGGCTTCAGCCAAGTTTGGGACTTGTGAGAAGTATTTTCGGCGCAAATGAGGCGCGAAAACGGACTTCGAAAAGTTAAAACTGCTAAACTTGTGAAGTCTGCACTGGATTCCGGTATGTGGACCTCCATACCGGTACTGAAGTGATTAGTACCGGTATGTGATGATGGTATACCGGAATGCCATGGTTGAAACCGAGAACCCAGCTCTCGGGTTCTGCGGAATCCTCCGGGGTATACCGGAATAGCACCCGTATACCGGTATCCAATGCACATACCGGTATACAGTGTTACGAAAATCCAGTTTTGGGCTGGTTGTTGTGTTGTTTGTGGAGAGTGGCAAAATGGTCTTTTCACATGTATTGGGGGTGTATGAAGGGCTGAGACCTTCTCCCCTTCTCATTGTCTTCCTCTCTACTTCTCCTCTCCATCTCCTTCACTTTCTCTCTCTAGAGATCTCTCCAAAACTTGGAGAAAATGGTGGATTGATCTTGGAAAAGGCTTCCAAAGGAGAAAAGAAGCTTCTTGGTGCAAGAAGAAGCTTGGGGAACTCGTGGTTAAGGTTAGTTCCTCACGTTTTGGGTCCAAACCTTGGATTTAATCCTTTGAAATGAGGTTTTTGGGAACCCTAGGCAATCTAAAACACAAAATGTTGAGATTGGCCAAGAAATTTTGAGGTTCTACATGCATGTATGTGAAACCTAGGTTAAATGAGGGTTTTTGCCATGTGAGGTTCTAAAAATATTTGGACCTTCGGGAATTACAATTGAGGCATAGGAAATCATGTTAGAACACTTGATTTCAAGTATTGAGTTTATTATGGGTTCGTAAAGAGTAACGAACCGTTTTCTTGTAGAAGCTTCGGTTGAAGCAAGAACTCAAGGCTTGGACACTTAGGGGCTTGAAGAATACAAGAATTTGGAAGCTCTTAAGGTAGGGTTTGTGTTTACCGAAGTGATTAGGTCACTTCCATGTCTAGGGTAAATATCCATTTAAAAATAAAATGGTATGTGTTGTGAACCCTAGAACTTGCATGTTGGCAAAGGTAAAATCATGATAGGTAGAGCAATGAGCTCCTATTGCATGATATAGAAATCAAGTATAATTCAATTATCTATACTTGTTGCATGGTTGCATGGATGATTGAACCTAGTGTTATTGAACATAGGTTGGAACATGTAAGAATAGAACCTAGTGTTATTGAACATAGGTTGGAACATGTGAGAATAGAACCTAGTGTTATTGAACATAGGTTGGAACATGTGAGAATAGAACCTAGTGTCATTGAACATAGGTTGGAACATGTGAGAATAGAACCTAGTGTTATTGAACATAGGTTGGAACATGTGAGAATAGAACCTAGTGTCATTGAACATAGGTTGGAACATGTGAGAATGGAACCTAGTGTCATTGAACATAGGTTGGACATGAGATTGGAACCTAGAGTCATGGAACCTAGGTTGAGAATGAGAAAGTAAACCTAGTGTCATTGAACATAGGTGAGACTTAGTGACTTGAACCTAAGGTCATGAGACTTAGGTTGGCAAGTGAAAAATGTGAACAACGGGATGTGCGACGATTTTGCTATCCCGGGTAGGCGACGATTTCGCTACCATTCCACAAGTTGGCGGTGTTGAAACGGGATGTGCGACGATTTTGCCATCCCGGGTAGGCGACGATTTCGCTACCATGCCACAAGTTGGCGGTCTTGAAACGGGATGTGCGACGATTTTGCCATCTCGGGTAGGCGACGATTTCGCTACCATGCCACAAGTTGGCGGTGTTGAAACGGGATGTGCGACGATTTTGCCATCCCGGGTAGGCGACGATTTCGCTACCATGCCATGAGTTGACGGTGTCGACACGGGATGTGCGACGATTTTGCTATCCCGGGTATGCGACGATTTCGCTACCACGCCATGAGTTGGCGGTGTCGAGATGGGATGTGCGACGAGGTTGCTATCCCGGGTATGCGACGAGTTCGCTACCCATGCCATGTGATGGCGGTGTTGAGATGGGGTATGCGACGATTTTGCTATCCCGAGTATGCGACGAGTTCGCTACTCGAACTAGGAGGTGACGAGTTTACTCCTTGAATGTTGGAACCCTTATGGTGAGACGGCGATTTCGAAACCATAAGTAAATGACAAGTAATTGAACTTAGTCAATGTGAAATATAGGATGAAGCTAGGAGAGAATGATAAGTTATATTTCATTTGGTCGCATCCTTTATGTTTATTTACAAGCATGTAAATAATTGTTGCATAGTTATTTGTGATCTAACTTATGCATATGATGTTTCTTTGGACCTGGTGGGTCGAGCTTCTCTCTTGGGTGGCCTTACCCACTGGGAACTATGTTTATAGTTCTCACCCCACGTTTTTCAGGTCCTTCCGCGAGTGAGGCGGCGGAGCGAGGCAAGGGTTTAGCTCTCTAGATAGCGGCCCTTCTATTTTGGTGATACATAGAGTTGTACCCCTAGTCTTGGACTTTGATAGTATAGGGAATTTCCATTTCATGTATGAAACTTATGTATTCCATAGTTTTGGAACATGGTGTATGGAATGAAAAGAAAGAAAAAAAAAATTGGGCATGTATAAATGTGCAATGTGATGTAATAGAAGTAGAACTTCTTTATGTTGATGCTTTTCTTGTGCAACTCTTGTACTCCGTTCCTAGTTGGAACCTCGTGGATAAGCTTGTGTTGTGACGCCTTGGGCGGGTAGAAGAGGTTCTATCCGTTCGGCGGGTCTGGGGCATGCGCCCGTGCAGTTATCCTTTCCACCTAGTTGGTGTTAAAGGCCCGGCGGGGCGTGACAGACTGAGGTGGTATCAGAGCGTAGAAACGGTCTAGATGGACCTAAGAAAACCCTAGGATGGAAAAGACCCTAGGAGTGTAGGCTCGTGAGTGACGAGATCTTTGATGTGGCGAAAGATAAGTGATTGGGTTATGTCCTTATGCCTCTAGTTGGAAATAGAGGTAGATTCGAGGTGTGTCTTATTCTTCGCCAAGTGTGTTCGTGTTGGCGGCCGACAACATGAAACCAATTGAGGGGAATAAGGACCCTTGTGTGACTTTCGCCTAGATTGGGTTCACGTTTATTTTCGTGAAATATAGTGTTGCGAATGACTTTCAATGTCATGAAATGACCAAAGTCGTTGTGTTTTTAGGAGATAATGGTACGTGGACGGCCTCCTACGAGGGATGGGCTCGGAAGAGCGAGCGCGGCTCCCGAACAACTCGGGGAGGGCGAGAACTCGGGTCTTCGTAATGAGTTGACCGAGTTGATGGGCTGTAGTACCCCTGGGGCCTAACTGACGAAATGACTACAGTATCCCAGACTGTTCGACGCTTCTAGGGAAGGTCGAGACAAGTCGGAGTCGTTTCGGCGTCAAATAGACGCGAAAACGGACTCGGAGCGCAGAAGTAAGCCAAAACTGAAGTTTTGGACGTATGAACTATCGGGCGCCCGGAAGCCTTGTTTTGGGCGCCCAGATGTTGAATGCTTCTTTTCTGAAAACTGCTAAGCCATTCCGGATTCGGTATCGGGCGCCCGGAAAGTGGATCCGGAAATCCTACCTCGTGAGTATCGATCCGCTTGACACGTGTTGATTGGTTGGTGAAATCCGCCGGACCAGGTTAGGGCGCACCGGATCGCGGCAGAGAGTCCGATGCTCCAGTTTTGTGCAGGCTGAAGAACCGGGCGCCCACTTCATGGGTTTCGGGCGCCCGAATCTGGGTTTTCCTGCTGAGGACAGGTTAGGTGTATTTGTTCTTGAGGCTCAGCACACCGAACCCCTTGTCTATAAAAGAAGTGGACGACCTCCCCTGAGGCTCTTTTCTCCCCTCTTCAAGGTAAACTCGGATTTTGCAAGGAAACCCTCTCTTCTCTCCCAAATTTCATCTTCCTCCATTGAAGACCTTGGTTTCCTGCTGAAACTGCAACGTCGACCTGTGGTGTTCGTGCTCGTGTGCAGTGTGGGAGTGTCCAAATCCCGCGAAATTTGGTTTGCTGGATAGAGAACTGGTAGAGAAAGACATAGAATCCTTCCAATCACAATTTGAACAGGTATGTAAGCTACAGTTGATGTTTTACTGGACCCCTTGTGTTCTTGAGCTGAAACTTGGGTTTTTCCTTTGATCTTTTGGATCCAATCTCTTGGGAGCTGGAATTACGAAGTGAAGATTGGTCCTTCCTCATTCCTTACTGGTTTGGAGGTTCTTCCCACCTGAATTGAGGATTAAAAGGTGAGTTCTAGCTCAGATTTGGAGTATTTTGCTTAAGTGCTGAATTTTTTGGGTTTTTGATAGATTTCTTGGATTTTTGAATCCAAATTTTTTGTGAGAATCTTTGGAGAGGGTTTGGATTGTTCCATCACTGTATTTGGGAGGTTTGTGACCATTTTCCATGAGCTAGATTCGTTGGAATCCCTGAATTCTTGCTGTTTTTTAGATTTGCTTAAGTGCTGGAACTTCTGGATCCATATGCAGGAGGGTCCAGATATGAATTCGGTTCAGTGTGTGGACCTTTTGGACATCGAGTCGAACTCCGTTTTGGCTGAAATTTGGAGGGTGTGTTCTTGAGCCCCTACTGGTGAGTTGAACCAAATTTTGCTGCATTTAGATATGGGAATTGGATTTTATCGTATGTTGAATCCATGTTGGTTGTGCTGCCATGCTGCAGTTCTGGGCTGATGTTCTGGGCGCCCAGAACATTGAGCAGGTGGGTCCGAATCTCGAGGTTGCAGTTTTGAACTCGATTTCAGCCGGCGTTGTTTGGAGGCCTTCCACTCGACTCCTAGCCGTTGTTGGATAGCTTTTGAGGTGGGTTAATGTACCGAAATCGTCGGATTTCCTCCTAAGTTGTAGAGAGTGCAGCATGCTGTTTTATTATCTGTTTGATCATGTTAGTAGCTCGAATTTATGAATTTGCATGTTTATTATGAAATCTGAATTTGGAGCATAAATTGATAATTTATAGACATGACTTTACATGCTGAACTGGGAATTGACTTAGGAGAAAACTCACGAAACTACAACCGTCACTTTTCGAACGATTATCAGATTTAGCTCTAGGAGCCGTTTCTGTACTTGTATCACCGCTGTTAGTGCGAGGTGGATACTTAGTTTGTTGTAGGACGAGTTTACGCTTGTGCTGGGATGCCGAGCCTGTGTTTACAGCAGGGTTAGGCTGTTTTGTTTTACCGGATGCCGTCGGGGCCGACGGTGGACCCAGATCCCTTTTCTGGTATCAGATTGTACTGAGAGTACGTGAGCCTTGGTTGTTAGACCGACTTGACCCATTTATAGTGACTTAGCCTGTATGAGCCTGATTGAGCTCGACAGAGACACGCTTGCATACTCGTTTTGGTAGCGCCCATGAGTGCCGCTCCGGAGCCTGGCTACTTGCGTTGATGTCGTCTTAGTCCCGGTGGGACTCTCGCTCTCCACCCAGTGCCTTTGAGGTAGCGTACGGTGTTGCTTAGACAGGCGGGACGGGCGTATTGCAGCCCCTGTGGATTGGGTCAGTGCTGGTTACCTATTGGTTGGTGATGCTTTTACTTTGAGAGTTGGACTGGGATAGTGGTAGGGTAGTAGCATGGTAGCTGTTGAGTTTATTCCAGCTTATTTTATTATTCTTTACCTACCAGCTATACTGTTAGTCTCGTAGACTTAGTGGGTGGACCGTTGAGGTCGGTAGTGGTACCCACTGAGGACTACTTCTTTTGATAGTAGTTCTCACACCCATTGTTGCCACTTTTTTTTGCAGAGCCTTCTTCTGTTGCGGTTGCTGCACCTGTTCCTGAGGATCGAGGTAAGGGAGTCGCGAGCTAGATCCCTACCTGTCCCTGATGTCCCTAGAGGAGGACCCTACTAGAGATAGTTTATTTTTGTGTTGAGCCATGTACATTTACTGTGGACTTGTTCCTATTTTGGTTATGTTGGGACTATTGTATTTTGGATTCTATATGTACAGGTGGCTTTAGTTATATCTGTATGTTTTATTTCAGCTCTATATATCTCTTGTAGTGGCTTGTATGTTTGTTTACAGGTTAGCTATCGCTTCGTATACATAGAAAAATCTATGTATACGGCGGATCTGTTGGCGAGCCCGGGGAAACGAGTAATCCGGGGCGTGACAGATTAAGTTGGTATCAGAGCTTAGGAATAGGTCGTTGGGACTTAGTAAACCCTAGGCTTTGGCAGACCCTAGGAATGCAAGACGTGAGAGACGTGACTTGCTGCGAAAGTCATCGATTTGACTATTGAACTCATCCTTAAGTGGAGGGAGTGATCGAAGGCGTGTATCCTTTCCTGTCGTGAACTTGCGTTGTCTGCAGACAACGTCAAGCAACGAGGGAAAAAAGGCGACCTTCTAGACTTTCGCTTGATTGGGTCTTGAGTTATTTTTGTGTGTTGACTGATCTGTGTGTTGCGCAGGTGAGCATGACGCCTCCCCGACACCGAGGTCGACCCCCGACGCGGGCTAACCCCGTGCCTTCTGAGGTGCCTGAGCAGGCGGGGCCTAGTGCACCCCCCCCTGATGTGTGTGAGCAGTTGACTGCGCTAACCGAGTCAGCTAGGCAGCAGAGTGCACTTTTGCGGAGGATGTGTGGTACCATTACTCACACGTGGAGTGCAGCACCTAGAGCGACGGAGTCGCAGGAGCCACCTCCTGCTATTCCAGCTGACGTTCCAGCTGCAGCCGTGCCACCAGCAGCGGCAGTTTCGGCCGCACCGGTTGACGACACTTCCCGGTCAGGTGGACAGATGTCGGAGGCTGAGAAGGAGTGGATGACCGAGAGACTGGCTCGTTTTTGCCGATTTGATCCATCCCGTTTTGATGGTAGCCACGCCGAGCCATGGGTGGTGGAGGCCTGGGTAGGCGAGATGGAGAAGTTATTCGAGGATCTCTTCGTGCCAGAGCGGGAGCGGGTTCACTTGGCAGTTCACTGCTTGACGGGTGATGCACGCATCTGGTGGACGAGGACGAGATCGAGAAGGTCGCTGGATGCGCTGCGATTGAGTTGGGCCGAGTTCTGCGGGATGCTGTATGGGTCCTATTTCCCTAACAGCGTGAAGCAGAAACTCGAGGAGGATCTGAAGAAGTTACTGCAGGGAGATAGCACAGTGCAGGAGTATACCCGGGAGTTTACCAGACTCCTGAACTGTGTTCCTTTTGCTGCGAGAGATGAGGCTCACAGAGTTTATTTGTTCGAGCGAGGATTGAGACAGGAGATATTTGTCTTAGTTCAGGCGCAGAGGTTGCAGACCTTGGATGCGTCGATCGAGCAGGCGCTATGGGTGGAGCGTGGAGCCTTGACGGCGAGTTAGCGGGCGGCCACTCTGAGTCAGGGTTTGGATAGGAAGCGCCCGATTCCAGACGACGGAGGACAGACCAGCGGCAGACGCCCGCCGAGACCTCCACGATCACGTTCTCAAGGTCGTGGGTTTTCGGGGCGACAGAGGTCTGGTGGATCCCGTCAGCAGGGACGGCAGCAGAGGGGAGCACCGAGATGTGTCATCTGCGGAGGACCACACTGGCCTAGGCAGTGCGAGCAGCGAGAGGGCCGGTGTTTTGGGTGTGGTCAGTCCGGACATCTGCGGGCAGCTTGTCCCCGAGCAGCGTCGCCTGTACCATAGATCGCATCGGCACCCCTTGTTCATCAGCAGGCCTACGGAGCTTCACCGACTTATAGCCAGATGGATCGGGCTTCTATACCCCGTCCAGGTGAGCGGCGACAGCAGGCACAGAGCGGCAGAGTCTTCGCGGCTCAACTGGAGGACTCCACGGCGGCTGATCATGTGGTGGCAGGTATCATTTTAATTTCTGGCATTAGAGCTAGTGCATTATTTGATACCGGTGCATCACATTCTTTTGTTAGTCGAGCATTTGCATCTTTGCATGGGCTAGTGTTAGGGCCGTTACCCTGTGCACGAGAGGTGCAGATTCCCGAGCACGTGTTGCTTGTGGAGGAGTGTTGTTGAGCTTGCCCCGTGCAGCTCGGACCTTGGGTGATGCCCGCAGACCTGTTGGTCTTGGGGCGATTGCAGGATTTTGATGTGGTGCTCGGCATGGATTGGCTGGCCCGCTACTTCGCGACGATCGACTGCGGCGAGAGGAACGTGACGTTTCGCGAACCAGGCCAGGAGGAGTACGTGTATCGAGGCTGCAGGAGCACGTTGTTTGCGACGTGGATTTCGTCGGCACGAGCGAGACAGATGATGAGTCGAGGATGTACCGCATTTCTTGCGACTGTTGTTGAGGTATCTGCGGTGGCACCGGAGCTCGAGTACATCTCTGTAGTCCGCGAGTTCCCGGACGTGTTTCCCCCGGAGTTGACTGAGATGCCACCAGACAGGGAGGTCGAGTTTGTGATTGACGTAGTCCCAGGAACTGCGCCAATCTCAAAGACACCCTACCGAATGGCACCGGCTGAGCTGAGAGAGCTTAAGGCGCAGCTTCAAGATTTGATGGATAAGGGGTTTGTGAGACCCAGCGTATCGCCTTGGGGAGCGCCGGTGTTATTCGTGAAGAAGAAGGATGGTTCACTTAGACTTTGTGTGGATTATCGAGAGTTGAATAAAGTGACCATCAAGAACATGTATCCTTTGCCGCGCATTGATGATCTGTTTGATCAGCTGCAAGGATCTTGTGTCTTCTCTAAGATTGACTTGCAGTCAGGTTACCACCAATTGAAGGTGAAGGCCGAGGATATTCCTAAGACGGCTTTTAGGACTCGGTACGGGCATTATGAGTTTACGGTGATGCCGTTTGGATTGACTAATGCCCCTGCCGCGTTTATGGATTTGATGAATCGGGTGTTTAAGCCGTTCTTGGACCGGTTTGTGGTGGTGTTTATTGATGATATCCTGATCTACTCTCGGAGTGATGCTGAGCATGAGGAGCACTTGCGGATAGTGCTGCAACTTCTGAGGGAGAAGAAGTTATATGCCAAGTTGAAGAAGTGCGAATTCTGGCTTCGAGAGGTAGCTTTCTTGGGCCATGTGATTTCAACCACTGGAGTGGCGGTGGACCCGCAGAAGATTGAGACTGTGCGGGATTGGCCCAGACCGACGACGGTTACCGAGGTGAGGAGTTTCCTCGGGTTAGCTGGATATTACCGTCGATTTGTGGAAGGCTTTGCAAAGCTCTCCACACCCCTCACTCGTCTGACGGGGAAGGGGATTAGATTTGTTTGGAGTGCTGAGTGCCAGCATAGCTTTGAGGAGCTGAAGGAGAGACTGATGTCTGCTCCCATCCTTACCCTTCTAGTTATGGGGGAAGGATTCGTGATTTATAGTGATGCATCACACAGTGGCTTGGGATGTGTGTTGATGCAGCATGGTAGGGTAATTGCCTATGCCTCACGGCAATTGAAGGATTATGAGAAAAATTACCCTACGCATGATTTGGAGCTGGCAGCTGTAGTGTTTGCACTGAAGCTGTGGCGGCATTACTTGTATGGTGAGCACTGTGAGATTTTCACAGATCACAAAAGTCTCAAGTATCTGTTCACTCAGAAGGAATTGAATCTGAGGCAACGCCGGTGGTTAGAGTTGTTGAAGGATTATGATATTACCATCCAGTATCACCCCGGCAAGGCGAATGTAGTGGCAGATACGTTGAACAGGAGATAAGTGCAGAGCCTTAGTATGTTGATCACTCAGCAGGCGCCGTTACTTGAGGAGTTGAGGCGGCTTGAGCTTGAGGTGGTATCCCCTGGGGTTACTGCAAAACTTATGTCTTTAGTTTTGCAACCCACTCTGTTGGATAGGATCCGAGAGAAACAGAGTGCGGACCCCTTTTTGTTGAGGATTCGAGATCAAATTGCCAGCGGGCAGACAGGGGATTTTGGTGTTGACAGTTCGGGAGTACTGCGGTACAGGGACCGACTGTGTGTGCCTATGGATTTTGAGATCCGAGAGGAGATTTTGAGAGAGGCACATTACTCGCCTTATACGGTTCACCACGGTGGAACCAAGATGTATAAGGACTTGAAGGCACACTTCTGGTGGAATGGAATGAACCGGCATATTGGGAGGTTTGTGGCTCAGTGTTTGACTTGTCAACAGGTAAAGGCGGAGCATCGAGTACCTGCTGGCAAGCTTCAGAGTCTCCCAATACCCGAGTGGAAGTGGGACCAGATCGCCATGGACTTTGTCGTGGGATTACCGAGGACGCAGGCTAGTTTCGACGCTATTTGGGTGATAGTGGACAGACTGACCAAGTCTGCCCACTTCTTACCAGTGCAGACAACTTGGTCCAGGGACAGACTCGCTCAGTTATATTTGGACGAGATATTGAGACTGCATGAGTGCCTACCTCGATTGTGTCTGATCGAGACACCCGATTTGTCTCACAGTTTTGGAGGAGTCTACAGACAGCATTGGGTACTCAGCTGCGGTTTAGCACGACTTTTCATCCACAGACAGATGCTCAGTCTGAGCGGACCATTCAGACTCTGGAGGACATGTTGAGGGCATGTGTCCTAGACTTTGGTGGAGGGTGGCATCGACACTTAGGACTGGTTGAGTTTGCGTACAACAATAGCTATCAAGCGAGCATCCAGATGGCTCCGTTTGAGGCATTGTATGGACGCAAGTGTCGTTCGCCCTTGCATTAGAGCGATGTGGGTGAGAGGAAGACTTTGGGTCCCGATATCCTGTTGGAAGCGGAAGAGAAGGTCAAGATGGTTCGACGACGTCTTGAGACCGCCCAGAGTCGACAGAGGAGCTATGCGGATACTAGGAGACGAGACTTGGAGTTCCAGATTGGAGATCATGTGTTTCTGAAAGTCTCGCCGTCCAGAGGAATTCGCCGTTTGGAGTTCGTGGAAAGCTCAGTCCACGGTTTGTTGGCCCGTTCGAAGTGTTAGAGCGAGTGGGGCCGGTAGCATATAGGATCGCCCTACCACTGCGACTCTCTGGAGTCCACGATGTGTTTCATGTCTTCCTGAGGAGATATGTGTTCGACCCCTCCCACGTGATTGACTTCACCCCACTTGAGATGGCTGAGGACCTGCAGTACGAGGAGCGACCGGTGCGGATTCTTGCTCGCGAGACGAAAGAATTGTGCAACCGAGTCATACCGTACGTGAAAGTGCAGTGGAGTAATCACGAGGAGCGTGAGGCGACTTGGGAGCCGGAGACGGTGATGCGGGAATCCTATCCCTACCTTTTCGAGCTGCCTTCTTGAGGTATGAGTTAAGTTTCGAGGACGAAACTTTCCGTAGGGGGGAAGGATGTAGTACCCCTGGGGCCTAACTGACGGAATGACTACAGTATCCCAGACTGTTCCACGCTTCTAGGGAAGGTCGAGACAAGTCGGAGTTGTTTCGGCGTCAAATAGACGCGAAAACGGACTCGGAGCGCAGAAGTAAGCCAAAACAGAAGTTTTGGGCGTATGAACTATCGGGCGCCCGGAAGCCTTGTTTTGGGCGCCCAGATGTTGAATGCTTCTTTTCTGAAAACTGCTAAGCCATTCTGGATTCGGTATCGGGCGCCCGGAAAGTGGATCCGGAAATCCTACCTCGTGAGTATCGATCCGCTTGACACGTGTTGATTGGTTGGTGAAATCCGCCGGACCAGGTTAGGGCGCACCGGATCGCGGCGGAGAGTCCGATGCTCCAGTTTTGTGCAGGCTGAAGAACCGGGCGCCCACTTCATGGGTTTCGGGCGCCCGAATCTGGGTTTTCCTGCTGAGGACAGGTTAGGTGTATTTGTTCTTGAGGCTCAGCACACCGAACCCCTTGTCTATAAAAGAAGTGGACGACCTCCCCTGAGGCTCTTTTCTCCCCTCTTCAAGGTAAACTCGGATTTTGCAAGGAAACCCTCTCTTCTCTCCCAAATTTCATCTTCCTCCATTGAAGACCTTGGTTTCCTGCTAAAACTGCAACGTCGACCTGTGGTGTTCGTGCTCGTGTGCCTTGTGGGAGTGTCCAAATCCCGCGAAATTTGGTTTGCTGGATAGAGGACTGGTAGAGGAAGACATAGAATTCTTTCAATTACAATTTGGACAGGTATGTAAGCTACAGTTGATATTTTACTGGACCCCTTGTGTTCTTGAGCTGAAACTTGGGTTTTTCCTTTGATCTTTTGGATCCAATCTCTTGGGAGCTGGAATTACGAAGTGAAGATTGGTCCTTCCTCATTCCTTACTGGTTTGGAGGTTCTTCCCACCTGAATTGAGGATTCAAAGGTGAGTTCTAGCTCAGATTTGGAGTATTTTGCTTAAGTGCTGAATTTTTTGGATTTTTGATGGATTTCTTGGATTTTTGAATCCAGATTTTTTGTGAGAATCTTTGGAGAGGATTTGGATTATTCCATCACTGTATTTGGGAGGTTTGTGACCCTTTTCCATGAGCTAGATTCGTTGGAATTCCTGAATTCTTGCTGTTTTTGAGATTTGCGTAAGTGCTGGAACTTCTGGATCCATATGCAGGAGGGTCCAGATATGAATTCGGTTCAGTGTGTGGACCTTTTGGACATCGAGTCGAACTCCGTTTTGGCTGAAATTTGGAGGGTGTGTTCTTGAGCCCCTACTGGTGAGTTGAGCCAAATTTCGCTGCATTTAGATTTGGGAATTGGATTTTATCGTATGTTGAATACATGTTGGTTGTGCTGCCATGCTGCAGTTCTGGGCTGATGTTCTGGGCGCCCAGAACATTGAGCAGGTGGGTCCGAATCTCGAGGTTGCAGTTTTGAACTCGATTTCAGCCGGCGTTGTTTGGAGGCCTTCCACTCGACTCCTAGCCGTTGTTGGATAGCTTTTGAGGTGGGTTAATGTACCGAAATCGTCGGATTTCCTCCTAAGTTGTAGAGAGTGCAGCATGCTGTTTTATTATCTGTTTGATCATGTTAGTAGCTCGAATTCATGAATTTGCATGTTTATTATGAAATCTGAATTTGGAGAATAAATTGATAATTTATAGACATGACTTTACATGCTGAACTGGAAATTGACTTAGGAGAAAACTCACGAAACTACAACCGTCACTTTTCGAACGATTATCAGATTTAGCTCTAGGAGCCGTTTCTGTACTTGTATCACCGCTGTTAGTGCAAGGTGGATACTTAGTTTGTTGTAGGACGAGTTTACGCTTGTGCTGGGATGCCGAGCTTGTGTTTACAGCAGGGTTAGGCTGTTTTATTTTACCGGGTGCCGTCGGGGCCGACGGTGGACCCAGATCCCTTTTCTGGTATCAGATTGTACTGAGAGTACGTGAGCCTTGGTTGTTAGACCGACTTGACCCATTTATAGTGACTTAGCCTGTATGAGTCTGATTGTGCTCGACAGAGACACGCTTGCATACTCATTTGGGTAGCGCCCATGAGTGCCGCTCCGGAGCCTGGCTACTTGCGTTGATGTCGTCTTAGTCCCGGTGGGACTCTCGCTCTCCACCCAGTGCCTTTGAGGTAGCGTACGGTGTTGCTTAGACAGGCGGGACGGGCGTATTGCAGTCCCTGTGGATTGGGTCAGTGCTGGTTACCTATTGGTTGGTGATGCTTTTACTTTGAGAGTTGGACTGGGATAGTGGTAGGGTAGTGGCATGGTAGCTGTTGAGTTTATTCCAGCTTATTTTATTATTCTTTACCTACCAGCTATACTGTTAGTCTCGTAGACTTAGTGGGTGGACCGTTGAGGTCGGTAGTGGTACCCACTGAGGACTACTTTTTTTGATAGTAGTTCTCACACCCATTGTTGCCACTTTTTCTTGCAGAGCCTTCTTCTGTTGCGGTTGCTGCACCTGTTCCTGAGGATCGAGGTAAGGGAATCGCGAGCTAGATCCCTACCTGTCCCTGATGTTCCTAGAGGAGGACCCTACTGGAGATAGTTTATTTTTGTGTTGAGCCATGTACATTTACTGTGGACTTGTTCCTATTTTTGTTATGTTGGGACTATTGTATTTTGGATTCTATATGTACAGGTGGCTTTAGTTATATCTGTATGTTTTATTTCAGCTCTATATATCTCTTGTAGTGGCTTGTATGTTTGTTTACAGGTTAGCTATCGCTTCGTCTACATAGAAAAATCTATGTATACGGCGGATCTGTTGGCGAGCCCGGGGAAACGAGTAATCCGGGGCGTGACATGGGCGTGGTTCGGCGACAGGCCGAAGCCATGCAGCGACAGGAGGAGCAAATTAAAAAGCTCCAAGACGAGACGGCGTAGCAAGCGGCTGCGGTTAGGGAGGAGAGTACGGGAGTACCTCCGGCCTCTGCTTCGGCACCGGCCGAGGAGGTGACACCGGCGCCGGCTGTGGCGCCACCGGCATCACCGATTGTAGCCGGTGGGTCGGGTACTTCTATGCCCGACTCCGAGATGGAGGATGCGGAGCGAGAGCGCGCACTTGCGGCTCTCATGAGGTTCAAAAAGTTCAACCCGCCTATCTTCAACGGGGAGAACGTGGATCCATGGGACGTAGAGACATGGATCGACGCCATGGAGACACTCTTCGAGGATCTGTATACCTTGGAGAGGGACAAAGTGCACCTCCCCGCTCATTGTTTAGAGCGATCGGCGAAGGTGTGGTGGAAGGGAGTCCGGCGTGATCGACTCCCTAGCCTTCCGCCACCGACGTGGGAGGAGTTTCGGAGTATGGTATTTGCCGCCTACTTTCCTGATAGCGAGAAAAGGAAACTTCAAGAAAGGTTCCGGAAGTTGAAGCAAGGGAACCGCACCGTGCGCGAGTACGAGAGGGAGTTCTTGTACATTATTAATTGCGTACCGCACGTTGTCCGCGGAGAGTTGGACAAGGTCGATTGTTTCGTGCGCGGACTTCGACCGGAGATCTTTCGGGCGGTTCACGCCCTCAAGCTAAAGACCTTTGCGGAGGTCTTGGACCGTGCTCTTTGGGTGGAGCACGGGAATGCATGTGCGCGCGAGGAGCGCGAGTCGTGGGAAAGAGAGAAGGAAAAAGATAAAGAAAAGGGAAAGAAGTGACCGGCGGGTGGCTCGGGTGGGCAATCTAGCTCAAAGCGACCCCCGAAGCACTCGCAGTCGCAAAACCAATCGCGAGGGTTCCGGCGGAACCGACCCTCAACCCAGTGCCCGATTTGTAGCGGCCCCCACGGCCCTCAGCAGTGTGATTATCGTGAGGGCCGGTGCTACAAATGCGGACAGCCGGGACATATGCGATACAATTGCCCGATGGATGATGGCCGAGCACCGTCGTCGGCATCGGCATTTGCATCGTCGAGGCAGCTTGCGGGCATCCCACCCGCGGCGATGTCGGCAGGTCGTACTCAGCCGCCGAGACCAGTGGAGGGCCAGCGGCCAGCGCCCAGTGGACGGGTATTCGCCTCACAGGTGGAGGAGCCTTCTGCCCAGGATGATGTCGTGGCAGGTATTGTGTTAATTAAAGGCATTCGATGTAGAGCTTTGTTTGATACTAGTGCATCGCATTCATTCATTGCTCGATCATTTGCTATTGCACATGGAATAGAAATTGTAGATGCCACACATGCAAGAACTGTGCAAGTACCTGAACACACCTTTTGCGTACATCACGCATGTGTAAACTGTCCAGTGAGGGTTGAAAACTGGATCATGCCAGCTGATTTGCTGGTGTTAACTCGAATGAATGAGTATGACTTAATCCTAGGAATGAATTGGCTCTCGAAATATCACGCTACTATTGATTGTGAGAGCCGGATAGTGAGGTTTAAAGAACCCGGGCACAAAGAGTTTGTGTACCGTGGTTGCAAGAGTTCGCTCTTTGCGTCAATGGTGTCCACGTCGCAAGCAAGGAATCTTATTGCTAGTGGTTGCATTGCCTACTTGGCGACGGTAGTGGATGACCGAAAGGAAGTGTTGGGGCTCGAGGACATTCCTATAGTCCAAGAGTTCCCGGATGTATTTCCGACGGAGTTGCCCGGAATGCCACCGGACCGGGAAATAGAATTCGTGATCGATTTGCTCCCGGGTACGGCGCCGATCTCTAAGGCCCCGTACAGGATGGCACCCGCGGAACTGAAGGAATTGAAAACACAATTGCAAGATTTGATGGACAAGGATTTCGTAAAGCCAAGTGTGTCACCTTGGGGAGCCCTTGTTCTATTTGTGCGAAAAAAGGACGGTTCGCTGCGGTTATGTGTAGATTACCGTGAGTTGAATAAAGTGACCATCAAGAATAAGTACCCGTTACCCCGAATTGATGACTTGTTCGATCAGTTGCAAGGGTCTCGGGTGTATTCAAAGATTGATTTGCAATCCGGTTATCACCAATTGAATATCAAACCGGAGGATGTGCATAAGACAGCATTTAGGACGCGGTATGGACACTATGAATTCACGGTTATGCCTTTCGGGCTTACCAATGCCCCGGCGGCGTTCATGGATTTAATGAACCGTGTGTTCAAACCACTATTGGATCAATTTGTGGTTATGTTCATAGATGATATTCTTGTCTACTCTCGGAGTGAAGAGGAACATAAAGAGCACCTAAAGATTGTGCTTCAAGTTCTTCGAGAGAACAAGTTGTTCGCCAAGATGAAAAAGTGCGAATTTTGGATTCGTGAGGTCGCTTTCTTGGGTCATGTGATCTCCGCGGAAGGAGTATCGGTGGACTCTATGAAAGTTGAGGCAATCAAGGATTGGCCTCGTCCGACCAATGTCACGGAAGTACGAAGCTTTTTGGGTCTTGCGGGATACTATCGGCGGTTCGTGGAGGGATTTTCAAAAATCTCCGGTCCACTAACGCGTCTTACCCGCAAGGGAGCCAAATATGTTTGGAGCGAGGAATGCGACCAAAGCTTTAAGGAGCTAAAGGAAAGGTTGACTTCGGCTCCGGTTCTCGCCTTGCCGATTGCGGGGGAGGGCTTTGTGGTGTATAGTTGTAATACTTAGAAATTTGAGGAGTTTGAGGGTTTCTGGAGTCGACGGATTTCGGGCGCCCGGAAGTGAGGAAGTGGACGCCCGAATGTTTCCGGACCCAGAGGACTTTTCGGATGATCCGGTTGTGGCCGACGGATTTTGGATCTGGACGCAGGATCCGGACGCCCGGATGAGGATCCGGATTGAGCTATTGACGTAGAGAGCCACGTGTCGCGACGCAGGACACTGATGGTTTTTAGGCTCATTATTCCCACTTGTGAGGCTTCATTTTGAGAGATGAAAATTGTTATGTCATGTAGTAAAGCATGTATGTGATATATGTGGAGGTGTTTGTATTTTGGGTTGATTGTATGTGAAGCCTAAATGTTTTGGTTGTGTAGTAGCTAAGTTATCATTCTCTCGCTCTGGTGAAATTGCCCTCGTGCAATTTATCATGTATGTTATTATTTTTGTCCTGGGCAAATTTCAATGTACTTGTTGTTGTTGTTGTTACGCCTTGGGCGGACAGGGGAGGCTCTGTCCGTTCGGCGGTCTGTGCGCGTGCCCGGACCGACCAAATTGGCGGTGCCGGGGCGTGACAGATAAAGTGGTATCAGAGCGTAGAGAAGAGGATGGACCTAGGAAACCTTAGGATGGTGACAATAAGGACCTAGGCACGTGAGAGACGGTGATCTATGCTTAATGGTGGAAGTCAAAATTGATTGGGTCTAGTTGTTAGTATGTCTCTAATAGTTGTTAGAGACGGATTCAAGTGTTATTTATTCTCGACTCGAGGAGGTTATGTTGGCGGCCGACAACATAACACCTAGGGAGGAGAATGAGTACCCTTGTGTGCTTTCGCCTAAATTGGTTTTGTTTGCTTACGTTCTTGGATCGCGTGGTTTTGTGGGTTCGAGTGATTAACCCAAATGTTGTGTTTCAGGTCCCTAAGGAAAACACTTTGAAAAGATGTCGACTCCGGTGCCACCTTCTGAGGTGCCCGAGCGGTCCGACTCTAGTGAGGTCATGGAGTTGCGGGACCAGGTAGCGGCGTTAATCGGGGTGGTGCAGAGGCAAGCCGAGGCCTCTCAATTGCAGGCTGAAGCTTCGCAGCGGCAGGAGGAGCAAATAAAGAAGCTTCAGGAGTTGGTGTCACAACAGGTCGCGGCGGCAGCCCAAATTAGCCGTGAACCGCCCGCGCCTCCGACACATGCGCCAGATGCCACTGAGGGAGTGGACGCGCTTGCCGTGCCAGTGACGGCGCGCCATGGCCAGATGAGTGCTCCTCCGGCGGCTTCTGGCTCCTCGGTCCCCGATGTGGACGCGGAAAGAGAGCGAGCGCTCGCGGGTTTGACGACTTTTAAGAAGTTTAATCCGCCAACGTTCGACGGTGAAACGATAGACCCATGGGTGGTGGAGTCTTGGGTCGCTTCGATGGAGACCCTGTTCGAGGACATCTATACCCTTGAGCAGGAAAAGGTACATCTTGCCGCACACTGCTTTGAGAAGTCGGCTCGAGTGTGGTGGAGGGGAGTTAAGAAGAATCGATCCCCGGACCTTACTCCAGTCACTTGGGAGGAGTTTCGAGGGTTGTTATTCACCGAGTACTTCCCCGATAGTGTGAACTTAGCGCCGTGAAGAGGAGGAAGCTGAAGGAGGACTTCCGAAAGTTGAAGCAGGGGAGTCGCTCAGTGAGGGAGTACGAGAGGGAGTTCTCGCATATAGTGAACTATGTCCCGAGAGTGGTACGGGACGACCGAGACAAAGCGGAGTGCTTCGAGCGAGGACTTCGACCCGAGATTTTCAGAGTAGTGCACTCCTTCAAGCTTCAGACCTTTGTTGAGGTGTTGGACCGGGCTCTATGGGTAGAGCAAGGAAATGCGATCGCGCGGGAGGAGCGCGAGTCGTATGAGAAAGAGAAGGAAAGGAAGCGGACTATGAGTGGTGCCGGGGGACAGTCAAGTTCTAAGAAGCCCCCTAGGTACCCTCGGGGACAGCCACGGAAGTTTTTGCGGTGTGTTATTTGCGGTGGGGACCATCGACCGCAGGCTTGTGCCCAGCGTGAGGGGAGGTGCTTTAGGTGTGGTCAAGCTGGACACATAGGTCGTGAGTGCCCAAGAGGGTCATCACCCGCCCCGTCATATGCTTCAGTTCAGTCCACCCCGAGACAGTATGCGGGAGTTCCGCCCACCGCAGTATCTGCTGGGCGCGCCATGATGCCGCGTCAGTCCGAGGGACCCCGACCGGCACCAAGCGGCCGTGTATTCGCTGCTCAAGTGGAGGAGCCTGCTGTGGTCGACGACGTCGTAGCAGGTATTGTACTATTAAATGGAATAAGATGTAGAGCTTTATTTGACACGGGTGCATCCCACTCGTTTATTAGCCAATCGTTTGCAGTTGTTCATGGCATAAGCATTATAGAAGGCATGCATGCTAGGTGGGTCCATGCTCCCGAACACGCATTTTGTGTTACGGATGTATGTGCGGCTTGTCCAGTGCAAATACGGGAGTGAATGGATTATGCCGGCGGATTTACTTGTGTTGAGACAGTTGAAGGGGTTTGACCTGATATTAGGTATGGATTGGCTCTCAAAGTACTACGCAACCATTGATTGCGAAAGCAAGGTGGTAACGTTTCATGAGCCTGAACAGAAGGAGTTCACCTACCGCGATTTGTAAGAGTACGCTCTTTGCCATGACTATGACCACGTCGCGTGCGAAGAAGTTAATCAATAGTGGTTGTGTGGCTTATTTAGCGACGGTGGTGGAGAGCAGTAGGGAGGTTCCGGCGCTCGAGGACATCGCAGTAGTCCGTGAGTTTCCGGATGTATTTCCCCCAGAGTTGTTAGGAATACCACCCGACCGGGAGATTGAGTTTGTGATAGACTTGGTTCCCGGGACAGCGCCAGTTTCAAAGGCCCCGTATAGAATGGCACCGGCCGAGTTAAAAGAACTAAAGGCTCAGTTGCAGGATCTTCTTGATAAAGGCTTCATTAAGCCAAGTGTATCACCTTGGGGAGCCCCGGTGCTGTTTGTGAGGAAAAAGGATGGTACGCTCCGGCTCTGCGTGGATTATCGCGAGCTTAACAAGGTTACGATCAAGAATAAGTACCCGTTGCCCCGCATCGATGACTTGTTTGATCAGTTGCAAGGGTCTCGGGTGTATTCGAAGATTGATCTTCGGTCGGGGTATCACCAGTTGAAGATCAAGCCGGAGGATGTGCATAAGACAGCGTTTCGTACGCGGTATGGACATTATGAATTCACGGTTATGCCGTTTGGGCTTACTAATGCCCCTGCAGCATTCATGGATCTAATGAACCGTATTTTCAAGTCCTTTTTAGATCGATTTGTCGTAGTGTTCATAGACGACACATTGGTCTACTCCCGAAGTGATGAAGAACACAAGGAGCATTTGAGAATTGTGCTACGGGTTCTTCGGGAGGAGAAGCTTTATGCGAAGTTGAAGAAGTGCGACTTTTGGCTCCGTAAGGTCGCCTTCTTGGGTCACGTGGTATCGGAGGGTGGCGTGTCTGTCGACCCGGGGAAGGTGGAGGCGGTTAAAGATTGGCCTCGCCCGACAAATGTCACGGAGGTCTGTAGTTTCATTGGTCTTGCGGGCTATTATCGGCGATTTGTAAAGGGGTTTTCAAAAATCACTACTCCACTGACGCGCCTCACGCATAAGGGAGTTAAGTTCTCGTGGAGCGATGAGTGTGATCGGAGCTTCAACGAGTTGAAGGAAAGGTTAACTACCGCTCCGGTTCTCGCCCTACCGGTTCAGGGGGGAGAGCTTCGTGGTGTATAGCGATGCATCGTATCAAGGCCTGGGGTGTGTTCTGATGCAACGCGGGCAAGTTATTGCGTATGCTTCCCACCAGTTGAAGAGCTATGAGAAGAACTACCCCATTCACGACCTAGAGCTAGCTGCGGTAGTCTTCGCTCTTAAGCTGTGGAGACACTATCTGTATGGTGAACATTGCGAGGTATACACAGATCACAAGAGCCTCAAATACTTATTTACGCAGAAGGAGTTGAACATGAGGCAGCGCAGGTGGTTGGAGTTGTTGAAAGACTACGATGTAACCATTTTGTACCACCCGGGGAAAGCAAATGTGGTGGCGGATGCGCTTAGTAGAAAATCGGTGGAAAACCTTGCAATGTCGATCACGGGTCAGCCGCGGTTGCTTGAGGAAATGCGGCGATTCAACCTTGAGGTTGTGACTCCGGATGCCCCAGTTAAACTTGCTGCACTTGTCGTTCAGCCGACCTTATTGGAGAGGATCAAGGATCGACAGTCTTGGGACCCGGATCTCCAAAAGGTGCGGCACGACGTCGAGGGTGGGCGAGTTACTGATTTTAGTATGGGCTCCGATGGCGCACTTCGGTTTCGAGAACGATGGTGTGTGCCAAATGATGAGGAGATTCGGGGAGACATTCTACGAGAAGCACATCAATCTCCCTATAGCATTGATCTTGAAAACTTTACTTGTGATGATTCTGAGATTCTCCGTTATAGAGGACGACTGTGTGTACCAGCGGATCTGGAGATTCGAGAGGAGATATTAAAGGAAGCACATTATTCTCCTTATTTTGTACATCCTGGAGGGACTAAGATGTATCAGGATCTGAAGACTCACTTCTGGTGGAATGGTATGAAGCGGGATATTGGTAGAGCTGTAGCTCAATGTTTGACATGTCAGCAAGTGAAGGCTGAACATCGAGTACCGGCTGGTAAGCTACAGAGTCTTCCAATACCTGAGTGGAAGTGGGATCATATCACGATGGATTTCGTCGTAGGATTGCCGAGGACTTCGAGCGGCTATGATTCTATTTGGGTGATTGTCGATAGGCTGACGAAGTCTGCTCATTTTCTGCCTATGCAGATTACTTGGTCACGTGAGCGATTTGCACAGCTTTATATGGATGAGATATTGAGATTGCATGGAGTGCCAATCTCAATAGTTTCTGATAGAGACCCAAGGTTTGTTTCTCATTTCTGGAAGAGTTTACAGACAGCTTTGGGGACTCAGCTTCGATTTAGCACTGCATTTCATCCCCAGACTGATGGTCAGTCCGAGCGCACTATACAGACACTCGAGGATATGTTGAGAGCTTGTGTCTTGGATTTTGGTGGAGGTTGGGATCGACATCTGAGATTGGTAGAGTTTGCATACAACAATAGCTATCAAGCGAGCATTAAGATGGCTCCGTTTGAAGCATTGTATGGACGCAAATGTCGATCACCTCTGTTTTGGGATGATGTTGGTGAAAGGAAGACGTTGGGTCCAGACCTTTTTCTTGAAGCCGAAGAGAAGGTTAAAGTGATACGACGGCATATTGAGACGGCTCAGAGCAGGCAAAAGAGTTATTCTGATACTCGGAGGCGAGATCTGGAATTTCAAGTTGGTGATCATGTTTTCTTGAAGGTCTCACCATCGAAGGGCATACGGAGATTTGGAATTCGCGGAAAGCTTAGTCCGCGGTTTATTGGTCCTTTTGAGGTCTTGGAGAGAGTAGGACCCGTGGCATATCGGATAGCCATTCCGCCTCGATTAGCAGGAGTGCATGATGTGTTTCGTGTATCTGTTCTGAGGAGATACAAGCACGATCCTTCCCATGTGATAGATTTTTCCCCACTTGAGCTTATTGAGGATTTGCAGTACGAGGAGCGACCGATACGAATTCTTGCTCGTGAGACGAGGGAATTGCGTAATCGGGTCATACCTTATGTCAAGGTACAGTGGGATTTTCATGATGATAGAGAGGCGACATGGGAGTTGGAGACTGTTATGCAGAGATCTTATCCCCACCTGTTTACATCTTGAGGTGAGTGTTTACCTTAGTTTCGAGGACGAAACTACTTTTTTAGGAGGGGAGAATGTAATACTCGAATTTTTGAGGAGTTTGAGGGTTTCTGGAGTCGACGGATTTCGGGCGCCCGGAAGTGAGGAAGTGGACGCCCGAATGTTTCCAGACCCAGAGGACTTTTCGGATGATCCGGTTGTGGCCGACGGATTTTAGATCTGGACGCAGGATCCGGACGCCCGGATGAGGATCCGGATTGAGCTGTTGACGTGGAGAGCCATGTGTCGCGACGCAGGACACGTGTCGACCGCCGGAGACACGCCGCTCCACCGCCTGCTGACCGCCGACCGACCGACTGGCCGCCAGCTGACACCTGGCCTGCTGAGTTTCCGGACGCCCGGAACTTGTGAAGTGGGCGCCCGAATGTGGGATTTTGGGAGCCTATAAATAGGTGAGCCCCTGATGGTTTTTAGGCTCATTTCCACTTCGTGACTTCCATTCTAGAGAGAGAAAGTTGGGTTTAGGGCCATGTGTTGGCATTAGTTGTAACCTAGCTTGTTCTCCTCTACTCTGTTGATCTGATCTGGTGCTGAGCTGTTGTTCTGTCGGTGTTAGCAGTCTTTTGGTGATATTCAGATCGGAGTGCTGCTGGAACTTGATTAGCTTGGAGGGTTGGATCTGAGGATACTGTTTTCCCCACCGTGGTTGGATTAGCTCTTGAGGTGGGTTGATGTTTGCCAGATTCAGTGGACTTCCTCCTATGTGTTTACTCTCATGTTAGCATGATAGTGTTGGATTATGTTAGCATGATATGATGATATTGGATGATAGTATGATGATATTGGATTATGATAGTGTGATATTATTGGGATTATGATAGCATGACATGCTGAGATTATGTTAGATATGACCTGTTAGGTTGAGATTTGCATGTGCGTGATATGCTAATGATATATATGTGAGCATGCATGATTTCTTTGTATCCTTGTTGCATGATTTGACCTACACCTATTCTATTGATATCCCTTGTACCAGTTGTTGTATATACTAGTGTAGGTGATCATGTGAGGCTCGTGCTATGTTGTTGTACCTCCTCTTTGTTGTAGAGTTGAGATTGATTGTGAGCACTGGAGCATTGATTGGGTCATGTTATTGACTATCCTTTGAGGTGCCGAGGGCACGTGATTCTTTGTGAGATCATGGATTGGGTCATACTTGTTGATTATCCTTTGAGATGCACCGAGGGCATGTGATTCTTTGTTGACCCAGTCGTGTCGATCATATACCTGTGGGTTCTTGGCGCTGATATGGGTTTACTTTACTCGGTTGGGTAGCTCCCACGAGTACCACTCTAGAGTTGGCATATTCCGTACAGAGTGTTGTACGAAGGGCTAGGAACAGACGGGCTTCCTGTACTAGCTGGCTCCCTGGAGGGTTGAGCATGATCAGGCCGCAGGTATCGTATGGTATTATATGGAATGCTTTTATGGATTGAGCTAGGTACAGACGGGGTTTCCTGTACTAGCTGGTTCGCAGGTATTGTATTGTGTATGATAGTCCTCATTTGGTATATTCAGTTCATTGGTATTCATACTGACAGTTGAGCTTTGTGCATAGTAGCGGTAGTATATCTCCTACTTTCTTTGTTGCTCCATATATATCTATTGAGATTGAGGACTTAGTGGGCAGACCGCTGAGGCTGGTGGCGGTACCCACTGAGGACTACTTGTTTGATAGTAGTTCTCACACCCGTTGTTGACACCTTTTTGCAGAGTCTTCTTCCCCAGTTGTGCATACTGAGCGCGGAAAGGAGACCGTCGGGTAGAGCTATTCCCCGGATACTTGGCTAGAGGTATACCCATTTTGATAGATGGTTGAGTCTGTACATACAGTGTGATTGAGATATCAGTGTTGTATATGAGAGTTGTATATGAGAGTTATGGATGATGTATGTACAGTGATCTTTTGATATATTTATATAGCAGCTCTGTTGATACCTTTAGCTTTGTGTGATTGTTGTTGTTTTCGCTTCGTATACATGGTAGAGATACTGTGTATGCGGCGGATCTTGTCATGTGCCTGGGAAGAGGTAACCCGGGGCGTGACATTATGATACCACACGATACCTGCGGCCTGATCATGCACAACCCTACAGGGAGCCTGCTAGTACAGGAAACCCATGAGAGCGTTCTATTACGCCCAAAGAGTGCGAGCTTTCCACGAGTACATGCTCAGATTCGAACGAACGAGGATTGAAAGCCCATGAGAGCGTTCTATTGCGCTTAAGAGTTCGAGCTTGCCACGAGTACATGCTCAGATTCGAACGAACGAGGATTGAAACCCCGTGAGAGCATTCTATTACGCCAAAGAGTGCGAGCTTGCCATGAGTACATAATCAAATTCGAACGAACGAGGATTGAAACCCCATGAGAGCGTTCTATTACGCCCTAAGAGCGCGAGATTGCCACGAGTACATTGTCAGATTCGAACGAACGAGGATTGAAACCCCATGAGAGCGTTCTATTACTCCCAAAGAGTGCGAGCTTGCCACGAGTACATGCTCAGATTCGAACGAACGAGGATTAAAACCCCATGAGAGCGTTCTATTACGCCCAAAGAGTGCGACTTGCCACGAGTACATGCTCAGATTCGAACGAACGAGGATTGGAACCCCATGAGAGCTTTCTATTGCGCCTAAGAGTGCGAGCTTGGAACGAGTACATGCTCATATTCAAATGAACGAGGATTGAAACCCCATGAGAGCGTTCTATTACGCCCAAAGAGTGCGAGATTGCCCCGAGTACATGCTCAGATTCGAACGAACGAGCATTGAAACCCCATGAGAGCGTTCTATTACGCCCAAAGAGTGCGAGATTGCCACAAGTACATGCTCAGATTAGAACGAACGAGCATTGAAACCCCATGAGAGCGTTGTATTACGCCTAAAGAGTGCGAGCTTGCCACGAGTACATGCTCAGATTCGAACGAACGAGGATTGAAACCCCATGAGAGCGATCTATTACGCCCAAAGAGTGCGAGCTTGCCACGAGTACATGCTCAGATTCGAACGAACGAGGATTGAAACCCCATGAGAGCGTTCTATTACGCCCAAAGAGTGCGACTTGCCACGAGTACATGCTCAGATTCGAACGAACGAGGATTGGAACGCCATGAGAGCTTTCTATTGCGCCTAAGAGTGCGAGCTTGCCACGAGCACATGCTCAGATTCGAACAAACGAGGATTGAAACCCCATGAGAGTGTTCTATTACGCCCTAAGAGTGCGAAATTGCCACAAGTACATGCTCAGATTCGAACGAACGAGCATTGAAACCCCATGAGAGCGTTCTATTACGCCCAAAGAGTACGAGCTCGCCACCAGTACATGCTCAGATTCGAACGAACGAGGATTGAAACCCCGTGAGAGCGTTCTATTATGTCCAAAGAGTGCGAGCTTGCCACGAGTACATACTCAGATTCGAATGAACGAGGATTGAAACCCCATCAGAGCGTTCTATTACGCCCAAAGAGAGCGAGCTTGCCACGAGTGCATGCTCAGATTCGAACGAACGAGGATTGGAACCCCATGAGAGCTTTCTATTGCGCCTAAGAGTGCGAGCTTGGAACGAGTACATGCTCATATTCAAACGAACGAGGATTGAAACCCCATGAGAGCGTTCTATTACGCCCAAAGAGTGCGAGATTGCCCCGAGTACATGCTCAGATTCGAACGAACGAGCATTGAAACCCCATGAGAGCGTTCTATTACGCCCAAAGAGTGCGAGATTGCCACAAGTACATGCTCAGATTAGAACGAACGAGCATTGAAACCCCATGAGAGCATTGTATTACGCCTAAAGAGTGCGAGCTTGCCACGAGTACATGCTCAGATTCGAACGAACGAGGATTGAAACCCCATGAGAGCGATCTATTACGCCCAAAGAGTGCGAGCTTGCCACGAGTACATGCTCAGATTCGAACGAACGAGGATTGAAACCCCATGAGAGCGTTCTATTACGCCCAAAGAGTGCGACTTGCCACGAGTACATGCTCAGATTCGAACGAACGAGGATTGGAACGCCATGAGAGCTTTCTATTGCGCCTAAGAGTGCGAGCTTGCCACGAGCACATTCTCTGATTCGAACAAACGAGGATTGAAACCCCATGAGAGCGTTCTATTACGCCCTAAGAGTGCGAAATTGCCACAAGTACATGCTCAGATTCGAACGAACGAGCATTGAAACCCCATGAGAGCGTTCTATTACGCCCAAAGAGTACGAGCTCGCCACCAGTACATGCTCAGATTCGAACGAACGAGGATTGAAACCCCGTGAGAGCGTTCTATTATGTCCAAAGAGTGCGAGCTTGCCACGAGTACATACTCAGATTCGAATGAACGAGGATTGAAACCCCATCAGAGCGTTCTATTACGCCCAAAGAGAGCGAGCTTGCCACGAGTACATGCTCAGATTCGAACGAACGAGGATTGGAACCCCATGAGAGCTTTCTATTGCGCCTAAGAGTGCGAGCTTGCCACGAGTACATGCTCATATTCGAACGTACGAGGATTGAAACCCCATGAGAGCGTTCTATTACGCCCAAAGAGTGCAAGCTTGCCACGAGAACATGCTCAGATTCGAAAGAACGAGGATTGAAACCCCATGAGAGCGTTCTATTGCGCCTAAGAGTGCGAGCTTGCCACGAGTACATGCTCAGATTCGAACGAACGAGGATTGAAACCCAATGAGAGCGTTCTATTACGCCCTAAGAGTGCGAGATTGCCATCAGTACATGCTCAGATTCGAACGAAGGAGGATTGAAACCCCATGAGAGCGTTCTATTACGCCCAAAGAGTGCGAGCTTGCCACGAGTACATGCTCAGATTCGAACGAACGAGGATTGAAACCCCATGAGAGCGTTCGAACGAACGAGGATTGAAACCCAATGAGAGCGTTCAATTACGCCCTAAGAGTGCGAGATTGCCACGAGTACATGCTCGATTCGAACGAACGAGCATTGAAACCCCATGAGAGCGTTCTATTACGCTTGCCACGAGTACATGCTCAGAATCGAACGAACGAGGATTGAAACCCCATGAGAACGTTCTATTACGCCCAAAGTGTGCGAGCTTGCCACGAGTACATGCTCAGATTCGAACGAACGAGGATTGAAACCCCGTGAGAGCATTCTATTACGCCAAAGAGTGCGAGCTTGCCATGAGTACATGCTCAGATTCGAACGAACGAGGATAGAAACCCCATGAGAGCATTCTATTACGCCCAAAGAGTGCGAGCTTTCCACGAGTACATGCTCAGATTCGAACGAACGAGGATTGAAAGCCCATGAGAGCGTTCTATTGCGCCTAAGAGTGCGAGCTTGCCACGAGTACATGCTCAGATTCGAACGAACGAGCATTGAAACCCCATGAGAGTTTTCTATTACGCCCAAAGAGTGCGAGCTTGCCACGAGTAAATGCTCAGATTCGAACGAACGAGGAATGGAACCCTATGAGAGCGTTCTATTACGCCCAAAGAGTGCGAGCTTGCCACGAGTACATGCTCAGATTCGAACGAACGAGGATTGGAACCCCATGAGAGCTTTCTATTGCGCCTAAGAGTGCGAGCTTGCCACGAGTACATGCTCAGATTCGAACGAACGAGGATTGAAACTGTCACGCCCCGGGTTACCTCTTCCCAGGCACATGATAAGATCCGCCGCATACACAGTATTTCTACCATGTATACGAAGCGAAAACAACAATCACACAGAGCTAAAGGTATCAACAGAGCTGCTATATAAATATATCAAAAGATCACTGAACATACATCATCCATAACTCTCATGTATAACTCTCGTATACAACACTGATATCTCAATCACACTGTATGTACAGACTCAGCCATCTATCAAAATGGGTATACCTCTAGCCAAGTATCCGGGGAATAGCTCTACCCGACGGTCTCCTTTCCGCGCTCAGTATGCACAACTGGGGAAGAAGACTCTGCAAAAAAGTGTCAACAACGGGTGTGAGAACTACTATCAAACAAGTAGTCCTCAGTGGGTACCGCCACCAGCCTCAGCGGTCTGCCCACTAAGTCCTCAATCTCAAGAGATATATATGGAGCAATAAAGAAAGTAGGAGATATACTACCACTACTATGCACAAAGCTCAACTGTCAGTATGAATACCAATGAACTGAATATACCAAATGAGGACTATCATACACAATACAATACCTGCGAACCAGCTAGTACAGGAAACCCTGTCTGTCCCTAGCTCAATCCATAATATCATACATTATGATACCACACGATACCTGCGGCCTGATCATGCTCAACCCTACAGGGAGCCTGCTAGTACAGGAAGCCCGTCTGTCACTAGCCCCTCGTACAACCCTATCCTCTGTACGGAACATGCCAACTCTAGAGTAGTACTCGTGGGAGCGACCCAACCGAGTATAGTACAACCATATCAGCGCCAACCACCCGCAGGTATATGATCGACACGACTGGGTCAACAAGGAATCACATGCCCTCGGCATCTCAAAGGATAATCAACAAGTATGACGCAA
Source organism: Puya raimondii (assembly GCA_016920855.1). Classification (NCBI taxonomy): domain Eukaryota; kingdom Viridiplantae; phylum Streptophyta; class Magnoliopsida; order Poales; family Bromeliaceae; genus Puya; species Puya raimondii. The sequence goes on from JABWPP010000049.1 coordinate 46,537,952, forward strand.
TCCATGATCTCACAAGGAATCACGTGCCCTCGGCATCTCAAAGGATAATCAACAAGTATGACCCAATCCATGATCTCACAAAGAATCACGTGCCCTCGGCACCTCAAATGATAGTCAATAACATGACACAATCAATGCTCCAGTGCTCACAATCAATCTCAACTCTACCACAAAGAGGAGGTACAACAACATAGCACGAGCCTCACATGATCACCTACACTAGTATGTACAACAACTGGTACAAGGGATATCAACGGATAGGTGTAGGCCAAATCATGCAACAAGGATACAAAGAAATCATGCATGCTCACATATATATCATTAGCATATCATGCACATGCAAATCTTAACCTAACATGTCATATCTAACATAATCTCAGCATGTCATGCTATCATAATCCCAATAATATCACACTATCATAATCCAATATCATCATATCATGCTAACATAATCCAACACTATCATGCTAACATGAGAGTAAACACATAGGAGGAAGTCCACTGAATCTGGCAAACATCAACCCACCTCAAGAGCTAATCCAACCACGGCGGGGAAAACAGTATCCTCAGATCCAACCCTCCAAAATAATCAAGCTCCAGCAGCACTCCGATCTGAATATCACCAAAAAGGCTGCTAACTTCGATAGAATAACAGCTCAGCACCAGATCAGATCAACAGAGTAGAGGAGAACAAGCTAGGTTACAACTAATGCCAGCACATGGCCCTTAACCTAACTTTCTCTCTCTAGAATTGGATCACACGAAGTGGAAAATGAGCCAAAGTGACCAGGGACTCACCTATTTATAGGCTCCCAAAATCCCACATTCGGGCGCCCACTTCACAAGTTCCGGGCGTGCGGAAACTCAGCAGGCCAGGTGTCAGCTGGCGGCCAAACAGTCGGTCGGCGGTCAGCAGGCGGTGGGGCGGCGTGTCTCCGGCGGTCGACACGTGTCCTGCGTCGCGACACGTGGCTCTCCACGTCATCAACTCAATTCGGATCCACAACCGGGCGGCCGGATCCTGCGTCCAGATCCAAAGTCCGTCGGCCACAACCGGATCATCCGAAAAGCCCTCTGGGTCCGGAAACATTCGGGCGTCCACTTCCTCACTTCCGGGCGCCCGAAATCCGTCCACTCCAGAAACCCTCAAAATCCTCAAATTTCCAAGTATTACAGAAACCGCGTGAGAGCGTTCTATTGCGCCAAAGAGTGCGAGCTTGCCACGAGTACATGCTCAGATTCGAACGAACGAGGATTGAAACACCCTGAGAGCTTTCTATTGCGCCTAAGAGTGCGAGCTTGCCACGAGTACATGCTCAGATTCGAACGAACGAGGATTGAAACTGTCACGCCCCGGGTTACCTCTTCCCAGGCACATGATAAGATCCGCCGCATACACAGTATTTCTACCATGTATACGAAGCGAAAACAACAATCACACAGAGCTAAAGGTATCAACAGAGCTGCTATATAAATATATCAAAAGATCACTGAACATACATCATCCATAACTCTCATGTATAACTCTCGTATACAACACTGATATCTCAATCACACTGTATGTACAGACTCAGCCATCTATCAAAATGGGTATACCTCTAGCCAAGTATCCGGGGAATAGCTCTACCCGACGGTCTCCTTTCCGCGCTCAGTATGCACAACTGGGGAAGAAGACTCTGCAAAAAAGTGTCAACAACGGGTGTGAGAACTACTATCAAACAAGTAGTCCTCAGTGGGTACCGCCACCAGCCTCAGCGGTCTGCCCACTAAGTCCTCAATCTCAAGAGATATATATGGAGCAATAAAGAAAGTAGGAGATATACTACCACTACTATGCACAAAGCTCAACTGTCAGTATGAATACCAATGAACTGAATATACCAAATGAGGACTATCATACACAATACAATACCTGCGAACCAGCTAGTACATGAAACCCTGTCTGTCCCTAGCTCAATCCATAATATCATACATTATGATACCACACGATACCTGCGGCCTGATCATGCTCAACCCTACAGGGAGCCTGCTAGTACAGGAAGCCCGTCTGTCACTAGCCCCTCGTACAACCCTATCCTCTGTACGGAACATGCCAACTCTAGAGTGGTACTCGTGGGAGTGACCCGACCGAGTATAGTACAACCATATCAGCGCCAAGCACCCGCAGGTATATGATCGACACGACTCAGTCAACAAGCTCACATGCCCTCGGCATCTCAAAGGATAATCAACAAGTATGACCCAATCCATGATCTCACAAGGAATCACGTGCCCTCGGCACCTCAAAGGATAATCAACAAGTATGACCCAATCCATGATCTCACAAAGAATCACGTGCCCTCGGCACCTCAAATGATAGTCAACAACATGACCCAATCAATGCTCCAGTGCTCACAATCAATCTCAACTCTACCACAAAGAGGAGGTACAACAACAAAGCACGAGCCTCACATTAAACCTACACTAGTATGTACAACAACTGGTACAAGGGATATCAACGGATAGGTGTAGGCCAAATCATGCAACAAGGATACAAAGAAATCATGCATGCTCACATATATATCATTAGCATATCATGCACATGCAAATCTTAACCTAACAGGTCATATCTAACATAATCTCAGCATGTCATGCTATCATAATCCCAATAATATCACACTATCATAATCCAATATCATCATATCATGCTAACATAATCCAACACTATCATGCTAACATGAGAGTAAACACATAGGAGGAAGTCCACTGAATTTGGCAAACATCAACCCACCTCAAGAGCTAATCCAACCACGGCGGGAAAAACAGTATCCTCAGATCCAACCCTCCAAAATAATCAAGCTCCAGCAGCACTCCGATCTGAATATCACCAAAAAGGCTGCTAACTTCGATAGAATAACAGCTCAGCACCAGATCAGATCAACAGAGTAGAAGAGAACAAGCTAGGTTACAACTAATGCCAGCACATGGCCCTTAACCTAACTTTCTCTCTCTAGAATTGGATCACACGAAGTGGAAAATGAGCCAAAGTGACCAGGGACTCACCTATTTATAGGCTCCCAAAATCCCACATTCGGGCGCCCACTTCACAAGTTTCGGGCGTCTGGAAACTCAGCAGGCCAGGTGTCAGCTGGCGGCCAAACGGTCGGTCGGCGGTCAGCAGGCGGTGGGGCGGCGTGTCTCCGTCGGTCGACACGTGTCCTGCGTCGCGACACGTGGCTCTCCACGTCATCAACTCAATTCGGATCCACAACCGGGCGTCCGGATCCTGCGTCAAGATCCAAAGTCCGTCGGCCACAACCGGATCATCCGGAAAGCCCTCTGGGTCCGGAAACATTCGGGCGTCCACTTCCTCACTTCCGGGCGCCCGAAATCCGTCGACTCCAGAAACCCTCAAAATCCTCAAATTTCCAAGTATTACATTCTCCCCTCCTTAAAATAGTTTCGTCCTCGAAACTAAAGCTAGGTACTCACCTCAAGATGTAAACAGGTGGGGATAAGATCTCAGCATAACCGTCTCCAATTCCCAAGTCGCCTCTCTATCATCATGAAAATCCCACTGCACCTTGACATAAGGTATGACCCGATTACGCAATTCCCTCGTCTCACGAGCAAGAATTCGTATTGGTCGCTCCTCGTATTGCAAATCCTCAGTAAGCTCTAGTGGGAAGAAATCTATCACATGGGAAGGATCGTGCATGTATCTCCTCAGAACAGATACATGGAAGACATCGTGCACTCCTGCAAGTCGAGGCGGAAGGGCTATCCGATATGCCACGAGTCCTACTCTCTCCAAGACCTCAAAAGGACCAATAAACCGCGGACTAAGCTTCCCGCGAATCCCAAATCTCCGTATGCCCTTCGATGGTGAGACCTTCAAGAAAACATGATCACCAACTTGGAATTCCAGATCTCGCCTCCGAGTATCAGAATAACTCTTTTGCCTACTCTGAGCCGTCTCAATATGCCGTTGTATCACTTTAACCTTCTCGGCTTCAAGCAAAAGGTCTGGACCCAATGTCTTCCTTTCACCAACGTCATCCCAAAACAGAGGTGATCGACATTGGCGTCCATACAATGCTTCAAACGGAGCCATCTTAATGCTCGCTTGATAGCTATTGTTGTACGCAAACTCTACCAATCTCAGATGTCGATCCCAACCTCCACCAAAATCCAAGACACAAGCTCTCAACATATCCTCGAGTGTCTGTATAGTGCGCTCGGACTGACCATCAGTCTGGGGATGAAATGCAGTGCTAAATCGAAGCTGAGTCCCCAAAGCTGTCTGTAAACTCTTCCAGAAATGAGAAACAAACCTTGGGTCTCTATCAGAAACTATTGAGATTGGCACTCCATGCAATCTCAATATCTCATCCATATAAAGCCGCGCAAGTCGCTCACGTGACCAAGTAATCTGCATAGGCAGAAAATGTGCATACTTTGTCAGCCTATCGACAATCACCCAAATAGTATCACAGCCGCTCGAAGTCCTCGTCAATCCTACGATGAAATCCATCGTAATATGATCCCACTTCCACTCAGGTATTGGAAGACTCTGTAGCTTACCAGCCGGTACTCGATGTTCAGCCTTCACTTGCTGACATGTCAAACATTGAGCTACAGCTCTACCAATATCCCGCTTCATACCATTCCACCAGAAGTGAGTCTTCAGATCCTGATACATCTTAGTCCCTCCAGGATGTACAGAATAAGGAGAATAATGTGCTTCCTTCAATATCTCCTCTCGAATCTCCAGATCCGCTGGTACACACAGTCGTCCTCTATAACGGAGAATCTCAGAATCATCACAAGTAAAGTCTTCAAGATCACCACTCCTCAGTTGATCTCGAACTTTTATTAGATAAGGATCAACACTCTGTTTCTCTCGAATCCTATCCAACAGAGTGGGCTGTATGACCAAAGTCATCAGTCTCGCTGTCATCCCAGAAGTAACCACTTCAAGGGACAACCTTCGCATTTCCTCTACTAGGACAGGCTGTTGAGTGATACACATACTCAAAGTCGCTACAGCCTTCCTACTCAAAGCATCGGCAACAACATTAGCCTTGCCGGGATGATACAAAATAGAGATGTCATAATCCTTCAATAATTCCAACCATCTCCGTTGCCGTAGATTCAACTCCTTCTGTGTAAATAGATACTTGAGGCTCTTGTGATCAGTATACACTTCACAATGCTCTCCATAGAGATAGTGGCGCATAGCTTCAGAGCAAAGACTACCGCCGCCAACTCCAGATCATGAGTGGGGTAGTTCTTCTCATATTCCTTTAGTTGTCTTGAAGCATATGCAATCACTTTACCATGTTGCATCAGCACGCAACCCAAGCCACTATGCGAAGCATCACTATAGATGACAAATCCTTCGCCCATCACTGGTAGTGCAAGAATAGGGGCTGTCATCAACCTCTGCTTAAGTTCATCAAAGCATTCTTGGCACTCATTACTCCAAACATACTTAATGTAGTACACTGAACTTTAGCGAATTGCAAGGTTCTAGTGTGAGATTAGTACTCCGTACTAATCTGGAGGTTTTGGTTTTGTTTCGAGCCCTTAGGAGCGTTTTCGGGACTTGAGAAGTGCGAAAACGGACTCCGGGAGTCGAAATCTGCAAAACTGCAGGTTTTGGCATTGTATACCGGTATGCACCTTTGGGATACCGGAATGCTGTGTTAAACCGTGTTTTGCAGCTCTCGGGTTCTGCGGAATCCTGCTGGAAATACCGGAATAGGCTGCATTCCGGTATGTGCTATCGCATACCGGTATTGGAGTAGACATACCGGTACTGGCATAGCGCATACCGGAATCCCTTCGCGTGGCCGCTTGGCCGAGGCTCGGGTTGCGGGATTTCTGGCCTGGTACCGGTATGCCCATACGCATACCGGTATACAGAACCAGAAATTCTATTTTTGAACAGTTTGCGAATGTTGGCTTTTGGAGGGGTGTTAGGGCAATTGTTACATCATAACACTTAACCCCCACACCCTCTCCTCTCAGCCATTTGGGCTGAGGACTTAGAGAAAAAGAGGTAAGGTGTTCTCCCTCTCTCTCTCTAGGATTTCTTGGGTTTTGATGATTAAACCTAGGGTTTGATCCCTTTTCTCCTTCTCTTTTGCATACAAGCCTTCTAGCTTGCTCTTGGTGGACTTGGTGGAGAAAGAGAAGAGCTTGGTTGAGGTTTATCTCCAACTTGGCCTCCTTGGATCTTGTTTGGAGCTTAATAGAGGTGAGTTTTCCTCTCTTGAACCCTCTATTGTGGTTTATTCGAGTTTTTGTTGTAGAAATCCCATTGTGGGAAACCTAGGGTTTATTTTAGGGTTTCTCAATTTCGGGATTTTGAGAGGGAATTGATGGGTGTAGAATGTGTAGAATGTTGTGTTAGGTTGGATTTGAGGCCTCCTAACTCTATTTTGGACTTTGGACAAGAAATTCTTAGTCTAAGGTATTTTCACCCTTTTTCCTCTTTTATGTATGTCACTTTTCGATTTTCGTCGTTCGATGTTCTAACCCCATAGGAATCTCCTTTAGGGCGCTAGAATTCGAGGGGACAACTTCGTTTTCGGATACTGCGAGGTTCCGAAGGTCTTCGGGTGGGTTTGACCTCACCGAAATGGGTGAAATCCCTCTATGTCATCATTGTAGCTTAAGAGCTTAATTTAATGCATTTTCATACTTGTTATGACATGATAGAATGGTAGAATGCATGAGGTTCATGTGTTATTATATGCAAAATTTATATGCCCTATGTAGTAGGAGAGTTGCATAGTGTTGAACATAGCGCATCGTGGTTGGCTATGGAAAGTATATAACTCATTCAAGTAATGGTTTAATTGCTTACTTGAAGGACTAGAGACATGTGAGATGGACAATGGACTAGCAAACACACCTAACACTTAGCTTGTTGGACTAGTGTAGAATATATGTGACATATGACATGTTAGAATCACAATGTGAAGTTAAACTCATGATATTCCACTTAGTTGAACATCTAGAATGACATTAGTTGGTTTCCTATATTATAGATATGATGCATGAAATTATATTATGGTTGATTGTGCTTGTGGCCATTATGCTCGTTTACACATGCTTGTGAGGGTCGCTCCCTACAAGCCGGCACTCCGGAGTTGGCCTCGCGACAGTTGTTTCGCACGTGTGGTTTAGAGCGCCGAAATGGAACCGCCGTGGGTAAGGCTCACCGAAGCGTGAGGTGTTGACTACCACGGAGCCATTAGGCACGGCACAAGAAGAACATCCCGCTATTGTACTCTTCATGACTACACACTTATAGATATATGTAAAGATGAACATTCTTTCGATATGCCCCTTATGATTACATGTTTAATGTTATATGCCAAGTAAACATACATATGTGAAAGGTTGCATGCTTATGTATGTGCATGAGTAAGTTTAGTTCATGTTAATATAATTATATCTTGAGGCATTGTAGCATTGAAGTTTTATTATAAAACATACTTTATTATCTAACCCTACTTTGCCTCAGTTGGCCTAGTGGTGTACTCCGCTCCTATCGGCGGCTTACCCACTGGGAACTATTGAATAATAGTTCTCATCCCCCTGGGGTTTGTTGTTTTATTTCAGAGCCATCCACTGCGGGAGAGGCTAGGGACCGCGGCAAGGGCATTGCGAGTAGCTAGATCGCGAGGGTGCTAGCGACTAGGTGGCGCACCTTTCTTTATGTTTTATTTGAGAGGTGTTTTTGTATCGACCACTTTTGTAGAGACTACCCTATGCCCCTTTTTGGGTTTATGTTGTACTAGACTTTGGTAGTGACTTTACTTTTATAGTATTTCTTGTGTTTACTTTGAGACCATACTTGTTTAGTATTTATGCTCTGATTATCATGATAGGTTTACTTGCTTATTCCTTTCATTCATATTATTATTAGACGCCTTGTGTGCATGTTGGTTGTTTGTGTACACGGCGGGTCTGTGCATGCGCCCGGGTGGACTTCCGCTGGGACCCCGGGGCGTGACACTTAACTCCTTTCCTGGTTAACCGAGTAAGAGGCGTAGAAAGTTTCGCAAAACTTTCCACAAACCGTCGATAATATCCGGCTAAACCAAGAAAACTCCGCACTTCAGATATGGTCGTTGGTCTAGGCCAATCACGAATCGCCTCAATCTTCTTAGGATCAACAGCTACTCCCGAAGCTGAAATCACATGGCCTAAAAAGGCTACCTCTCTCAACCAGAATTCACACTTCTTCAGCTTTGCATACAACTTCTTTTCTTGCAAGAGTTGTAGCACTAATCTCAGATGCTCCTCATGCTCCGCATCACTACGGGAGTAAATCAGAATATCATCGATAAAGACTACCACAAACTTGTCCAAGAAAGACTTAAAGACTCGGTTCATCATATCCATAAATGCAGCAGGGGCATTAGTCAATCCAAACGGCATGACTGTAAACTCATAATGCCCATACCGAGTTCTAAAAGCTGTCTTAGAAATATCCTCGGCCTTCACCTTCAACTGGTGGTAACCGGACTGAAGATCAATCTTAGAAAAGACACATGCTCCCTGTAATTGATCGAACAGATCATCGATACGTGGGAGGGGGTATCTATTCTTGATGGTCACTTTGTTCAATTCCCGATAATCCACACACAACCTAAGTGAACCATCCTTCTTCTTCACAAACAACACAGGCGCTCCCCAAGGCGACACACTTGGTCTGATAAAACCTTTATCCATAAGATCCTGCAGTTGCGCCTTCAACTCTCTCAACTCAGCTGGTGCCATTCTATAGGGTGTCTTCGAGATTGGCGCGGTTCCTGGTACCACATCAATCACGAATTCAATCTCCCTATCAGGAGGCATCGAGGATAACTCAGAAGGAAATACGTCCGAAAACTCACGGACAATAGGAATATCCTCGAGTCCTGGTACAACAGTAGGCACCTCAGTCACTGTTGCAAAATAGGCCATACACCCTCTACTCAACATCTGTCTGGCCTTAGAAGAAGAGATCGTCACTGCGAACAGTGAACTCCTACATCTTTCATAAATAAATTTCTCATGTCCAGGCTCACGAAAAATCACCATCTTGGTTCCACAATCAATTGTAGCAAAGTATCGAGATAACCAATCCATGCCTAGGATTACATCAAAATCCTGCAACTGTCTCAATACTAATAAATCGGCAGGCATGATCCAAGGCCCTATTTGCACAGGACATTCCAAACAACCCTGCGTCACTTGCAAGTTATAGTCGGATACCCGCACCTCCTGTGTCTGGGGTAACGACCCTATCTCTAAACCATGATGCAATGCAAATGCCCTACTAACAAAGGAATGCGATGCACCAGTATCGAATAAAGTACGCGATCTAATGCCACAAATCAAAACTATACCTGCCACCACTCGATCAGCTATCGAGGCATCCTCAATCTGAGCGGCATAAACTCGTCCGCTTGCTGGTGGCTGGCGTCGATCCTGCTGTCGTGGCATAGAAGATCGCTCCTGAGAAAATACTAGGGAGGCTCCAGAATACTGCGGTGGGGAGAAAGGCACAGACGCCATAGAAGGAGCTGCTACACGTCTGGGACAAGTCTTCCTCATATGTCCTAGCTGCCCACACTCAAAACATCGGCCCTCTCGTCTATCACAGAGATAAGCAAAATGAGGTCCTCCACAAATCACACATCGGGGAGATCCCCTCGACTGCTGCTGTCGCTGCTGACGATATCCTCCAGACTGCTGGCGAAATCCTCCAGACTGCTGGCGACTAGAAGATCCACGTCCCTGGAAACGCGATCGCTGGGGAGGTCTAGGTGGTCGTCTGCTACTTGATTGCCCTCCATCATCAGGTACCGGGCGCTTCCTTTCCTGACCTTGAGCTGGGTCCACAAGCTGCCCTCTCGTCACAAATGACCCTCGTTCTACCCACAGAGACTGCTCGATAGTAGCATCCAAAGTCTGAAGTCTCTGCGAGTGGACAAATGGAAAGATATCGGGTCTCAAACCCTTCTCATATAGATAGACCTTCTGTATCTCATCTCTCGCTGCCGAAGGAACACATTTGAGTAGTCTCGTAAACTCCCTCGCATACTCCTGCACCGAGCGATTCCCTTGCTTCAGGTTCTTCAAGTCTTCCTCTATCTTCATCTTTACACTACTGGGAAAGTATGCTCCATACATAATCCCCCGAAACTCACTCCAAGTCATCTGTAGAGGATTCAGGGACCTATGATCACGGGTCCTCCTCCACCAGACATGTGCATCACCAGATAAACAATGCACTGCCATATGCACCTGCTCCCGTGCTGGCACAAAGAGATCCTCAAACAACTTCTCCATCTCACAAATCCAGGCTTCTACCACCCATGGCTCTATACTACTGCCCTTGAATCGCGGTGGATCAAACCTACAGAAGCGAGCCAATCTATCCGCCATCTGCTCATGCTCTTCTTCAGAAAGCACTTGACTGGGCTGAGTACTTCCTTCTCTGGGTTGAGATGTAGTTGGAGTAGTCGCCGCCTGAGGTTCCATAGCTCGAGGCGTAGAGAAAGCATCACACATTTTCTGCAACAAGGCACTCTGCTGCCTTCCAACTGCAGCTATGTCGGCTAGCTGCTCCTGCAGAGCGGGCCGCTCACTTGGTCCCGTCTGCTCAGGTATATCCGAAGGCGTCGGATGCGCTCGTGTCGACGGTCGTCGAGGAGGCATAGTAACAACTTGCAACAGAATACCCGATTAGGATCACAAACAATCTCACGACCCAATCTAGCGAAAGTCTAGAAGGACACTTCTTTTCTTCTCAGATTATTATGTCGTCTGCAGCCAACATAATTCATCCGATAAGAGAAGGCATAATCCCTCAATCACTCTTCCTATACAAGGAAGGATTCAAAAACCCAATCTTTGACTTTCGCGATCAATCACGTCTCTCTCGTCATTCTTAGGTCTGTTTATCTTAGGTTTCCTAGGCCCACATGACCTATTCCTAAGCTCTGATACCAACTTAATCTGTCACGCCCCGGGTTACCTCTTCCCAGGCACATGACAAGATCCGCCGCATACACAGTATCTCTACCATGTATACGAAGCGAAACAACATCAACAATAATCACACAGAGCTAAAGGTATCAACAGAGCTGCTATATAAATATATCAAAAGATCACTGTACATACATCATCCATAACTCTCATGTATAACTCTCATATACAACACTGGTATCTCAATTACACTGTATGTACAGACTCAACCATCTATCAAAATGGGTATACCTCTAGCCAAGTATCCGGGGAATAGCTCTACCCGACGATCTCCATTCCGCGCTCAGTATGCACAACTGGGGAAGAAGACTCTGCAAAAAGGTGTCAACAACGGGTGTGAGAACTACTATCAAACAAGTAGTCCTCAGTGGGTACCGCCACCAGCCTCAACGGTCTGCCCACTAAGTCCTCAATCTCAAGAGATATATATAGAGCAATAAAAGAGTAGGAGATATACTACCACTACTATGCACAAAGCTCAACTGTCAGTATGAATACCAATAAACTGAATATGAGGACTATCAAACACAATAATACCAGCGAACCAGCTAGTACAGGAAACCCCGTCTGTACCTAGCTCCATCCATAATACCATACAATACCTCACAATACGATACCTGCGGCCTGATCATGCTCAACCCTCCAGGGAGCCAGCTAGTACAGGAAGCCCGTCTAGAGTGGTACTCGTGGGAGCTACCCAACCGAGTAAAGTAAACCCATATCAACGCCAAGCACCCGCAGGTATATGATCGACATGACTGGGTCAACAAGGATCATGTGCCCTCGGCACCTCAAAGGATAGTCAACAAGTAAGACCCAATCCACTGTGCCCTTGGCACCACTAAGGATAATCCACAAGTGTGACCCAATCCAATGATCTCACAAAGAATACGTGCCCTCGGCACAATCAATGCTGCAGTGCTTACAATCAATCTCAACTCTATCACAAGAGGAGGCTCTCAACTCTACCACAAAGAGGAGGTACAATAACATAGCACGAGCCACAACATGATCACCTACACTAGTATGTACAACAACTGGTACAAGGGATATCAACAGAATAGGTGTAGGTCGAATCATGCAACAAGGATACAAGGAAATCATGCATGCTCACATATATATCATTAGCATATCATGCAATATAAACCTAACAGGTCATATCTAACATAATCACAGCATGTCATGCTATCATAATCCCAATAATATCACACTATCATAATCTAACACCATCATATCATAATCCAATATCATCATATCATGCTAACATAATCCAACACTATCATGCTAACATGAGAGTAAACACATAGGAGGAAGTCCACTGAATCTGGCAAACATCAACCCACCTCACAAGCTAATCCAACCACGGTGGGGAAAGAACAGTATCCTCAGATCCAACCCTCCAAGATAACGAACTCCGGCAGCACTCCGATCTGTCTAAACCTCCAAGAAACTGCTAACTCCAGCAGAATAACTGCTCGGCACCAGATCAGATCAGCAGAATAGAAGAGAGCAAGCTAGGTTACAAACTAATGCCAACACATGGCCCTAAACCCAACTTTCTTTCTCTAGAAAACAGGATCTCGAAGTGGAAAATGAGCCAAAGTGATCAGGGACTCGCCTATTTATAGGCTCCCAAAATCCCATATTCGGGCGCCCACTTCCCAACTTCCGGGCGTCCGGAAATCCTCAACGCCAGGTGTCAGCTGGCGGGCAAACGGTCGGTCGGCGGTCAGCAGGCAGTGGGGCGGCGTGTCTCCGGCGGTCGACACGTGTCCTGCGTCGCGACACGTGGCTCTCCGCGTCACAACTCAATTCGGATCCTCAATCCGGGCGTCCAGTTCATGCGTCCAGATCCGAATTCGTCAGCCACAACCGGATCGTCCACAAAGTCCACTGGGTCCGGAACATTCGGGCGTCCACAACCTCACTTCCGGGCGCCCGAAACCTGCCAAATCCAGAAACCCTAAAATCTCAAGTATTACAATTACGCCGCCCTGTGACTTGAGCCATTGTTGGCGTGTGCGACGATTTCGCCTCCAGGTAGCTAAGTCAGGTAAGGCGGTAAGCTGTGGATAATTGACTCAAGAGTGAGTCGGGTTTGACCTTGGCTGTAAAACCTTAGGAGAGAATTGCATATAAAGTGGATAGTGAAATAGAAAGTAGAAGAGAATACCTACTTGCATGGATTTCATTATCGCATTTGCATGAAGCATAAGCATGTTTACCGTTTTTGCGTATATTAGAGTTATATGCTTACAAGTTATATGTATGTACTAACCCATGCTTATATGCTTCCTTTGGACCTGGTGGGTCGAGCTTCTCTCTTAGGTGGCCTTACCCACTGGAAACTATTTTATATAGTTCTCATCCCACTGTTTTTCAGGTCCACACACGAGCGGCGCGACGGCGCGAGGAAAGGGCGTAGTTTAGTAGATAGCGCCCTACCACCTGTGACCAGATAGAAGTTCCCTCTACTATGTATTTTAGGGGTATTACAATGAAATGAATGAAATGTACCGTGTATATGATTGTATTTGGAAAGAATGAAATAGAAGTGTAATGTAAAATGCATGTGATGAATGCTTGTAATAGCTTAGTAGTTTGTGATGCTTTCCTTATGCAATCTGTGTATGAATTATGTTCCTGTTTGGAACTTCGTGAACTGTACTGATTGCGATGCCTTGGACGTACATGGGAAACTCTGTCCGTTCGGCGGGTCTGTGTGCGTGCCCGAACCGACCAAATCGGCAATCCCGGGGCGTGACACATGTACTCGTGGCAAGCACGCATTCTTTGGGCATAATTTGTGCCATCAAAGAGCGGAGGTCGATTAATATTTCCACCCTCAGCCATAATAGAAAAATTTAGATCCCGCTCTGATACCACTTGAAGGTTATGGGGAACCCTAGGATCTATCCAGAAACTATCAAATATCTAGAGGGGGGTGAATAGGTATAACGGCCAAACCACAAACTCGATGCAATAAAAATAAATGCAAAAAATAAAAATCAGCACACCGAGATTTACGTGGGAAAACTCCAACTTTGAGAAAAAAACTCACGGGACCAACACGCAAAAAAAAATCCACTAAGAATAAAAGATTATAAGGTGATTACCGACTCCAAGGACTTAACCTCTTCTTTATCTCCTACGGATCTCGCGTATGCTGCCGGGTTGTCCATGCCCCACGTCCGAATCCACAGACGCCACTCGAATCCACGAGCACTCACGATTCGAATCCACGAATCGCCTTTATCACGTCGAATCCACGATGCCTCTCACAAAGAGAAAATTAACGTTTCTATGGTGATCCTTTGCTTAGAGAACCGTTGAAGAACCAGAGAAAAAGTCTCTAAGCAAATCGTAGATCAATTCGACATATGCATATTGAATGACGAAATCTCGAATTACCTAAAGGAGGCTAATTTGATGGAGAAGAGTTTAGCACGAAAAACCTAGCCTCTAGGGTTGCTCTCTTGTGAATTCTAAGTGCTTCAGCGTCATAGAGAACCCTAACATTGTATTTATAGACTTTAGAATCAATTAGTATCGGATTAGAGTTAGATTAGAAAATCTGCACATTGATTACCAGTACACGGAAGTTGGTATCGATACGCAAAGACGCAACAGGATTTTCCTAATGCTGAGTTCCGGTACTCGGATGTTTCAGTACCGAAACAACTCAATTCAGTACCGGTACTCAAACTTGGTACCGGTACTTAATTCAATTTGCAGAATTGGTACTCTCGGGTTTTGAGGAACTTAATATTGGGTTCCGGTACTCAATATAAAACATCAAGTTTTTCAACCAGGTTTTGAGGAACTAAAACCAGTACCGGAAATCAATATAAAGTATTGTTATATATGAAACAAAAGTTTCAAAAACTACTTTTAATCCACTGATTAAGTCTTTTATGATTCTAACGCTATAAATCCATGTGAATCACCATGAAAATATTTAAATCATACATGAGCATCGTGATTCAACCTATGATATGCTTTTGAGTTCTTCTCGGAATCTCAGATTGTTCAACCGTCGACAACACGAACCGAACCCTTCAAGACTCCAACTCAAATCACGAAATATGCCAATATGAAATTCGTAACACTAATATGAATAATGGCTGAAAGGAACTACTACTATCATGCCTCTATAATATAACTGAAACTGTAAATCATGTATTTCATGCATCAATTAGATACCGAATAAAATACTGCAATAATACCCAATCATAGTGACCGACTCAACAGTCAGGTCTAGCCTGCGTCGCCTCATGTCCAGCACCCATCTATAGTGGTCCGCTACCACGCAGGCTACTATCTGGCCCATGCCATAATAATACCTCATAGCCAACCTTTGAAATGGCACTCGCGAGGTGCTACCCCAACCGAATATAGTATCACTGTCAAACTCAAAGTAGCATGCAGGCTGTGATCAAATGCGATGATCAAACAGATCGTGACAATACTGTGATAGTGTTCCAAATACAGTTATAAGCTCATACTATATGTCACTCTCTATTGGCCTCCAAGGCAATATCACATAATACTAATAGTGAAAATTATGCATGTCTCAATAGACTCTACAAATAGGTGTCAAAATACTATTATTATCTCAACTATGCCACTAGTTCATCTCATTGGCTAAATATTCTAATATGGACAGTGAAGTTAATCCGGCAATTTTGACAACATGGAACCCACCTATATCGCAAATTCAAGGAACAAAACGATAGTTGGGATAAGGAGATGATTCGCTACTGCTCTCCTAGCCTGAACAGCAGCCACAACACCCTAGAGTGGCTCGAAAAATCACTCGTGAAAATTATGCAAAATCTGCTCCTAAAATGTATAAAAAAAAATCAGTTTCAACTCTTAATTTTTACAAAAATCTCTCAAAAGAGTCTAAGCGAAAAATAATAATATTATGATACTAACCCCGACGTAGAAACACCGAAAAATACACGTGCGTGCGCTCGACTCGCTTGCTCGCTAGAACGAAACTAAGCTCTCTCTCTTTTTTTTTCTTCGTGCTCAATCTCCATCTCTCTATCCTAATTCTTCAAGGTGAAGGAATAAGTGGATAATCATGGAGCCTCATGTGCCTACGTGGACTCCATGCATAATAATAGTAAAAATGCCAAAGGGTCCTTCAAAGATCAAATATTTCGACTTTAGTCCTTCACAAATTAAATCTTGAGTTTCTGAGTCCGTTTTTTGCATCTATTTTGCGCCAAAACGTCTCCAACTCAGTCAAGCACTATAAAATAAAAATGCTGACTAGAGATTCATACTGTAACCTTGCCAATTTGCTAAGGTTCAGTATATCACATCTTCCCCTCCTTAAAAAAGTTTCGTTCTCGAAACTTGATATATACCTCAGGCTGGCTTAATCTGTCACGCCCTGGATTACAGCGAAAGCCCGGGTTACGTCAACAGACTCGTCGCATGCACAAGGATACATCTTGTACATACAAAGCGTCAACAAAACCTGTTCAAGAAAAGTTAGCTAAATCCAATAACAACAAGTATCATAATAAAATCAAGACTATGTACTATAGAAACACTGTAGATATACAATCATCACCACACCAATACTCAAAATGGTACAACATCTCTAACCACTCCAAACTTCAAAACACAGTACAGGCTGCTACGTACATTGATAGGTGGTCCAACTACACGCACAAAGAGGGTAGAAGATGCTAACTATCAGCGATCCCCTTACCTCGATCAGTCGCTGGTGCCGAAGGCTCTAAAATAAAATAATAATAATAAGGGTATGAGAACTATAATCAATAGTCCCCAGTGGGTACGGTCGACAACGCCGACGGTCTACACCACTAGGTCCATAAGAGGCAAAAATAGTAAATAACTGAGCAGTATAAATGAACAGATACTAAAATAAATAATCGCTAAAAGTAACTATATCATGCCTCTAACTGAGAACTGTAAATCATATATATCATGCATCAATTAGATACTAAATAAAATACTGTAATAATACCTAATCATAGTCCATTCAATATACAACCGAACAATAATGATAAAATAAAATTAATTATATTTGATAACTTTTATCTCTAATCTATTGAGACATGCAGGTCTCCAAATAAATCGGCTTGTGCACGCAGGCACCCAAAATAGCCATCTCTAATACAGAGTCCTTAATATAAACAAATTTAAAGTTACAAGATTCTACATACACATCATACATCATATGTCGAAATAGAATAAATAGGTCGCTATCCATGATCATCACCGATATGTATCTCATACATCACATGCATAACAATTAATAAATTTTGGATATTATAATTAACCGTTTACCAATGATTTGAAAAATAACAATGATCAAATCACTAAAATCAATCAATCTTATTGATTGTTTACTATTTTGATCAAAAACTTAATCCGCAAACATAACAACTTGATCTCATCAAGATTTAAATTTGATCTCATCAAATTAGCCCCTTTTTCTATTATACTTTATTTTAAAATTTATCTAATCAAAATTAAGATTTTTTTAAAAAATATTTCGGGTACGTCCCATACTGTTATAGTAACGTCCGTACGGACTGCTACAGTAACGTCCGTACGGACTGCTACAATAGCGTCCGTATGGGGGCTACAGTATTTTTTTTTAATAATGTAGGGGAGTCGGATTAAATTACAAGAAATATTTGATCAAAATCGTTCAACCATTGAACAAGGTAAAAACGATTTGTAAATCGTTCAACCGGCGAAGAACGATTTAAAATACCCAAATCTTTAATTTTAATCTCGAAAAATATGAAGATGGCTCTGATACCACTGTTAGAAAATTGCGTACGGTAAAAACGCAGCAGAAAGAAAATAAAACAAATTTGATTTTAAAAAACTTCGAGATCCGATCTCAAAAATCACGCAATTAGGATCCCTCATGTTATTCAAGATTAAAGAGATAAGAAGATCTAATCTTCACCTTTGCGCGGGTAGTTCTTCACTTCAATTTGATGATCGTGAAATTAGGTTCTTGAAGCCGCACACGCGTCCGGCCTCTATAGGTATCCACACGAGATTGGTGATCTAATCGATGTCCTCACCGGGGTGCTAGCTCCCTTATAAAGGACGTCTTTCTTGCTAGAAGAAGAAGAGAGAAGAGGAGAGAGATGACGGTTAGGGTTTTCTAAAAACTCCCGTATCTTATAAAGATGGATATAATCCCTTTTATAATAATATAATTATAATTAAGGATAAAAATAAATCTATATTTATTTTTATCCTTTCCTTAATTGGTTCAATCGATTAAATACTAATTTAAATCGACTTGAACTCAATCCTAATTTGATCATATCAAATTAATAATGCAACATTTGTACATAAGTCCTCTTATAATTTACTAACTGTTAGTAAGTCCTCTCTTGTAACATTTACACTTTAATGCCACTAATTTGTAATAATTACAAATTAGTCCAATCATCAACATATTGACAATTAGGTCATCCTGCGATTCAAAGATCGCGATCTAGCTATCCGATCAGTCACAACCTCTTATGTGTGTGACCCTATAGGTTCTATTCTATTTGGTATTGAGATATATTCCTGATCAATCATAACTAATATCACTGAAACTTTCACTTTCATTTATCGGCAATTTAGGTCGGAATTCAATTGAAAAACTCAAGAATTAGTGTTCGATCTAAACCCAAATCCTCAACTCATACTATGAGAATTATCGATCATTCCATCATAATTCTCTCTAATGTGAGTCTCATGTCTTGATAAGCGCCATAGTACATAGTCTCGCTAGGTTATGTATGGCATCCTATCAGATTAAGACATGGAAAATACTACTTCCAATCATCTTTCCAGTGAGTTATGTGTTGTGATAGAAACTATACTTCTATCCCCTCCCTTATGTGAGAGGGCCCCCGAATCGTGAAAATCATGGAAACATATCTCAGCGGAATGAGAATTATCGATCATCCAGATAATTCTCATGAGTCTCACATTCCACCAGTGACGCCTAGCAGCATGTAGTGGCATTCCAGCAGAATGGAATACTGAACCTCTTGGCGCATTTACCGTGTGATACAGTCCTTCTATCATGAGTCCCGACTAGACGGAGGTCATGAAATAGCTCGTCAAACCCCATCGTCTGTCATATGTCAAATTTATTTGACTCGAGTTTTCAATATCGAAAACCCTTTCCGCTATTTATTCTGCCTTGGCCAAAGTCTTCTAAACTCGGTCTCATAAATCACATAGGACTAACGATCCTATCTACCAAGGGAGATAGATTCCATATAGGTGCACACCCTATTCCTACAACGAACCTACTGCAGCCAACGTGCACCGCAAGGACCCGAATGGTTAGGGACTAAGTGTATGTATAGTCAAACTACAGTAACCTCATTGTGAATAGCCGAGGCACCGTAGGTCAAAGGACTAGTCACACTACTGCAACATTGAGTAAGTCACTAACGAGTGAGTAGACATCCAAGTGACTTCTCGAATTGGTCACGCTCGGTACCCTTGTTCTCTAACAACCACCTGCACATTCGCTCCAGTGTCCCCACACTGTTGATTCGAGTCTCGTCTACCTAAAAAGGAAAGCGACCTGTGCACCAATCTCACCGGATCAATCACCGTCCCCGTGATGATCCATCGATCGAGAGCATTTAGGAATTAACCACCAATGACACATGTCTCAAATTCTCAACTCTTAAGGATACATGTCATCATCTTATTAATTTCTTGGACGATTCATGGACACATACTCAACATGAATGGAAATAAGAACCCGAATTAGTTTAAATCAAATACAAATTTATGTCCTAGAAAGAATACATGTGTCGGGCTAGTTGGCTTCTAGGGCATACATCTAACAGTTGTGGGGATCTTATATAGAGTTGCACAATTGCAACTTAATCCCCCAAAAAGGAGAAATTACAACAATCAATTTTTCCTCCAAGATTATGTGAAGTCCGAACTTCTCAATGAAAGTTCAGATCCTGACGATTCTGCCCTAGCTACGTAGGCGAGGTCGAAACATCCCAGTTGGGGTCTGGATCCCGGTCAAGATTGCACGACAACATTTGGTGACTACCCAATATTGACAGAAGAGTTATGCTGATACACGACAATGAGACCTTATGTTTCAGATTAGAGATCATATATTTTTTAAGGTTTCACCATCTAGAAGAATGAAGAGATTTGGAATGCGTTGCAAGCTAAGTCCACAGTATATTGGACCTCTCGAGGTATTAGAGCTAGTTGGACCAGTAGCATATCGGCTTGCGCTATCACGGAGATTAGTAGGATTGTGGGGGTGCATGACGCGTTTCATATTTCTGCATTGAGAATATGTTTTTGATCCCTCGCGTGTAATTGATTTTCCTCTAGTGGAATTAAGTGAGGACTTAAGCTATGAAACGTGACCATTTCAAATAATGCATGAGAACAAAAAGAATTGTGAAATCGGATCATCCTTATGTCAAAGTATTATTGAGCAATCATAAGAAGTGAGAGGAGATCTGGGAGTTAGAGGATGTGATGCGAGAAACCTACCCCTACCTGTTCGAGACACTAGAGTGAGGTATATCTTTTAAGATTCGAAAACGAAACTTTTTGTTGGGAATAGGATGTAATCTATTAAATCTTTGCAAATAGGCAAAGTTGCAGTATGAGATGATAGTTGGCACTTTTGAAGAGTGCTAGACCGAGTTTGAGCTATTTTGGCGCAAAATAGATGCGATAACAGACTCGAAAAAGTGAACTAAGCTGAACCTTGTGTTTCAGAGCAGTTTCAGATGCCGAGAGGATGTTGTAGGTGCTTGAAAGCATTGAGCTGATGAGTAGAATGGTTTCGGAGGATCCGGATGGTGGACCGGACGCTCAAAAGTTTTGGGTGGAGTTCTGGACCCCCAGTCGTATCATAGATGGATCCGGAAGGGTGAGTCACTACTCACACGAAGTTTTGGGCGCCCGAAAGTATAGCGCCAAGAGGCTAATGAAATGTGATATTATAGTGTCAGAGGGCACCAGGACGGTTTGATTATAATCTTTTTTATCATCGTATTTGACTGTAGCCTACAAAAGTCAAATTGAGTTTGACAACGATATGGATATAATATTCGGTTGGGGACGTGCCCCGAAAGTGGCCCTCTAAAGGCTGGCCTAGTGATGCAAATGAGATAGTCTGCATGTAGCGGACCACTATAGGTAGGGGCTGGACATAAGGTGGCGTAGACTTGACCAAACTTATGAGTCGGTTAGTGAGATTGGATGACATAGCATTATTTACCAGTTATCCTATTTGATGCATATGATACATGATTTATTATTTCCATTATATAGTTGTAGAGCATGATAGTTTTTGTTTATTTCTAGTTCAGTGTATCCTATTATTCATTTAGTTATTTTACTATTGATGCTTTCAATAGACCTAGTGGTGTAGGTCATCGTTGTCATCGATTGTACCCACTGGAGATTATTTTTCAATAGTTCTCACACTCTCATATTGTTATTTTTATTTCAGAGCCCTCAGTGCTAGTGTCTGATCGAAGTAAACGGATTGCGTTCTAGATAGCATTTCCTACCTAGATGTGTGTTCTAGAGGAGGATTGCAAGTTGTATATTTTGTGCAACAAACTGTACATCTTGGGCTGGAGAGGCCAGCAGAGTCGTATTATTTATTTTGGGTTGTATGGATGATGTATATTTAGTGATAGCTATAATGATACAGATGTACTTAGAGACTAATACTTATGTTGTATATACACTCTCGTTGCGCGCTTGTAGACAGGTTGAGTATAGATGCTTCGTGTGTACAGGTGCGTCCTTGTCTGTACAAGGTGCATCCTCGTGCATAAGGTTGGTCTGTTGGCGTACCCAGAGGCTTTCGCTTTAGCCCTGGGCATAGTATACAGCTTAGTGCCTTACTTGTCAGTAAGTAAAGGTAGAGTATCGACTTTCAGCATATAAGATTCAAAATCTTCCAATCCTAGTGTGGAAGTGGGATATGATAATTATGGATTTTCTAATTGGACTACTGCGATCCCAGGAAGGACATGATACAGTATGGAAGATAGTGGACAAACTAACCAAGTCTGCTCACTTTTTTTGATTCACACTGCGTGGTCCAAAGATAAGCTTGCTCAAATGTACTTAAATGAGATGGTGCACTTGCATGAAATTTCTAACTCGATAGTATTAGATTGATAACCAAGATTTGTACTCTAGTTTTGGAAGAGTTTGCATAAAGCCTTGAGGACTCAGTTGAACTTCAGTACAACATTTCTCCCACAGATTGATAGACGGTCAGAGAGAATAATTCAGATTTTGGAGGATATACTTCGAGCTTACTTTCTTAATTATGGTTGTGGGGGGCATCGACACTTGCAAATGGCAGAGTTTGTCTACAATAGTAGTTATGAAGCAACTATAAAAATGGCTCCATTTGAGGCATTGTATAGGAGAAAGAGTCGATCACCTTTGAATTGAAGTAGAATGAGTAAAAAGAAGACTTTGGATCCTGATGTACTATTGGAGACTGAAGAAAAGGTCAAGATTGCATGACAGTATTTGATGATTGCCCAAAGAAAACATAAAAGTTATGCTGATAAACGACGACAATACCTAAAGTTTTAGATTGGAGATCATGTATTTTTGAAGGTTTTACTGTCTAGAGAGGTAGAGAGATTTGGTATGCATGGAAAGCTAAGTCCATGATACATTAGACTATTCGAGATATTGGAGCGAGATGGACCCATAGCATAACATATGTTTGATCCCTCTCACGTCATTGATTTTGCTCCATTAGAGTTAAGTGAAGATTTGAGCTATGAAGAACAACCGTACGAATTCTGGCACATGAAGAAAAAGAATTGCAAAACCGAACTGTACCATATGTGAAAGTGCTGTGGAGCAATCATAAGGAACTGGAGGCAACGTACGTGGAAGTTGGAGAGTTTGATGCGGGAGAGCTACCCCTACTTGTTCGAGATGTTAAAATGAGACATACGTTTTAAGTTTCAAGAATGAAACTTTTTATAGAAAGGGGTGATGTAAAATGTTGGGCCTTCGCAAATTACAAAGTCATAGTTTGAGTTGGTTGTTAGAACCTATTATTGGTATCTGGAGGTTATTGGGCTAAGTTGGATTTGTTTTAGTGCAAACGGGCGTGAAATTAGAAACCGAAAGGAAATTTGATGAAATTTAAGTCTCATAGCTGTTCTGGGCACTCGAAAGATGTTGCGGGCACCCGGATGTTCTGTACTGCACAGGAACAGAGTTTTCGGAGCAATCAGATAGTGGTTCGGATGCCCAAAAGTTTCAGGTCGAGTTCTGGACGCCCAAAAGTTTATTAAGGATTCAACTTGAAAGGTTGAAGTCGCTGCTCTTCAAAGTTACGGGTGCCTGGAAGTACTTTGGACGCTCGAATGTTGTGGATAAGTGTAATCGACTGCGAAGCGGTGAGCAGGTGACTCACTACAGTAGTTTCGAACACCAGAGGGAGCTTTCTTCGGATGCCCAAAATAGTTGAACTGGCAATCGCCAATTGAGTTCCGAACGTCCAATGTTGGTCATGGACACGAAATAATTAAGCTGCTCTCTGCTAATGAGGTTTTGAATGCTCGAAATTGGTTCTGGGGGCCAGAATCGTATTTAAGACTAAGGTCTATTTAGTGGTTTGTTGGAAGTTGGAGGCTCAAATGCCATTGTTATTTGCCTATAAATAGGCCTTTATTTTTTAGCAGCCCCTTCTTCATTCCTCTATTGAAAGGAAGTTATTTCTCTCTAGTTTTCCTCTATTTCTCTCCTCAATAAGATGGTGGATCCATGTTTTGGAGGCCCAAAAGTTGATTTAATTTCTTGTTGGAGTCCTTGATACATGCATAGCTGGAGTTGGAGCTTAAATTTGAGGACAGAAGCTGTTGGATGATCCTTGTTGGTAGATTACTCAATCCATACAAGAGTTGAGATATGAAACAATTGGTTTAAAAGATTAAAAAGTGACATTTCAGATTGTTGTATGGTATTTAATTGTTTGAGACACATGGTTTGATACAAGCTGAGGTTTGATAGTTTGGTGTGGTGCTGTAAGGAGGGTGAAGGAGCTGAGATTAGCGCTTTTCTTTTGAAATTATGTGCTCCCGTTGATATGTTAAATGTGGCAGTATGGTGATAACCATCTTGCTTATTATAAGAGCATGCTAGAGAATTTGATATTGAGTTGGGATTATATTGACATAATAGTCATTATACTGATATCATCGGAAACCTTGTGCTAGTATTGTACATATTCTATTTCTTTTGTGATCTGTACGGTGCCAAGATATGTAGGTAAGTACATTCTAGGTAGTGGACTTAGGTTCTTGTAAATTAATAATGCTATGCAGCAAGTGATATGTAAGAAAATATGCAAGTGTCGAGGGGCAACTAAATAGTAAAAAAATAATGTGAGATGTAACAAGTGTGAAAGTGTCAAGGGGCAAGTAAACAATATGATTTATGAGAAGGTAATGTGAATTATGATTTTGTTGATTATTATATGTGACTATAGTTTGTAAGAGCCGAATTGGACTCATTGACATATGTGGAACTTAATTTGTACTTGTATAGGTAATGCCCCAGCGAGATGGCCCTCCGGAGATAGTAGTCTTATAAGACAGTTTGTGATATTTTGTTATTTAGTGCCTGCATAGGTGAGATTCACAACCCTAGGGGTGGTGGATGCTTGAAATGGGGTGCGCTATAGGCTTAATCAGACTTTTGAGCCGGTCGATGTGATTGGGCGATATGACATTTATTATTATCAGTTATTCTAATTGATGTATATGAGGAGGGGGGTTTGACAACTAAAACTCAAGTAAAAGTAAATCAAGATAAAAATTTCACAACCAAATAAAAGAAGGAAATCAAACTCAGATAAGAGATGATTTATCCTGGTTCGGCCTTCTGCCCACTCCAGTCCGGTTCTTTTTCTCCTTGAGGTACCGATTTAATCACTATCACTTGGCATTTTCAACAGGGCAAGACCAAAGCCGCTTACAATCACACTTTACAAGACTTCTATTACAATCCTCTCAACAAAGCTCAAAAATAAAAGAACAATTAGGACTTAGAGAATTTTTCGGGTGAATTAGTTGACAACTAAAACTCAAGTAAAAGTAAATCAAGATAAAAATTGCACAACCAAATAAAAGAAGGAAATCAAACTCAGATAACACAGATGATTTATCCTGGTTCGGCCTTCTGCCCACTCCAGTCCGGTTCTTCTTCTCCTTGAGGTACCGATTTAATCACTATCACTTGGCCTTTTCAATAGAACAAGACCAAAGCCGCTTACAATCACACTTTACAAGATTTCTATTACAATCCTCTCAACAAAGCTCAAAAATAAAAGAACAATTAGGACTTAGAGAATTTTTCTAAAGTTGTCTCTCAAACATCATTCAAGCCCCCTTTAAATACATTAGCCATCATTTCAAAAATGGAACAAAGGCATGATTAAAGTAATTTGATTTTAATTTAAATTTTAACTATATTTGCAAATGCATTTGAATTAATTCCAAAATAAATTAGAATTCATACCACATTTGCAAACACATTTGAAATATTACTATATTTGAAAAGCTCATTTGAAATTATACTAAATTCGTAAAATCCTTTTAAATTAATATTATAAATATAAAACCTTTTGATATCATTCCATATTTGTAAAAAGTTTTTGAATTAATACCATACTTGTAAAACTCATTTATATCATATTTCATATTATTTAAATTCATACCATGTTAAATTATTTTTTTGAATTTATACTGTATATCAAATCCCTTTCATACCATATTAAAAATAATGGCTAATTTAATGTTAAGCTCAAATCAAACCCAAAAGGTGAATTGGTCAACTTGACTAAGTTGACCTGCTCAAGTCCGATAAATTGCAAAGAAGTCCTCCGAATTATTGTTATGGCACTTGCATCCAATTTGGTACAATTTGATCTTGTCCGGACCAATTTGAATAATTTGATTGAATGGTTACCTTTGATCAATTCCGGTTTGATCTTGTCAGATCGTTGGCGCTAACCATTAATCCCAAAAGCTCGAGCTGTTAGAAATACGCAACCAATTCACCTAAAGCGTACAGACACAGCGCCCACGGATCTCGATTGTGACTCAGCCCAACCAGCCTCACGCCACTTCGAACATGACTCGGCTCAACCCGGCCTCACGCCATTTTGAACGTGACTCGGCCCACTTGGCCTCCCGCCACAGGGCAGGATGCTGGTCCATTTAAGCCAACAATCTCCCATCCAGCACCTGCACATATTCGCAGCATGCGGGAATCGAATTCGTGACCACTGGCCTTGTTACTACTTGTCGGACCATTAATCCCAAAAGCTCGAGCTGTTAGAAATACGCAACCAATTCACTTAAAGCGTACAGACACAGCGCCCACGGATCTCGATTGTGACTCGGCCTAACCAGCCTCACGCCACTTCGAACATAACTCGGCCCAACCCGGCCTCACGCTATTTCGAATGTGACTCGGCCAATTTGGCTTCCCGCCACAGGGTAGGATGCTGGCCCATTTAAGCCAACAATCATGTGATTATTTATTCATTGTAGCTTATACTATTGATGGTGCTGATAGATCTAGCGGTGTCGATCATCACTATCATCAATTGTATGCACTGGAAACTAATTTTGTTAAATTTGATTTAGATTTGTAGTTATCTAAATTAAAAATAAATCCTAATCTAATTAGGATAAAATATAATTTTGATTTAATTTGACCTATATAGATAATAAGTAGGAGTGTAATTCTAATTGAATTAGAATTAGACTTGTGTTTAGGAGTTGAATTGGACTAGAGTTAGAATTAGGCTCTAGTTTGGAGACATGTATTATATATATATGTTGCGGCCAAGCTAAAGAAGTGCCGGCGACTCTAATTCAGCCATGCCAATTAAATAGAGCTAATTAAGGTGAAGTTGCGGTTGGTGCTTGGTTCGGCTGTGGAGCTGTGATGCACTAATTAATTAACCTTTCGGTGGACGTCCGTACGGAAGAGCAACATCATCAAGCATGCACCGAGGAGAGAGCCGAGCCCATGTTGTGTTGGCGCATGTCCGTACGGTTGAGGGAGCCAAGCCATCTTATTTGGAGTAGCTTGTACAGATGCAAATTCCGTTTCCAAATTGATTAGAGTTTTGGTCTTTTCAGAGATCTTTTTTGTACTTCACCTTTCGACATTAATAAAATTTTTGCTCCGTCTTCATCCGTGGATGTAGGCCGGTGGCCAAACCACGTTAATTTCGGTGTGCTCTTTTCTTTTCTTTTCTTTTCCTCCATTAATTATATATTTCTCTAAATCTATTTTTCGCAGTTCCGAAT
Organism: Puya raimondii; assembly: GCA_016920855.1. NCBI lineage: Eukaryota > Viridiplantae > Streptophyta > Magnoliopsida > Poales > Bromeliaceae > Puya > Puya raimondii. Next base: position 46,565,371 of record JABWPP010000049.1, read on the forward strand.
TCTAACAAATTTTCAGTACTTTTCACGCCCTTCTATTATTATTTTTAGTTCAGAACCCTCATTGTCGATTATTGATCGAGGTAAGGAGATCGCAGGTGTAGCATCTCCTATCCTAGACGAGTACTAGAGGAGGACTACATGTTAACTATTTAGCTTAGCTATACATTTTGAGCCCCGTTGGGTAGGTGGAGTTTTATTGTGCTTTGGTTGGGCTGTTGGTATATGTGTACAGTTGTAGCTACAGTAGTATAGTTGTATATAGACTCTGATACATGTCCTTCTATATATACACTCTTCGTACCTGATTCGTGTAGGTTGGTTGTATCTGTTTCGTATGTGCGGGACGCGTCCTCATGCATACAGCTGGTCTGTTAGCGTATCCGGAGGCTTCGCTGTAATTCGGGGTATGACAGTCACTTTCTGTCTGTGAGGGATACTTGTGCACATGGCGGATCTGAGGACGCTAACGGGGGTGCTTCACTCACTACCGGGGCATGATAGAGAGAGAAAGAAGAGAGAAGGATGAAGAGAGGGGTTTTCTTTGAAGTGGGGGAGGAAAATAGAAAAGAGTTAGAGTTTAGCTCTTTTGGGGTCTTTTATAAAGGATTTACAATTACATTTTAGCTCCCAAACTTTTTGAATTTTTTTTTTTTTTCAAATCAGCCCAAACAATTGCCATTGTATGGTTCGCGAACCTGTATATAGGTTTCGCAGAACCCAAATCTGCTCCATCCTGCTCAATGCTCAGGTTTCGAAATATGTGTTCCATGTTCCAAAACATGACATTTCAGGCTGACTTCATCTTCTTCTCTATAGGAAATTTCTAGGTATTAAAAGATATAAATTTTATTTTATATAGCGTAATTCAAAGAGATAGCTCCTACTCACTAGTTGTCCAGATCCAACATGGACTATGCGGATGAGTTGTCAAATAATCCATCGAACTCAAACCTAAAATAGATCAGCGAGAAAATATAATTAAGGTTATCCCAAAGACTCCTAAACTTTATTTTGTTTATCTAAAAAGTCATAAAAGAGATAGTATACTGAGCAAGATGATCCGCGGTTGACTTCGAGATCAAGGTCGGTCGACCGCAGGTAGTGGTACGGTCTGCGCAGATCGACCAATAACAACCCAAAACTGGGGCATTACCCATGTTCACGCCTGTCGACCGCAGTGATGCCGTCGGTCGGCTATCCGCTATCGAAATCCTAAGAAATGAGTATGATTTTTTATAAAATAATGCCAGACAGTATAGAACCCAATCCAAAGGTAAAAATTTGAGGAAAAACAAACATAAATGGTAGATAGTTGAGGTTTAATTATCGAACTTGAGGTCAAAGAGGGGGCATGTTCGAGACAAAAATCTCTCTGCGTAAGGTCCAAGCTTCAAGCATTCGAGGTTATCAACCCTTCGCTTCTCAACGGTGAAATTTGATTAAATTAAATTTAATTTCAGATTTGAAAATCAAAATCAAACTTTGAATTAAATTTAAAATTTGATTTCAAAATATGGATTTGAATGTAAAATTAAGAACAAAATCTAAATTTGAATTCAAAATTAAATTTAAAATTTAAAATTTAAATCTAAAATCAAAATTTAAGTAAAAAGTTGAATCAAAAATAAAATTTAAATTTAATATTTAAATTCATAATTAAATTTAACATTAGATCTGAATTCGAGGTTAAAATTTAAAAATTTGAATTTAAAAATCTAACTATAAACATTTTAATTTAATTGAAAATGGTATTTAAACTTATAATTTTAATTTAAAATACTAATTTAAATTTAAAATCGGATTAAACTCGTGTAATTAACTGGCACTGTAGGCAATGATATGGCACTTTGCGTCAACTTTAATAATCCTTCTAAGGAGTGGGATGTACGTACTTGCAATGAAATAAAGAGTTCAAGTACTTGAACGTAAAAAATAAATTGAGAATTAAAGTAAAAGAAAAAGTGAAAAGGTTGGGGAACAACAGTGTAATTAACCTTACTATTAAAAATGATTATGTTTTTTTTTATTTATTTTTGTGGACTCAGTGAGCCGAATGGGCTATCAGCTTGTCCAATCAGCCCTTGTTATTTTAAAGGTGCCTCCGCACAGCAAATAGTTGCCCCCGCTCCGTTTGGTTCACGTTACGTAACATTACTGGTTATCTTAACATGACTAGTAATTTAACATCTGTTATTCAGATTACTACTAATACAACATTACTTTATTTGGTTCAGTACAATAATGTAATGCCGAATTACTGCGTATGTAAAATTATTTTGTTTGGTCCACCTCATATATGTTGATTCGATTAGACGATTCGGCTCATCGAACAGCTGGCAATCCAGCTCGCCGTTCGCGAGCTAGCTCGTGTTCGGCTCGAAATGAGCTCGAGATCGGCTCGCTCGTTTAGTAAACGAGCCGAACACGAGCTGGATTTTCCATCTCGTTTAATAAACGAGCCGAACACGAGCTAGGGTCAGCTCGCTCGTGTTCGGCTCGATAACAGCTCGATTACATTTATTTTATATTAATAAAAATTATATATATATATATATATAAAATTATATTTGTGTATAAAAAATACAGATTATTATTTTAAATTTTTTAGCCCAATTTGAAAAACAAAGCCCAACTTAGTTATAAAAAGGCCCACTTATATTTACAATTTTAACCGTTGGATCAAAATCTAACGGATAATATAACAATAGCTTTTAACTTTTCTTTTTTCTAACCCTACTCCCGCCTCTCTCTCTTTCTCTCTCCCCCACTCCCCCCTACGCCCGAAGACCCCCAGGCAGCGCCCTTTCGTCTTCGCCATTTCGCACCATCCCGGCAGCGCATTCTTTGCCGTTCGCATATCCCAATGGAACTCCGGCAGCGGCGCTTTCAGCAGATTTGTACTTCGTCTTCCATTGTTCTTCATCTTTTTTTTTTCTTTTTCTTATGATTTTTTTTAGCAGAATATAAGAGATTTTTTTTTTGAGCTTTTTAATTAGAATTTGATGTGATTTTTCTTACAAAAATATGGTAGATCTTATCCTGCTCAGTTATATATATATATATATATATAGAGTTTTGCTAGAATACTATCGGTAGTAAACCGAGCGGTTTACTACCGATTTGTTTTCGATGCTGGAGCTTCCAAATCGACGATCGGCACCGTTGAACATGATCTAGACCATTCAAACTATCTGAAAATCAAATTTCACGCTTTTTCGATATTGTTCTCTTGTCCATCAAGTGAACAGAAAATGAATGGCTGAAAATGAATATCCTATAAAAAGTGATGATAGAAGTCTTGTAATCAAAATCAAGAGTACATATCTTATTTTAAATAGTTCAAAAAATTTTCTAACAAAAATTTAGTTGATTTGGATTCTTCTATACCGTTAAACGAGCAAACACACCATATCGGCCATTAAAATTACAGATTTTGTAACCCTTTGATCGTTCGGTTAATGATATCAAAAAAGCATGAAATTTGATTTCTAGATAGTTTAATTGGTCTAGATCATGTTCAACGGTGCCGATCCTCAATTTGGAAGCTCCAGCATCGAAAACAAATCGGTAGTAAACGGGGCGGTTTACTACCGATAGTAGCCCAGTCAAGCTCTATATATATATATATATATATATATATATATATATATATATATATATATATATATATATATATATATATATATGAGAGAGAGAGAGAGAGTGGGTGAGTGGTCCACATTTGGACCACTCACGCGGTCCACGAGAACCAAGCTTTCTCATGGACCGTGTTTTTTTTAGGACGTGAGCCGCGATTTTGGGGAGAGGGTCCACCGTGGACTCTCTCTCACGCGGTCCACGAGGTCAGGATGATCTCGTGGACCGCGTGCTAAAAATGTTGTGAGCCGCGATTTTCATCCATGGGTTTCCGCGGACGGCACGCGGAAAACGAAAACTCGATTTTTTTTTCCAAAATCTGTAAAATAACTTTTCCAAAAAAAAATTTACGGACAACCAAACATCGGAGGTGTTTTACAGGGATCCAAACACACCCTAAGTAGCGACAATCGAGCCGACGAGCCGAAAACGACGAGCCGAAAACGAGCTAGCTCGAATAAATTGCGAGCCGATCACGAGCTGGACTTTTCGAGCTCGTCACGAACTCGAGCCGAACACGAGCTGACCTTGAACACTTTCGAGCCGATCTCGAGCTGGCTCTGGCTCGCTCGAGTTCGGCTCGTTGACAGCCCTAATCAGCTTGTCGAATCAGCCCTTGTTATTTTAAAGGTGCCTCCGCACAGCAAATAGTTGCCCCCGCTCCTTCATGGCCCGTTTGGTTCACGTTACGTAACATTACTGGTTATCTTAACATGACTAGTAATTTGACATCTGCTATTCAGATTACTACTAATACAACATTACTTTATTTGGTTCAGTACAATAATGTAATGCCGAATTACTGCATATGTAAAATTATTTTGTTTGGTCCACCTCATATATGTTGATTCGACGAGACGATTCGGCTCATCAAACAGGCGCATATAGCACAACCTATTAAAGATATCATAAGTGCTTGCCAACCCATTAAAGATATCATTATCCCTCCGCCATGAAGGGCATACGCCGCTGTTGATGCCAAAAATTAACACGCCATAAGATAGACGGACTGGACCACGCACGAGCCAAAGAAATAAGGACACGTGGTACACCAGGAGCCGACAACAAGACGCCTGAAGGTGGAGGGACTTTAGGCGGGAACGGTTGAGAAGTGGGCGTAACTTACGCGATCATGGGGTGTAACTTACGCGATCATGGGGCGTAACTTACGCGATCATGGCTATAGCACTACCCCCACTACCAAAACCGACTAATAATGTGGGCTATAAATAGTAATTTCGAAGCCTGCAATAGGGGTCTTTCTCTCCCCTGCGAACGAGAAGACCACTTCATTTTCAATACTTCTATTTTCAGCATTTACAGCTTTTCTAGGAGTAGTCTACATGTAATCTTTACCCTTCCAGCATTTACAGTTTTTTTTAGGAGTAGTCTTAATTGTACTTGTAACCCAGACTTCCCCACAATACAATGACTCGGTTCATTCAACCGAATTTTTGATCAGCCGAATACCCTGAATCTTCGGCTTTAATTAGTGAAGTGAGATAGAATCCGGTTGAGCCGATCCCTCCTCAACCGAATCGCTTGATATGATCGTGGCGCATTCGAGGGTCATTTCAGGAAGCTGTTTTACCTTTTCACACACATATCGAGAGGGTTTGGACCCGTTCAACTGTCCAGGAGTAGCGTGGGTCCCACCGGGCGTGCCAAAAACTATTGTGCTCTATTTTTCCTGGACCGTTGACCGAGTCCGGGCCTTTTCGATGTGTGTGCGAAAAGGTAAAACGACTTCTTAAAATGACCCTCGAGATTTGCGCTCTAAACTGTATCAAATGATTCGGCCGATGAGGGATCAGATCAGCCGAGTTCTGATAGCATACGAAATGTTGTATCGGCTGATGAGCCGAGCAAATGTGGATAAAAGAGAATAGTTAGGTCGGCTGACGAGCCGAATGGAAATTTTATATATATATATATATATATATATATATATATATATATATATATGTGTAGAGTCGGACTGTTTACAGGGACTAAATCTATCTTAAACTATTCCTAGAAAAAGCAGTAAATGCTGGAAAAGAAGATTACAATTGGACTACTCCTAGAAAACACAGGAAATAATGCAGGAATTGAAAATGGTCTTTTTTCCTTCAGTCCGACTCTAGATTTTTCTCGTCTTTTCGGCTCATCAGCCGACCCGAGTCTTTAGAGTGTTTTTCGAACTCGGCTGATCTGATCCCTCATCAGCCGAATCGTTTGATATAGTCTAGGGCGCAAAACTTCGAGGGTCATTTCAGGAAACTGTTTTACCTTTTCACACATATATCGAGAGAGTTCGGACTAGTCATCGGAGTATCAATCGATTAGATGCAGTTTTAGCCGCAATCACGGCTTCAAATGAAAATATTGCCCGAATTGGGCAATTTCTAGCACGGGCTGAGCAGCCATACCCAGGCCTTCCAGGGACTGTGGGCGGGCCGACGTTACAAAATTCGGCCACGCCAGCCATTGCACAGCCTCAGGCAGCACCGTTTCAGGCTGCCTACAGACCGGCAATTGCCAATGCTGGTCAGCAACCGGAGGTGGCATGGGGATTACCACCACCGTCGCCGTTGCCGGCGTATCAATCCGAAAATGGAGGGATAAGGCCTGGGGGGCAAGCCCCCAATGTAGTGCAAGGTGTGAATCCCGCGCCTCAAAATTACGGACTTCCTCCAGGGCCAAACCCGCTTCAGGCTCAGGCTTCTGTTCCCGTACCTGGGAACAATAATGAGTTATATACTCAAATTGAGGAAACGATCCGTAATACCTTTGGAGTGGGAGCTAGGCCGACAATGCGGCCCGTATTTCGCTCTCCTTATCCTGTCAATATTGATGCGGAGCATCTGTACCCAGCGAATTGGAAGATGCCCAAGTTTGATAAATTTTCTGGGGATGAGACCGAGAATACGGTCGAACATGTGGCTCGGTTCACGGCCCAGTGTAGGGAGGCCGCCGCTGACCTATTTTTGAAACTTCGTTTGTTTAACACGTCTTTGACTAAAACAGCGTTTACTTGGTATACCAGCTTGCTTGCCAATTCCGTCCGAGATTGGGACGAGTTGGAAAGAAAATTCCATGAACAATTTTACAGATCGGAGCCGAAATTATCGGTTGCTGATTTAGCACAATATCGACAAAAGTCGGGCAAATCGGTTGAGGAATATTTGAACCGATTCAAAACGGCAAGGAACCGTTGTTTTGTTAGAATGCCAGAGTCCGAGTTAGCCAAAATGGCGTTTAATGGTCTGCATTTTAAGATAAAGGACCATTTTGAAGATAAGTATTTTTCTAACTTATTTGATATGGGTGTTCGGGTTGCCCAATATGAGCAATTCCGGAAGGGAAATGAAGACGATCGGCTGCAATGGAGTCGATATAAAAATCAAAACAAAGGCAAGGAGAAATCCTTGATAGAAAAACTGTCGGCTCAAGAAGGCACGAGTCAATCGAGTGAAAGTGAAGAATCGGCCGATGAAGCGGAAGTGTATGCGGTTGAGATGATAAAGGGCCGACAACGGTAAGAGTGTTTTCTTTCAGCCGCCAAAGATCAGCGAGACTAAAGCTCGGGTCTCGGCTGACATCGGGTCGTGGATTTGGCATTAATAGTCTTCCGAACGTTCATTCGAAAGACTATTTGGGGGCATTGTTGATGCCAAAATTAGCGCGCCATAAAATAGACGGCCGGCTCACGTACGAGCCAAAGAAATAAGGACACGTGGTACGCCAGGAGCCGGCAACAAAGCGCCTGAAGGTGGAGAAACCTTAGGCGGGAACGGTTGAGGTGGAGAGATCTTAGGCGGGAACGGTTGAGAAGTGGGGCGTAACTTCCGCAATCATGGCTACAGCACTACCCCCACTACTAAAACCGACCAATAATGTGGGCTGATAAGTTATTACTATAAATAGTAATTTCGAACCCTGTAATAGTGGTCTCTCTCTCCCCTGCGAACGAGAAGACCGCTGTATTTTCAATACTTCTACTTTCAGCATTTACTGCTTTTCTAGGAGTAGTTTACATGTAATCTTTACCCTTCCAGCATTTACAGTTTTTCTTAGGAGTAGTCTTAATTGTACTTGTAACCCAGACTTCCCCACAATACAATGACTCGGTTCATTCAACCGAATCTTTGATCAGCCGAATACCCTAAATCTTCGGCTTTAATTAGTGAAGTGAGATAGAATCCGGTTGAGCTGATCCCTCCTCAACCGAATCGTTTGATATGATCGTGGCGCATTCGAGGGTCATTTCAGGAAGCTGTTTTACCTTTTCACACACATATCGAGAGGGTTTGGACCCGGCCAACGGTCCACGAAAACCAGCGCACCATAATTTTGAATGGTCGGTTCAAGAAGAGCCGAGCCAATCGAGTAAAAGTGAGAATCGGCTGATGAAGCCGAAGTGTATGCGCCTGAGATGGTAAAGAGCCGACAACCATATAAATATGCTTTCTTTAAGCCGACCAAGACCAGCAAGACTAAAGCTCGGATCTCGGCTGTCATTAGGTCGTTGATTTGGCACCAATAGTCATCCGAATATTCATTCGAAAGACTATTGGGGGGGCATTGTTGATGCCAAAAATTAACGCGCCATAAGATAGACGGACTGGACCACGCACGAGCCAAAGAAATAAGGACACGTGGTACACCAGGAGCCGACAACAAGATGCCTGAAGGTGGAGGGTCTTTAGGCGGAAACGGTTGAGAAGTGGGGCGTAACTTACGCGATCATGGGGTGCGGTCAACGGTCCAGGAAAAACAGAGCACAACAGCCGCATATATAGCACATCATTAGTAACTAGTATAATAACCCACGTGATGCGGTGGACAGATATTTTGCTAAGTTGTAAAGAATATAAAGAATTTTTTATAGGATTGCTTAATATGCTTATTATTATTTTTTTATACAACAATCAATAGTAGAACCATTAATATATTTGTGTATATGAATTCTCTAATTCTTTTATCTCTTATATATTCAGATAGCATAGAGTAGGAGAAACAACTAATCTTTTTTTTTTATAGGTATCGCGCAAAGTAGGACTTACAAATTCAGAACCCAATAGTCGTAGAACAATCGCTGAAGCTAAGAGATGCCTGAGTTAAAAAGATTAAAATTACTTTTTTTAAAATATATATACGGTAGATAATTCGAAGTAAACAAACCAGTGAAATTAGAAGAGCAGTTGCAGCTAGGTGGAATCAGATGAAAAACTAGCGAAATCAGTAGAATCCAAGGAACCGTCGCAGCCAAATGGAACCAAAGGTCTTCTTAGAGAACCAGATGACCGTGGAAGCATAGCAAAAGATGATGGATGTCTTAATATATAGATATTTACAGAGAGGAAAAAAGGTATAGAATAATTCTAGTAATAAATAGGGACACAAAATCGAAGCATCAAAAGGACTGCAAAATCAAAGCAGCGAAAAGACCGGAAGCGATAATGAATCGGATACATTTTTTTTCATTAGGAAGGGAATCAATAGATGGGGCGGTAACAAAAACTCCGAGGATGGAAGAAGGAGGGGCAATGTACCAGGCCAAATTTTCATCCCGAGGGAGCACGCTCCGAACGAAGCGACAATAAATGAAGAGAACTAGTTCAACGATGAGATGAGGAACTAGTTTATGGTAGTGGCAACAAACGAAGCGAATCGGTCCAACGATGAGATTGTTGGATTATGTAAAGCCATGTTCCTTGTCGATATCATGGTGAAAATGTCGAAAATTTGAGGTTTCTGGATGTTGCGTACCGGAACTTAAAATTTAGAGTACCGGTACTATTGAGTACCGCAGCAGTTCCTCAAAATCCGAAGGCTGAAAAAACTATTTTTTGTACTATGTAACGGTACGTGACTTGAGTACCAGAACAACCAGTATGGGTACGCGAATTGAGTTCGGGTACTGATTCTCTGCTTTTGTATTATGTACCGGTACGCAACTTTGAGTACCGGTACATAGTTCCGCAACGAGTTGGATATGCTAAATTTGACTCTAATTGGATCTAATCTTGTTCCAAAAGATTAGAGATGGTCCAGGATCACTTTAAAGAGGATTCCTAAAATGATATCGACGGCTAGATGTAAATCAGAGACTTGGATGGACGGTGGAGATCGTTTACTACTAGAATTGGGATTTTAGAGTTATATTAACTCTTGCAATTAATCTTTTAGATGGTGAGCTTCATTGTAAACACCCTAATTGAGAGAAAAACGTGTAGAGCTCCTGAGAGAGAGTTTCTTATAATCCAATCTACTCCTTGTACTTTTGTGCCGTGGATTAATTGAAGAATGCATTGAGGTAGTCTTGCCCGTGGACGTAGGTCGACTCATCGTTGGCTTGAACCACGTAAATATTGTGTTCTTGTGTTCTCTCGTTCCTTTTATTGCTTTATTATTCTCGTTCTTATTTTCATGATCGTTCTCGTCTTTGTCATCTACGAAAGATCTTGTTTCTACTGCGCTCGTGTGCTGTGTGGGTTTGAGGTGTGCTCGGTAACCCCACGACCGGTCCCTTTAATTGGTATCAAAGTGTTTGGTTCTTTGTAGTTCGTTGATGGTGAAACGATGGCGGGAAAAGTTACAACGATGAAGTATGAGGTTTTTCGGTTTGATGGTGTTGATGCCAAAATTAGCGCGCCATAAAATAGACGGCCGGCTCACGTACGAGCCAAAGAAATAAGGACACGTGGTACGCCAGGAGCCGACAACAAGGCGCCAGAAGGTGGAGAAACCTTAGGCGGGAACGGTTGAGGTGGAGAGATCTTAGGCGGGAACGGTTGAGAAGTGGGGCGTAACTTCCACAATCATGGCTACAGCACTACCCCCACTACTAAAATCGATCAATAATGTGGGCTAATAAGTTATTACTATAAATAGTAATTTCGAAGCCTGTAATAGAGGTCTTTCTCTCCCCTGCGAACGAGAAGACCACTGCATTTTCAATACTTCTACTTTCAGCATTTAAAGCTTTTCTAGGAGTAGTTTACATGTAATCTTTACCCTTCTAGCATTTACAGTTTTTCTTAGGAGTAGTCTTAATTGTACTTGTAACCCAGAATTACCCACAATACAATGACTCGGTTCATTCAACCGAATCTTTGATCAGCCGAATATCCTGAATCTTCGGCTTTAATTAGTGAAGTGAGATAGAATCCAGTTGAGCCGATCCCTCCTCAACCGAATCGTTTGATATGATCGTGGCGCATTCGAGGGTCATTTCAGGAAGCTGTTTTACCTTTTCACACACATATCGAGAGGGTTTGGACCCGGCCAACGGTCCAGGAAAAACAGCGCACAACAATTTTTGGCACGCCCGGTGGGACCTTTTTCCTAAGGTATATTTTGTTTATTTTTCTTAGATTATGGCGGATGATAATGCTATGAACCTCCGCAACCGTGTCGTTCCTCGAACGTCAGGGAATGACCAAGCCAATAATACTGAGAATGCGAATGAGCACTAAGCAGTATTACCGGCAGAGGTGGAAACTAGTGGTCAGTCAGACCACCAGGAGCCGAGTTTGGCTCAAGCCTTGGGACAGATGACTCGCGTCCTACAAGTTTTGGACCAAAATAGTCATCGGAGTACCAATCGATTGGATGCAGTTTTAGCTGCAATCACGGCTTCAAATGAAAATATTGTCCGAATTGGGCAATTTTTAGCACGGGCTGAGCAGCCATACCCCAGGCCTTCCAGGCCTGTAGGCGGGCCGACGTTACAAAATCCGGCCACGCCAGCCATTGCACAGCCTCAGGCAGCACCATTTCAGGCTGCCTACAGACCGGCAATTACCAATGCTGGTCAGCAGCCGGAGGTGGCATGGGGATTACCACCACCGTTGCCGTTGCCGGCGTATCAATCCGAAAACGGAGGGGTAAGGCCTGGGGGGCAAGCCCCCAATGTGGTGCAAGGTGTGAATCCCGCGTCTCAAAATTACGGACTTCCTCCAGGGCCGAACCCGCTTCAGGCTCGGGCTGATGTTCCCGTACCTGGGAACAATAATGAGTTATATACTCAAATTGAGGAAGCGATCCGTAATACCTTTGGAGTGGGAGCTAGGCCGACAATGCGGCCCGTATTTCGCTCTCCTTATCCTGTCAATATTGATGCGGAGCATTTGTACCCAGCGAATTGGAAGATGCCCAAGTTTGATAAATTTCTGGGGATGAGACCGAGAATACGGTCGAACATGTGGCGCGGTTAACGGCCCAGTGTAGGGAGGCCGCCGCTGACCCATTTTTGAAACTTCGTTTGTTTAACACGTCTTTGACTAAAACAGCGTTTACTTGGTATACCAGCTTGCCTGCCAATTCCGTCCGAGATTGGGACGAGTTGGAAAGAAAATTCCATGAACAATTTTACAGATCGGAGCCGAAATTATCGGTTGTTGATTTAGCACAATATCGAAAAAAATCGGGCGAATCGGTTGAGGAATATTTGAACCGATTCAAAACGGCAAGGAACCGATGTTTTGTTAGAATGCCAGAGTTCGAGTTCGCCAAAATGGCGTTTAATGGTCTGCATTTTAAGATAAAGGACCATTTTGAAGATAAGTATTTTTCTAACTTATTTGATATGGGTGTTCGGGTTGCCCAATATGAGCAATTCCGGAAAGGAAATGAAGACGATCGGCTGCAATGGAGCCGATATAAAAATCAAAACAAAGGCAAGGAGAAATCCTTGATAGAAGAACTGTCGGCGCAAGAAGGGCCGAGTCAATCGAGTGAAAGTGAAGAATCGGCCGATGAAGCCGAAGTGTATGCGGCTGAGATGATAAAGGGCCGACAATGGTAAGAGTGTTTTCTTTCAGCCGGCAAAGACCAGTGAGACTAAAGCTCGGGTCTCGGCTGACATCGGGCCGTGGATTTGGCATTAATAGTCTTCCGAACGTTCATTCGAAAGACTATTGGGGGGCATTGTTGATGCCAAAATTAGCGCGCCATAAAATAGACGGCCGGCTCACGTACGAGCCAAAGAAATAAGGACACGTGGTACGCCAGGAGCCGACAACAAGGCACTTGAAGGTGGAGAAACCTTAGGCGGGAACGGTTGAGGTGGAGAGATCTTAGGCGGGAACGGTTGAGAAGTAGGGCGTAATTTCCGCAATCATGGCTACAGCACTACCCCCACTACTAAAACCGACCAATAATGTGGGCTGATAAGTTATTACTATAAATAGTAATTTCGAAGCTTGTAATAGAGGTCTTTCTCTCCCCTACGAACGAGAAGACCACAGCATTTTCAATACTTCTATTTTATGCATTTATCGTTTTTCTAGGAGTAGTCTACTTGTAATTTTTCTTCTTTCCTGCACTTACTGCTTTTTTCTAGGAGTAGATTAGAGTAGAGTTCCCTCTGTAAACAATCCAATTTTATATATGAATTTTCATTCGGCTCATCAGCCGACCAAACTGCCGTGTGTGCTCGTCTTTTCGGCTCATCAGCCGACCCGAGTCTTTGGAGTATTTTTCGAACTCGGCTGATCCGATCCCTCATCAGCTGAATCATTTGATATAGTCTAGGGCGCAAAACTTCGAGGGTCATTTCAGGAAACTATTTTACCTTTTCACACATATATCGAGAGAGTTCGGACCCGGTCAACGATCCAGGAAAAAAAGAGCACAACAGATGGAACGAATTTTGCGTTGTGGAAACTGAGGATGCAAGCAGTCTTGATTAAAGATGCTTGTGAGATCGCCCTGCAAGGAAAGGAGAAAAAGCCCGAATGTCACGCCCCGGTTTACCTCTTCCCAGGCACATGACAAGATCCGCCGCATACACAGTATCTCTACCATGTATACGAAGCGAAAACAACAACAATCACACAGAGCAAAAGGTATCAACAGAGCTGCTATATAAATATATCAAAGGATCACTGTACATACATACATCATCCACAACTATAATATACAACACTGATAATATCCAACTCACTGTATGTACAGACTCATAGCCATCTACCAAAATAGGGTATACCTCTAGCCAAGTATCCGGGGATCAACTCTACCCGACGGTCCCCTTTCCGCGCTCAGTATGCACAACTTGGGAAGAAGACTCTGCAAAAAGGTGTCAACAACGGGTGTGAGAACTACTATCAAACAAGTAGTCCTCAGTGGGTACCGCCACCAGCTTCAGCGGTCTGCCCACTAAGTCCTCAATCTCAAGAAATATATAGAGCAATAAAGAAAGTAGGAGATAAACTACCACTACTATGCACAATGCTCAACTGTCAACATGAATACCAATGAACTGAACATATCAAATGAGGACTATCACGAATCCATAATGCCATACAACATAATACAATACCTGTGGCCTGATCATGCCCTACCCGTAGGGAGCAAGCTAGTACAGGATAATCCGTCTGTCCCTAGCCCTTCGTACAATCCCTCTGTACGAAAAAAACCCAACTCCGGAGCGGTACTCGTGGGAGCGACCCAACCGAGTATAGTAACACATATCAGCGCCAAGCACCCACAGGTATATGATCGACACGACTGGGTCAACTGATCTCACAAAAGGAAACACGTGCCCTCGGCACCTCAAAGGATAATCAACAACAAGTATGACCCAATCAATGCTCCAGTGCTCTCAAACAATCTCAACTCTACCGCAAAGAGGAGGTACAAAATAACATAGCACGAACCACAACATGATCACCTACACTAGTATGTACAACTACTGGTACAAGGGATATCAACAGGATAGGTGTAGGTTAAATCATGCATCAAGAATATAAAGGAAATCAAGCATGCTCATATATATATCATTAGCATATCATGCACATGCAAATCTCAACCTAACAGGTCATATCTAACATAATCTCAGCATGTTATGTTATCATTATCCCAATAGTATCACACTATCATAATCCAATATCATCATATCATGCTAACATAATCCAACACTATATATCATGCTAACATGAGAGTAAACACATAGGAGGAAGTCCACTGAATCTGGCAAACATCAACCCACCTCAAGAGCTAATCCAACCACGATGGGGAACAACAATAGCCTCAGATCCAACCCTCCAAGATATACCAAACTCGAGCAGTACTCCGATCTGAATATCTCTCCAAAAGGCTGCTAACTCCGACAGAACAACAGCTCAGAACCAGATCAGAACAACAGTAGAGGAGAACAAGCTAGATCACAAACTAATGCCAACACATGGCCCTTATTCTAGCTTTCTCTCTCTAGAAATGGAAATCACGAAGTGGAGATGAGCTAAAACAACCAGGGACTCACCTATTTATAGGCTCCCAAAAACTCCACTTTCGGGCGCCCGAATCCAACTTTCGGGCGTCCGGAAATCCAAAACGCCAGGTGTCAACAGGCGGCCAGTCGGTCGGCGGTGGTCGGCAGGCGGTGGGGCGGCAGGTCTCCGACGGTCGACACGTGGCTCTCCTCGTCATCTACTCAATCCGGATCCACATCTGGGCGTTCGGTTCCTGCGTCCAGATCCGAAACTCGTCAGCCACTTCCGGACCATCCGAAACGTACACTGGCTCCGGAACATTCGGGCGTCCACTTCACAAGTTCCGGGCGCCCGAATTTCTCCGAGTCCAGAAACCCTCGAAAGCCAAATATTACATTCTCCCCTCCTTAAATAGTTTCTTCCTCGAAACTAAAGCAAAGTACTCACCTCAAGATGCAAACAAGTGGGGATAAGACCTCTGCATGACAGTCTCCAACTCCCAAGTCGCCTCTCTATCATCATGAAAATCCCACTGTACCTTGACATAAGGTATGACCCGATTATGCAATTCCCTCGTCTCACGAGCGAGAATCCGTATCGGTCGCTCCTCGTAATGCAAATCCTCCGTCAGCTCCAGTGGAGTAAAATCTATCACATGGGAAGGATCATGCATGTATCTCCTCAGAACAGATACATGAAAGACATCGTGCACTCCTGATAATCGAGGCAGAAGGGCTATCCGATAAGCCACGGGTCCTACTCTTTCCAAGATCTCAAAAGGACCAATAAATCGCGGAGTAAGCTTTCTGCGAATCCCAAATCTCCGTATGCCCTTCGATGGTGAGACCTTCAAGAAAACATGATCACCAACTTGGAATTCTAGATCCCGTCTTCGAGTATCGGAGTAACTCTTTTGCCTGCTCTGGGCTGTCTCAATATGTCGCCGTATCACTTTAACTTTTTCCTCAGCTTCAAGCAATAGGTCTGGACCCAATGTCTTCCTTTCACCAACATCATCCCAAAACAAAGGTGATCGATATTTGCGTCCATACAATGCTTCAAACGAAGCCATTTTAATGCTCGCTTGATAGCTATTGTTGTACGCAAACTCTACCAATCTCAGATGTCGATCCCATCCTCCACCAAAATCCAAGACACAAGCTCTCAGCATATCCTCAAGTGTCTGAATAGTACGCTCGGACTGACCATTAGTCTGAGGATGAAAAGCAGTGCTAAAATGAAGCTGAGTCCCCAAAGCTGTCTGTAAACTCCTCCAGAAATGAGAGACAAATCTCGGGTCTCTATCAGATACTATTGAGATTGGCACTCCATGCAATCTCAATATCTCATCCAAATAAAGCTGCGCAAGTCGCTCACGTGACCAAGTAATCTGCATAGGCAGAAAATGAGCAGACTTCGTCAGCCTATCCACAATCACCCATATAGCATCATAGCCGCTCGAAGTCCTCGGCAATCCTACGACGAAATCCATCGTGATGTGATCCCACTTCCATTCAGGTATTGGAAGGCTCTGTAGCTTACCAGCTGGTACTCGATGTTCAGCCTTAACTTGCTGACATGTTAAACATTGAGCCACAGCCCTTCCAATATCCCGTTTCATGCCATTCCACCAGAAGTGAGTCTTCAGATCCTGGTACATCTTAGTCCCTCCAGGATGTACGGAATAAGGAGAATAATGTGCTTCCTTCAATATCTCCTCTCGAATCTCCAGATCCGCTGGTACACATAGACGTCCTCTATAACGAAGAACTTCAGAATCATCACAAGTAAAACCTTCAAGATCACCACTCCTCAGTTGATCTCGAATTTTCATTAAGTAAGGATCAACACTCTGTTTCTCTCGAATCCTATCTAACAGAGTGGGCTGTATGACCAAGGTCATCAGTCTCGCCGTCATTCCAGGAGTAACCACTTCAAGAGATAACCTCCGCATCTCCTCAATTAGGACAGGCTGTTGAGTGATACTCATACTCAAAGTCGCCACAGCCTTCCTACTCAAAGCATCGGCTACAACATTAGCCTTGCCAGGATGATACATAATAGAGATGTCATAATCCTTCAGTAGCTCTAACCATCTCCGTTGCCGTAGATTCAACTCCTTCTGTGTAAACAGATACTTGAGGCTCTTGTGATCTGTATAAACTTCACAATGCTCTCCATAGAGGTAGTGGCGCCATAGCTTCAGAGCAAAGACTACCGCCGCTAACTCCAAATCATGAGTGGGGTAGTTCTTCTTATACTCCTTTAGTTGTCTTGAAACATACGCAATCACTTTACCATGTTGCATCAGCATGCATCCCAGGCCACTCAGAGAAGCATCACTATAGATGACAAATCCTTCGCCCATCACTGGTAGTGCAAGAATAGGGGCTGTCATTAACCTCTGTTTAAGCTCATCAAAGCATTCTTGGCACTCATCACTCCAAACATACTTAACCCCTTTTTTGGTTAACCGAGTGAGTGGCGTAGAGAGTTTCGCAAAACTCTCCACAAATCGTCGATAATAACCGGCTAAGCCAAGAAAACTCCGCACCTCAGATATGGTCGTCGGTCTAGGCCAATCACGAATCGCCTCAATCTTCTTAGGATCAACAACTACTCCCGAAGCTGAAATCACATGGCCTAAGAAGGCTACCTCTCTCAACCAGAACTCACACTTCTTCAGCTTTGCATACAACTTCTTTTCTCTCAAGAGTTGCAGCACTAATCTCAGATGCTGTTGAGTGATACTCATACTCAAAGTCGCCACAGCCTTCCTACTCAAAGCATCGGCTACAACATTAGCCTTGCCAGGATGATACATAATAGAGATGTCATAATCCTTCAGTAGCTCTAACCATCTCCGTTGCCGTAGATTCAACTCCTTTTGTGTAAACAGATACTTGAGGCTCTTGTGATCTGTATAAACTTCACAATGCTCTCCATAGAGGTAGTGGCGCCATAGCTTCAGAGCAAAGACTACCGCCGCTAACTCCAAATCATGAGTGGGGTAGTTCTTCTTATACTCCTTTAGTTGCCTTGAAGCATACGCAATCACTTTACCATGTTGCATCAGCACGCATCCCAGGCCACTTAGAGAAGCATCACTATAGATGACAAATCCTTCGCCCAACACTGGTAGTGCAAGAATAGGGGCTGTCATTAACCTCTGTTTAAGCTCATCAAAGCATTCTTGACACTCATCACTCCAAACATACTTAACCCCTTTTCTGGTTAACCGAGTGAGTGGCGTAGAGAGTTTCGCAAAACTCTCCACAAATCGTCGATAATACCCGGCTAAGCCAAGAAAACTCCGCACCTCAGATATGGTCGTCGGTCTAGGCCAATCACGAATCGCCTCAATCTTCTTAGGATCAACAACTACTCCCGAAGCTGAAATCACATGGCCTAAGAAGGCTACCTCTCTCAACCAGAACTCACACTTCTTCAGCTTTGCATACAACTTCTTTTCTCTCAAGAGTTGCAGCACTAATCTCAGATGCTCCTCATGCTCCGCATCACTACGGGAGTAAATCAAGATGTCATCAATGAAGACTACCACAAACTTGTCCAAGAAAGACTTAAAGACTCGGTTCATCATATCCATAAATGCAGCAGGGGCATTCGTCAAACCAAAAGGCATGACAGTAAACTCATAATGCCCATACTGAGTTCTAAAAGCTGTCTTAAAAATATCCTCGGCCTTCACCTTCAACTGGTGGTAACCGGACTGAAGATCAATCTTAGAAAAGACACACGCTCCCTGTAATTGATCAAATAAATCATCGATACGTGGGAGGGGGTATCTATTCTTGATGGCCACTTTGTTTAATTCCCGATAATCCACACACAACCTAAGTGAACCATCCTTCTTCTTCACAAACAGCATCCCCAAGGCGACATGCTAGGTCTGATAAAACCTTTATCCATAAGATCCTACAGTTGCGCCTTCAACTCTCTCAATTCAGCTGGTGCCATTCTATAGGGTGTCTTCGAGAGTGGCGCGGTTCCTGGTACCACATCAATCACGAATTCAATCTCCCTATCAGGAGGCATCGAGGATAGTTCAGAAGGAAATACATCCGAAAACTCACGGACAATAGGAATATCCTCGAGTCCTGGTACAACAGTGGGCACCTCAATCACTGTTGCAAAATAGGCCATACATCCTCTACTCAATATCTGTCTGGCCTTAGAAGAAGATATCGTCACTGCGAACAGTGAACTTCTACAGCCTTCATAAATGAACTCCTCATGTCCAGGCTCACGAAAGATCACCGTCTTGGTTCCACAATCGATCGTAGCAAAGTATCAAGATAACCAATCCATGCCTAAGATTATATCAAAATTCTGCAGCTGTCTTAATACCAATAAATTGGCAGGCATGATCCAAGGCCCTACTTGCACAGGACATCCCAAACAACCCTGCGTCACCTGCAAGCTATGGTCGGGTACCCGCACCTCCTGTGTCTGGGGTAACGACCCTATCTCTAAATCATGATGCAATACAAATGCCCTACTAACAAAGGAATGCGATGCACCAGTATCGAATAAAGTACGCGATCTAATGCCACAAATCAAAACAATACCTGCCACCACTCGATCAGCTATCGAGGTGTCCTCAATCTGAGCGGCATAGACTCGACCGCTCGCCGGTGGCTGGCGTCGATCCAGCTGTCGTGACATAGAATATCGATCCTGAGTAAACACCGGGGAAGCTCCAGAATACTGTGGTGGGGAGAAAGGTACAGACGCCATAGATGGGGCTGCTACAAGTCTGGGACAAGCCCTCCTAATGTGTTCCGGCTGTCCACACTCATAATATCGACCCTTTCGCCGATCACAGAGATAAAACCAAATGAGGTCCTCCACAAATCACACATCGGGGAGATCCCTTCTGCTGCTGTCGCTGCTGGCGAAATCCTCCAGACTGCTGGTGACTAGAAGATCCACGTCCCTAGAAACGCGATCGCTGGGGAGGTCTAGGTGGCCGTCTGCTACTCGACTGCCCTCCATCATCAGGTGCTGGGCGTTTCCTCTCCTGACCCTGAGTTGGGTCCACAAGCTGCCCCTTCGTCACAAATATCCCTCGCTCTACCCATAGAGACTGCTCAATAGTAGCATCCAAGGTCTGAAGTCTCTGCGAGTTGTCAAATGGAAATATCTCGGGTCTCAAACCCTTCTCATACAGATAAACCTTCTGTATCTCATCTCTCGCTGCTGAAGGAATACAATTGAGTAATCTCGTAAACTCCCTCGCATACTCCTGCACTGAACGATTCCCCTGCTTCAGATTCTTCAAATCTTCCTCTATCTTCATCTTCACACTACTGGAAAAGTATGCTCCATACATAATCCCCCGAAACTCGCTCCAAGTCATCTGTAGAGGATTCAGGGACCTATGGTCACGGGTCCTCCTCCACCAGACATGAGCATCACCAGATAGACAATGAACTGCCATATGCACTTGCTCCCGTGCTGGCACGAACAGATCCTCAAACAACTTCTCCATCTCGCAAATCCAAGCTTCTACCACCCAAGGTTCTATACTACTACCATTGAATCGGGGTGGATCAAACCTACAGAAGCGAGCCAATCTATCCGCCATCCGCTCCTGCTCCTCTTCAGAAAGTGCTTGACTAGGCTGAGTACTTCCTTCTTTGGGTTGAGATGTAGTTGGAGAAGTCGCGCCTGAGGTTCCATAGCTCGAGGCGTATTATTCTGCTGCTGGGAGAAAGCGTTGCACATCTTTTGTAATAAAACACTCTGCTGCCTTCCTACTGTAGCTATGTCTGCTAGCTGCCCCTGCAGATCGGGCCGTTCATTAGGTCCCGTCTGCTCAGGTATTTCTGAAGGCGTCGGATGTGCTCGCGTCGACGGTCGTCGAGGAGGCATAGTAATAACCTGCAACAGAATACCCGATTAGGACCACAAACAATCTCACGACCCAATCTAGCGAAAGTCTAGAAGGACACTTCTTTTCTTCTCATATTATTATGTCGTCTGCAGCCAACGTAATTCATCCGATAAGAGAAGGCATAATCCCTCAATCACTCTTCCTACACAAGGAAGGATTCAAAACCCAATTTTTGACTTTCGCGGTCAATCACGTCTCTCTCGTCATTCTTAGGTCTGTTATCTTAGGTTTCCTAGGCCCTCTTGACCTATTCCTAAGCTCTGATACCAACTTAATCTGTCACGCCCCGGTTTACCTCTTCCCAGGCACATGACAAGATCCGCCGCATACACAGTATCTCTACTATGTATACGAAGCGAAAACAACAACAATCACACAGAGCTAAAGGTATCAACAGAGCTGCTATATAAATATATCAAAGGATCACTGTACATACATACATCATCCACAACTATAATATACAACACTGATAATATCCAACTCACTGTATGTACAGACTCATAGCCATCTACCAAAATGGGGTATACCTCTAGCCAAGTATCCGGGGATCAACTCTACCCGACGGTCTCCTTTCCGCGCTCAGTATGCACAACTGGGGAAGAAGACTCTGCAAAAAGGTGTCAACAACGGGTGTGAGAACTACTATCAAACAAGTAGTCCTCAGTGGGTACCGCCACCAGCCTCAGTGGTCTGCCCACTAAGTCCTCAATCTCAAGAAATATATAGAGCAATAAAGAAAGTAGGAGATAAACTACCACTACTATGCACAATGCTCAACTGTCAACATGAATACCAATGAACTGAACATATCAAATGAGGACTATCACGAATCCATAATGCCATACAACACAATACAATACCTGTGGCCTGATCATGCTCTACCCGTAGGGAGCCAGCTAGTACAGGATAATCCGTCTGTCCCTAGCCCTTCGTACAATCCCTCTGTACAGAAAAAATCCAACTCCGAAGCGGTACTCGTGGGAGCGACCCAACCGAGTATAGTAACACATATCAGCGCCAAGCTCCCACAGGTATATAATCGACATGACTGGGTCAACTGATCTCACAAAAGGAAACACGTGCCCTCGACACCTCAAAGGATAATCAACAACAAGTATGACCCAATCAATGCTCCAGTGCTCTCAAACAATCTCAACTCTACCACGAAGAGGAGGTACAAAATAATATAGCACGAGCCACAACATGATCACCTACACTAGTATGTACAACAACTGGTACAAGGGATATCAACATGATAGGTGTAGGTCAAATCATGCATCAAGGATATAAGGGAAATCAAGCATGCTCATATATATATCATTAGCATATCATGCACATGCAAATCTCAACCTAACAGGTCATATCTAACATAATCTCAGCATGTTATGTTATCATAATCCCAATAGTATCACACTATCATAATCCAATATCATCATATCATGCTAACATAATCCAACACTATCATATCATGCTAACATGAGAGTAAACACATAGGAGGAAGTCCACTGAATCTGACAAACATCAACCCACCTCAAGAGCTAATCCAACCACGGTGGGGAACAACAATAGCCTCAGATCCAACCCTCCAAGATATACCAAACTCGAGCAGTACTCCGATCTGAATATCCCTCCAAAAGGCTGCTAACTCCGACAGAACAACAGCTCAGAACCAGATCAGAACAACAGTAGAGGAGAACAAGCTAGATCACAAACTAATGCCAACACATGGCCCTTATTCTAGCTTTCTCTCTCTAGAAACGAAAATCACGAAGTGGAGATGAGCTAAAACAACCAGGGACTCACCTATTTATAGGCTCCCAAAAACTCCACTTTCGGGCGCCCGAATCCAACTTCCGGGCGTCCGGAAATCCAAAACGCCAGGTGTCAACAGGTGGCCAGTCAGTCGGCGGTGGTCGGCAGGCGGTGGGGCGGCAGGTCTCCGACGGTCGACACGTGTCCATCGACACGACACGTGGCTCTCCACGTCATCTACTCAATCCGGATCCACATCTGGGCGTCCGGTTCCTGCGTCCAGATCCGAAACTCGTCAGCCACTTCCGGACCATCCGAAACGTACATTCGGGCGTCCACTTCACAAGTTCCGGGCGCCCGAATTTCTCCGAGTCCAGAAACCCTCGAAAGCCAAATATTACACCGAAGGGATGACGAATAAGCAATTTGGAGAGAAAGATAAGATGGCTTTGGCAAACCTATATTTGGCACTAGATGATTTGGTGCTATTCAATGTGGAGACCGAGACTACTGCAAAAGAAATTAGGAATAAATTGAAAAATCTCTATGAAGGAAAGTCACTGGTGAACAAAATCTTCTTGAGGCGGCTATTAGACAATTTAAAGATAAAGGACGGGGCACCGGTACAAGAGCATCTAAGTTTATTTAACTCTATCGTGAGCAAGCTCGCGGCCCTTGATGTGAGAATCGATGAAGAAGAAAATGCAAGTATTTTACTTTGTTCGATGCCGAAATCTTGGGATAATTTGATTATGAACTTGAGCCATGTTGAAACCCTTAAGACGGAGTCGATTTTTGCGTCGTTGCTTACCGAGGAGATGAGGAAGAAGTCTAGCCAAGGAAGCTCTTCGAGGGAGGCTATGATAGCACGGGAAAAACTCTTCGAGAGGGAGCGTGGTGATCGAGGGAGGTTAAGATCAAAGTCCAACGGCAAAAGAAAAGTAAAGTACTGGAATTGTCGAAAGACGGGGCACGTGAAGAAGGATTGTCGGGTTAAAGGAGTTGATGGTAAATCCGATTCAAGCAACTTCCAAGGTAACATAGCCAAAGCATATGCTAAGTTGGCTAGTTCAGAGGACGGAGATGCATTGTTCGCATTGGATAGATCTGACCTTATTTATCATTGGATCTTGGATTCGAAAGCGTCGTTCCACATGACTCCTTATAGGGAGTGGTTTCATACTTACAAGCTATAAGATGGTGGAGTTATCTATTTGGGTGACAACATGGCATGTCCGGTGGTTGGAGTGGGAGACGTTCGGATCAAGATGTTTGATGGTGTTATTCGGACAGTTTCTAATGTTCGGCATGTTCCTGTACTTCGAAAAAGTCTTCTATTACTTGGAATGTATTGCAAACAAGGGCTTAGATTCGTCGGCGAGAAGGATTACTTAAAGGAATGTTAAGTATATTTGGTGTTGATAAAAGGAGAGCAAGTAGGTGGCCTCTATAGATTGGTGGGCGAGACCCAAGCGGGAGAAGCAGTTGTTGCAAGCGCGAAGGTGGAGTCTCCGATGGTGTGGCATCGCCATTTGGGACACATGAGCAAGCGCGGATTGCAGGTATTGTCTAATCGTGAACTTCTTGTAGGTTACAAGTCTGCGCCATTGGATTCTGTGAAGATTGCATCTACGGCAAGCAACAGAGGTTATCATTTTCTCTATCACATCAACGAAGTAAGTCGCATCTCAAGTTGATTCATTTGGATACTTGGGAGTCGCCCAATATTTCGTTGCGCAGGTGTTCTTACTTTGTTCCCTTTATTGATAATTATTCTCGGAAGGCTTGGATGTATATCCTAAAGTAGAAGTCCGATGTGTTTGAAACTTTTAAGAAGTTCAAAACTCTTGTGGAGAATGAAAATGGCTTAAAAATTAAGTGCCTATGTTCTGATAACGGATGGGAGTATTATTCAAGAGAATTTGATGAGTTTTGTAGTGAACATAGAATTAAGCGGTACCTTATGATACCCAGTACATCGCAACAAAACGGTGTAGCGGAGAGGTTAAATAGAACACTCATGGAGAGGGCCCGAAGCATGTTGAGTATTTCAAAATTCGACAAGAGATTTTGGGCGGAAGCCGTGAGCACGGTTTGTTATTTGATCAATCGAGCGCCGACAAAATCACTTGGTCTAGAAATTTCTGAAGAAGTCTGAAGCGGCAAGCCTATTGACTACTCCTATCTTCGTGTCTTTGGATGTGATGCTTATGCCTGGATACCGAAGGAGAAGATATCAAAATTGGATAGAAACTCTCGGAGGTGCGTATTTCTCGGCTACGCAAAAGGTGTTAGCGGGTATCGATTGTGGGACCCTACTACTCACAAGATTGTCGTAAGCCGTGACGTTGTCTTCAATGAAGGGTCCTTTCAAGGTACCAAGGAAAAGCAAGATGATGATGTTATGGTTCCAATTGAGCTCTTTGAAGCACGCGATGAGGTGCAAGTTGAGCAAGCACAACAAGACGACGAGGTGGTTGATAATATGAACCAGACTTAAAATCTCCACAATCATCTGAAGATACAAATTCACCGATGGAGCCACCAGCGGATTTCGGGTGTCCTAAGAGGGTCATTAGACCTCCCACGAGGTATGATGACTATATCACTTCATTTACTCCTTCTGCTAATTATGTTAGTGCATATGTTGCGTTGGCGGAGGAAGATGAGTCGACTTTATATAAGGAGACTTGTGAGTCGACCGATGCTGGAAAGTGGCAATGCGCTATGAAGGAGGAGATGGAGTCACTTCAGAAGAACAGGACTTAGAAACTTATTGATTTGCCAAAGGGAAGGAACATGATTGGATGCCGGTGGTTGTTTAAAGTGAAAAAGGATGCGGATGGGAATGTAGAGAGGTTCAAGGCAAGGTTGGTGGTGAAGGTTTATACTCAGAAGCCGGGGATCGACTTCGATGATATCTTCTCACCGGTAGTTCGTCTTACCACTATTCGGGTCATTTTGGCGATAGCGACGGTCATGGATTTAGAGCTCGAGCAGATGGATGTAAAGACGGCATTCTTGCATGGTGACCTAGAGGAGGAGATATATATGTCGCAACCGAAAGGCTTTGTCGAAAGAAGCAAAGAGCATTTGATTTGTCAATTATACAAATCGTTGTATGGCTTGAAACAGGCGCCAAGGTGTTGGTACAAGCGATTTGATTCCTTTATTGTGAGTTTGGATTTTGATAGACTTGAGGCGGATCATTGTGCATATTTCTGCAAATATGATGACGGGAGCTTCTGTATTTTGCTATTGTATGTCGATGATATAGTGGTCGCGGGAAATAGTAAGGGTCGGATATCTACCATGAAGACTCAATTAGCATGTGAGTTTCGAGATGAAAGTACTACGAGAGAGAAAGAATAGGAAGGTTTGGCTTTCACAAAAGGGTTATGTGGAGAAGGTTCTGCCCCATTTTTTATTCATTTAAAATTGTCGGCCGAGCAATCATCGGGTACGAAAGCGAAAAAAGCCGACATGGCTCGGGTACCATATTCATCGACAGTAGGGAGCCTTATGTCTGTCATGGTGTGCACGAGACCTGACATTGCTCAAGTAGTGGGAGCAGTAAGTCGGTATATGGCGAATCCAGGTTGTAAATATTGGAATGCAGTGAAGTGAATTCTCAGGTATTTGAGGGGCATTACGAATTTCTCACTCTGTTATGGTTCTGCGGGTTTGGAGTATGTCGGATATGTGGATTCAAATTTCGCAGGAGATAGAGACAGGAGAAAGTATACCACGGGCTGTGTTTTCTCTATAGGCGGTAGTGCTATTAGCTGGAAGTCAAAGCTTCAGTTGGTGGTCGCTTTGTCGATGATGTGGTCGCTTTGTCGATGATGGAGGCGGAGTATATGGCGGTGGCACATGCTTGTAAGGAGGCTATTTGGTTGAAAAGGCTTCTAGGAGAATTGAGTGAAGCAAGATGTGGTGGGAGTAAATTGTGATAGTCAAAGTACGATACACTTGGCAAAGAATTTGGCGTTTCACTCTCAGGTGAAGCATATTAATATTCGCTATCACTTTGTAAGAGACGTGGTGGATGAAAGTCATATCTCATTATTAAAAGTTCATACTGATGCAAATCCAGCGAATATTTTGACGAAGCCGGTGACTTTAGAAAAGTTCAATTGAAGCATGACTTCTCTCGGTCTTGGAGCTATGTGAGAAGAGTGGGAGTTCGACAAGAGTACAAATTTACCGTTTTATGGTGTTCGGCACATGTCTTTAAGTGGGAGAATTATTGGATTATATAAAGCCATGTTCCAAGTCGATATCACGGTAAAAACGTCGAAGATTTGAGCTTTCTGAATGTTGGGTACCAGAACTTGAAATATGAGTACCGGTACTATTGAGTGCCTCAGCAGTTCCTCAAAACCCAAAGGCTGAAAACACTATTTTTGTACTATATAATGGTATGCGACTTGAGTACCGGAACAACCAGCACGGGTACGTGAATTGAGTTTGGGTACTGATTCTCTGCTTTTGTATTGTGTACAGATACGCGACTTTGAGTAGCGGTACACAGTTTCGCGGCAGGTTGGATATGCTAAATTTGACTCCAATTGGATCTAATCTTGTTCCAAAAGATTAGGAATGGTCCAGGATCACTTTGAAGAGGATTCCTAAGAGGATATCGATGGCTAGATGTGAATCAGAGACTCGAATGGACGGCGGAGATCGTTTACTACTAGAATTGGGATTTTAGGGTTATATTAACTCTTGCAATTAATCTTTTAGATTGTGAGCTTCATTGTACACACCCTATTGAGAAGAAAACGTGGAGAGCTCCTGAGAGAGAGTTTCTTGTAATCCAATCTACTCCTTATAATTTTGTGCCGTGGATTAATTAAAGAACGCATTGAGGTGTCTTGCCCGTGAACGTAGGTCGACTCATCGTTGGCTGAACCACGTAAATCAAGAGTGTTCTCTTGTTCCATTTATTACTTTGTTATCTCTGCTTGTTTTCACAATGTTCTCGTCTTTTTTGTTTATGAAAGATCCTGTTTCTGCTGCGCTCGTGTGCTGTGTAGGTTTGAGGTGTGCTGGGTGTAACCCCACGACCAGTCCCTTTAGAGATAAGAAATCGGTTCGTGTTAGATGTAACAAACGAAGCGAACCGGTCCAATGATGAAAAAATGAATTGACAGTTCAATAGAAGGAAAGGAGTACGGAATACTGACAGGCGAGTCCCACGCCTATAAGGCAAGAAAACTTGCCATGTGGACTCCTCATACGGGGAAATCAATAGATGGGAACGAGGCGGCAGTAATGAAAACTCCGAGGAGGGGAGAAGGAGCGGTAATGTACCAGGCCAATTTTTCGTCTGGGGAGCATGCTCCGGACGAAGCAACAACAAATAAAGCGAACCAGTTCAACAATGAAATGAGGAATCAGTTCATGGTAGCGGCAACAAACGAAGCAAACCGTTCCAATGATGAGATGAGGAACCGGTTCATGGTAGCAGCAACAAATAAAGCGAAACGGTCCAACGATGAGAAAAGGAACTGGCGGTTCAATAGAAGGAAATGAGTACGAAATACTGATAGACGGATCCCATGCCTATAAGGCAAGAAAGCTACATGGACTCTGTTGGAAAATATTCTTTCTAAATCTTTTAGTAAAATATCCTTTTAAATAATTTTAAACGAAAACAATTAAAAACTCAGTTTTGAAAACTGCAAGCAATAGTCAATAAATAAATATTATAGAGATGAAGAGAATAGATGAGGCCTGTGAGTCGAGGCGTGCGAAAGTACTGTCCTAGAAGCGAGATTGCCCCTCTACGTGCGAGGCTCCCTCAATCACTCCTAGTGATACAACGACCACTGTCCACCCCGTTGGCACGTCTTCAGGGTGGCGCAACACGAACCCAACAGACTTTAGGAGATCCAGCAAATAGAAAGCTCGATATAAAAACAAGTTAAAATTCAGTGTAGAAGGAGGTGAAGAGGAGGAAGAAGAAGTAGTTCTGGTACAGCTCAACCTCACCTCTCCACTGTATATAGGCAGGACCCCAACGGTGGGGTCCAACGGCTCTAAGCCGTTGGCCCTTACCGAGGTCAAACCAAATCTGGGCAAGATCTGATCCCACATCCGAGGTTTAGTAAGCAAATCATGAGGTTTAATAATATTAAAACCCAATAAAGAAAAATAAAATAAAATAAAAGGTGTAAGTGAATCGGGTTCACGCGCGCCGCCCGCCCGCCCGACCCGGCCCATCTCGTGCTCGTGCCATGCGTGTGTTTAGTCGAGAGCTCCACTCTCATATTCTCCCAAGTAACTAACTTGAGGATGAATGAGAATATAAAGAGCAACTACAAGCCTTTGGTTTTCAATGTGGTACTAAACCTCACATGTGGAGACCTAAGCACGGGCTCCCAGACAAGGCCCATAAAGAGTTGGGCTGCCCAGGAAGCCTATGGGCCAAATTGAAG
The DNA here is from genome assembly GCA_016920855.1 of Puya raimondii. Lineage (NCBI taxonomy): Eukaryota > Viridiplantae > Streptophyta > Magnoliopsida > Poales > Bromeliaceae > Puya > Puya raimondii. Next base: position 46,594,320 of record JABWPP010000049.1, read on the forward strand.
TTCTAAATCACTATTTTTAAAATTAATACTAACAGACTCCCCATACGGGAATTAATAGGAGTAATATAGATTGGTGCTCCTGCCAACTCTACATAGTCAGTAGTTGCAATACATACCTTATATAAATGGCATACAGGAGGAGCCCACACAATAATGTGGGCCCAATAAATTAGATTGGGCAATCAACGACCAGAAACTTTGATTTAATCTTGATTGAGGCCGACAAAGGCGAGAAATCCCCGATCAGCAAGGAATAGATAGAGAGGTCTCGGCATATTGTGTTGGGGATATACCACACGGAAATCTAATTGTGATTTTAATCTAACTAATTTTGTGATAAAATAACTTACCGGTCAGCGCTAACATCCAAAAATAAATTGTAGAAGAAGAAAACCAAATAATTGATAAATCCGGAAGCGTGCGAGGCACTGCCCTAAGGCGTATTCCCGTCCTTACGTGCGGGATTAACCGAGAATAACACCCCAAGGTACGACCGGAATTTCTCCTTCTGCGAGCACGATCATGGAGGAGGTTGACGGAGCTTCTTTCAACACCCGGTGATAAAGAGATCAAACAAAATAAAAATAGAAATTAAAAAGAGAAGAAACTCCTCTCTCTACCATATTCCTCTCCATGAACAGTAGATGGGGCATTTAGAAAAGGAGTAATGGACCAACGTTGCACTCCATTAATCCACTTAATGCCGTACGTTACAAACTATTAATTAAAATAACAAATGATAATCAATATTAATAAATGATAATCAAAGAATTAATAAATTAAAATTAAAATTAAAATAAAAGTAATTAGGAAATTTTGGATTTTCTCCAACAATCCTCCACAAAATTCAAAATTTCAAAAATAAGAATTAAACTCAAAATAAATAAACAAATCACCAGGTGTTTATACTATGCAATAGGCGAGGTGTCTTTAAAAGACTTAACCTCACTTAGTGTTAGCAGTTTCCATCAGAAGGAATCGGAGTGAACCAGGTCTTGAACTACGTTCCTTTGACCCTGACTTCAACTACCACACACATAGTACAGAATTTTCCGTCGCGGGTCTGTGCGTTAATGGCCATGCACAGTACCTTGATTTTTCATAAGAGCTTCTATAGATAGCCCATATCTCATAGCCGCGGCCACATACGGATACTCTTATATAGGTGGTTTCCTCCAGGAATGTGTGTAGAGTCACATCTCGCGGAAATTACCGCCTTGGATCCCATTAAGAGCTACAAGCTCAACCTCAACTACTACACAGAGCACTACTCACCATAGGGATGTGATTGGAGCTAAAGATCCTCTATATAAACTGTAGAAAGTGCTCTTTGGCCAACCTGACAGCTTGTTTTTACCACATTGAATCTTCTTCAAGGGATCTCCTATCACAAAGGTTGGGTTCCCACTGCAGGAAGGCCCTTTACGGGCAAAATCCCATCCCCCTCGATGACTTCAGGACCTTAGTCCTATTCAGGCCCTTCGTCAAGCAATCTGCAAGATTCTGATCAGATCTGATAAAACTCAAATAGATAATATCATAAAAAGTTAGTTATCTAACAAAATTTTGTCTCAATTTAACATGTCTGCTAATGTTAGAATTTACCAATTTTGTTACAAAATAAACACCGTAAATGAAATAAGTTAGAACAGGAGAACAATCATAATATCTAAATTTATCCAGTTCTTAGAAGAATCTCCCCCTACAAATTCTGAGGTATATCAGAATTTAAAAATGTGACATTAACTATATCAAATAGGGTTCAGTTTAACAGAAAACAAATGGCCCAAATAATTTTAAAAGTTTGATTTCAATGAGGTAACATTGAGTAAATTATATATGCAATAAAATAATTTTTATGCTGCAGACATATTCTAACTAAGACTGAAATAGTAAAACTCAAATCTTAAATTAAGTGTTGCCGGTTAGAGGATGATATTTTAAAGATTTTGAGTACACAAGTTGCAGGTTCGAATCCCACTAAAGCCAAGAATTGGTAGCAGCAATATCTAATATTCATTCTTAAAAAAAATTTGAAGAATTCTAAAGCTGGATTTAAGAGAACAAAATAAAAATCATGAATTACATTAATCAGCAAAGCAAAACTAGGTCAAAAACTCTCATCGCCATGGCTACAAGACAGCAAGGTCTAGAGGGTTTAGAATAGTATTCAGTGTGCACAGAGGTGTCCTGTCCTCGTTGTATCCATAACAACTATGTTGCAATTAAGCAACACACCATTAAGTAAATCTACCGTAGTATGTAGACATGTCCACATGAGTATGTTGCAAGTTGTACATATGACTACAAAATCAAATCTATTTGTTATAATAAAATTTACATCATGCAGATCATACAGATTTTCAAATGCACTTTGCAACCACAAGTCAGCAAGATTAAAATGATGTAATAAAATTACAGAATGTGTATATGAATAATAGTTTTTTTTTATTTAATAATAAACAGTACACTAAAATTATTCTTACAGTAGTAAAACACAGTATTTTTTTTTTAATCACCAAAAATAAAATAGTAAATTTCAACAACTAGAATAGACAATGAATTAGATAAAATGCAATTACATGTTAAAGTGCAAATCCCGAAAAATTATGTTTGAATGCCAATCATACAAACATATCAACAAAAAAATTATATGCGGGATAAAATTAAATTATTACAGACAAGCACTCGTTAGACTGGTAATCACAATCAGATAGGGATTACGCCTTAGACTGTTGGGGATATACCACACGGAAATCTAATTGTGATTTTAATCTAACTAATTTTGTGATAAAATAACTTACCGGTCAGCGCTAACATCCAAAAATAAATTGTAGAAGAAGAAAACCAAATAATTGATAAATCCGGAAGCGTGCGAGGCACTGCCCTAAGGCGTATTCCCGTCCTTACGTGCGGGATTAACCGAGAATAACACCCCAAGGTACGACCGAAATTCCTCCTTCTGCGAGCACGATCGTGGAGGAGGTTGACGGAGCTTCTTTCAACACCCGGTGATAAAGAGATCAAACAAAATAAAAATAGAAATTAAAAAGAGAAGAAACTCCTCTCTCTCTACTATGTTCCTCTCCATGAACAGTAGAGGGGGCATTTAAAAAAGGAGTAATGGAACGTTGGAGTGCCCCCCCCCCCAACGTTGCACTCCATTAATCCACTTAATGCCGTACGTTACAAACTATTAATTAAAATAACAAATGATAATCAATATTAATAAATGATAATCAAAGAATTAATAAATTAAAATTAAAATTAAAATAAAAGTAATTAGGAAATTTTGGATTTTCTCCAACATATTGTTCAATCTGGCATGTGAGGACGATGATGCCATCACCCTCGACCATACTATCGGCATGACGATTCTATGACTAGGTTAAAGTTTGAGATATTGTTTTATGATTAAATTTTAGTTTAAGTTTTTATTGGATGTCCAATAAATTTTCTTTTTTGACTCAATAAACTTTTTGCTTTTTTAATTTGTGTGACGTGCATATATTGCACGTCCAATTTGCTAGTCATATTAACTATTAAGTAGGGTAATTACTTATAGGCCAATTTGCATAAAAAAATCAAAAATTTTGAGCTTTTGCAAAACTAGGCCGCTTTTTTCGATTTTGCATATTCGGTCCGAATTTTCAGCAAACTGACCAAAATACCCCTATTCCTTTTTCTCTCTCCTTTTTTTTTCTCTCGTTCTTTTTTTTTCCTCTCTGAAGAAGGCAGCGAAGGCGGAGGCGAAAACGGCCCGCCTCGCCTCTACCCCTCACGCCCTCGCCCTCGCTCGCGCACCCCCCGCCCTCCTTGCCTCCGACCCCGCCGAGGCCGCGCCGTGACCCTTTTCTTCTTTTTTCTCTTTCCGACGCTCCTCCACCGCCTCCGCGGCCCTCCGGAACGATAGCGAGGAAGTTACCGCGTCCTCCACCTTCGCCAAACCCACTTCCGGGAACCCGCCGTCCCCACCGCCGCCGGCGATGAAGAGGAAGTGCTTCTCGGGGCCGAGAAGCTGCCGGTGAGGGAGGGGGAGAAAATTAGTTACACTCCGGCGAGGGCGGTGACTGCGATAGAGGGCAAGGGAGAGGTCGTGACCTAAAAAAATTGTAAAGAGAAAAAAATAAGAATAAAAAAAATAAAAATAAAAAAATATTTTTTTCCTACAGAAAAGATAAAAAAATTATAAAAGAAGGAAGAAGATGATGAAATTGCACTGTTAAAATAAAGTTACACTGTTTTAAAAAAAATTTGCACTGTTTTAAATAAAAGTTGTACTCTTTGAGACAGAAATTACACTATTTGGGATGAGAGTTACACTCTTTAGGCTAAAGTTGCACTATTTGGGTAAATTTTGCACCATTTCTCTTTCTCTTCTTCCTCATCCTCCTTCTCTTTCTCTTCTTCCGCCTCTCCGCCGACGCCGACGGGTTTGGCGACGACGCCGCCAAGCCCCTCCCCCGCAGCGACCTCCGCGCCGCCGCCGCCGCCATTAGCGCCATCCTCACCGCCGCGGCTCTACCACGCGCCGGGTCGAGGTAGAGGGGCAGGAACGCCTCGAGGCTGAGCTCCGTGGGGTACTCCACCCCGGCGAACACGTACGTAACGTGCGGGTTCCCCCCACCCACAAGTACGCACCCGTACGAGTCCAGCGTCACCGCCGCGTGGTAGAGCCGCGCCCTCCCGGCCCGCCCCATCTCCTCGGACCTCGCCCCGAGCTCCCGATCGAGCCGGTACAGCGCCGGGCTCAGCACCGGGTCGCGTGCGCGATCCCACCTGGCCGTCCCCGCGGCGGCGCCGTTCACGACGAGCACGACCCCGCGGGGAGCAGCACCATGTCGCCCATCACCCGTGGGCCCGGCATCGCCTCCACGCTCCATGCCGCGCCCGCCTCCGTCGCCGCCATGCGCCCACACGTCCGCTCCGTCGGGAGGAACGCCGCCCCGCGCCGCGCCTACCCGGACGCCCCGCACGGCGCGCCGCCGCAGACCAGCACCTCCGCGCGCAGAGTCGACAGAGGAGGTGGAGGAAGAGGAAGAGGGAGAGGGCGAGGAAGGCGAAGGTGAAGATGGAGAGGGCGAGGGCGGGGACGAGCTTGGAGGCGGTGAAGCCATGGCGGCTTCGTTGTAGAAGAAGAGGGGAAGGAGGAGGAGGAAGAAGAGAAAGAGAAATGGTGCAAAATTTACCCAAAGAGTACAACTTTGACCTAAAGAGTGTAACTTTCATCCCAAATAGTTTAATTTCTGTCTCAAAGAGTGCAACTTTCATTTAAAATAGTATATTTTTTTATAACGGTGTAAATTTCTTTTAACAGTGCAATTTCATCTTATTCTTCCTTCTTTTATGATTTTTGATCTTTTCTGTAGAAAAAAAATATTTTTTTTATTTTATTTCTTATTATTCTTTTTTTTCTCTCTACAATTTTTTTTTAGGTCACGACCTCTCCCTTGCCCTCTATCGCAGCCACCGCCCTCGCCAGAGTGTAACTATTTTTCTCCCCCTTCGTTGCCGGCGTGCTTCTCGGCCCCGAGAAGCACTTCCTCTTCGTCGCCGGCGGCGGCGGTGGGGACGGGGGGGTTCTCAGAAGTGGGTTTGGCAAAGGTGAAGGTGGAGGACGCGGTAACGTCCTCGCTATCGTTGCGGAGGGCCTCGGAGGCGGTGGAGGAGCGTCGAAGAGAAAAAAAAAAAAAAAAAAAAAAGAGGGTCGCGGCGCGGCTTCAACGGGGTCGGAGGCGAGGAGGGCAGGGGGTGCGCGGGCGAGGGCGAGGGCGTGAGGGCCAGAGGCGAGGCGGGCCGTTTTCGTCTCCACCTCCGCCTCCGCCTCCGCCGCCTTCTTCAGAGCGGGGGAAAAAAGGAACGAGAGAAAAAAAAAAGGAGAGAGAAAAAAAAATAGAGGTATTTTGGTCAGTTTGCTAAAAATTCGGACCGAATCTGCAAAATCGAAAAAGGCGGCCCAGTTTTGCAAAAGCTCAAAATTTGTAAATTTTTTATGCAAATTGGCCTTACTTATATGCCTCTGAAAAGTTTCCGTCTTTTTTATTTATCCCTCTTAGAAGGCTAATATTAAAAATACTCTTTTAACTTTCCAAGTTATTTCAAATATACCCCTAGAGTTAAATTATGTTAGTAAATTATTAGCAACAGCCGTTATCTCTGTGAAATTACTATTTTACCCTTTCAAATATACCTTTCTATCGTCATCAACTTTTCTTATTTGCCCTCACGTTAGGAACAAAAGAAGTATTTTAATTTTTTGTCTTTTCAAATATACCTTTTACCATCACCAACTTTTCTTATTTTGCCCCTTAAATTAGGGGCAAAAGAGATATTTTAAATTTTTTTTTTTAACTCTGATAGAAATTTAACCCGGATTTAATCCGAGATAACTTAACGGGTACGAACAGTAAGGATATTTTTGAATAACCGAGAAATATACAAGGGGTATATTTGAAACAAAAAACAGTAGAGGTACATTAGATATTTCAAATGTTTCCAGGGGTATATTAAATATTATCCCTATTAAGTAAAGAAAAAGATAACTATACACCTCTTTTGGGGTGTATGGTATACGTCTCACCCATCTAATAGGTGAGATCATTTTACTAGTCACATCATGTGACAAGTAAACAAACCTCATCTATTAAATAGGTGAGATGTATATCATACAACCCAAAAGGGGTGTATGAGTGGCATTTCTCATTAAGTAATGTTGTCTCGCTTGTGCATCGCTATTCGTTATTTCTAACTAACATAGGAGTACACGAGTAATTGACCCTTAGATAAACAGTAATACATTTGACATCGATTAGCTCAACAAGTTCAGGAATAAGTTATGGCAACTTTTGCTGTTTTCAGCTCAAGCCATGATATGTCTGTGTCTGACACGTTTAGACTGGCAAAAAGAAAGGGGCAGAATAAGATATTTCAGGCATAGAAACTTTTTATCCTATGCCGCTATCATTCATGCAATTCCCAAAACAACCTGTAAAATGCTGTATATAATCGTGTTTTGATAAAATTGCATTCTTTACCGCAATCTACCGACTGATAAATCATTAGTTCTGTGTATGTTTCGAACGATTCTTTCACCATTTCTTTTTCTTCTTGGCTGTACCTTTAAATGTACTCTAAAATGTTTCAAAATTATTCCCGTATTACTGAATTATGCTACATAATTTCCGCAAAGCTAATTTTATAATTTCTGCGAAGCTGATGGAATTTTCACTGGAAACTTTGCTTCAGAAACATTAGTACTTAATGAGGAAAATTTCTCTCCAAAATATCATTTAATACAAGCCAAAGATAGTGGTCCATTCTAGAACAAGGCTCTCGGTAATCGATCTAAAGCCAATTCATAAAATTGCTTCGAGCATCAGAATAGCTTTTGTGCTCAAACTGTACTTACGGAAGGATATGTTCAGTTACTTCACATTTCTAACTGTTCTTAATAACCTGGAAAATACAATACACATGACACTCTCCTCAGTTAGATGAGCTAATCTGACTAAAGAAGAAAAGAAACTTACAAAACATGCCGAATTTGGATTGATACATTTCTTCTGAAAAGGCTTCTGCTGCAGCAGTAAATGGATGTTTAATCCTTTAGAAGTCGAAAGCGAGCTTCTTATGGCGACTAATGTCACTGAGGTACCTCGTGGCATTGTATTCCTCCGCGTCATGGAGCTCTTCAGAATGCGTCCTGCGGATAAGCGACTTTTGAATTATTTTCTTTGACTCTAAGGGATCTTCTTCGCCGCTTAGCAACTTCACAACCTGCGGCCGAAAAAGCCAATTACCTCAATTGAAAAAAAAAAGAAGAAAAAAGAATGTGTTTTGAAATCAATTGCAGCATTATTTGCGTTTCAAAGGCATTGCCTGGCTCATTCGAGGTCGTAGCATCGGCGAGTGCTGAATGCACATGCGAGCCACTTGAGCTACTCTGTTTACTTGCTTCGAGTCGTACGCATCGGAAAATGAAGGGTCGAGAAGCTCCGTTATGCACTGATTTTTCTCAAGAAAGGGCTTTACCTGAGGCGATGACAATGATGTCGATTTAAATTTCTGTTTTTCTAGCATTATCTGTTTCATCCTCCTGCATCAAGAAAAGTAAGGAAAGAAAGATAGAAAATAAGAGATTGGGGATGGAACACATACCCACATCACTAGACTTTGCTTCGAAGTATCTAATGCTTTACGCCCAGTAATGAGCTCTAGTAGTAGAACCCCGTAGCTATATACATCAGTTTTCTCATCGACAATGCCGTGAGTGCAGTACTCAGGAGCTAGATAACTGCGTAATAAGAATGCAAAACTTTAAAAGAAATGGTAAACGTAAAATTACAAACTAGCAATTGACGACGAATATGGTGGTACAATATAAGTTTGTCAGTAACAGACCCAAAAGTGCCTTCGAAGCTCGATACAGTGTGGTGAGACAACTTGTCAGGTAGCCACTTAGCGAGTCCAAAATCGCTTATCTGGATCATAAGAAATGAAGATATTGAATAACAACACGCAGAAAAAGGAGACTAGCTGAACAGCTTCTGTTTAGAAGTTTGTATATGCAAATTTGCTCACAATATTGGTGACAAACTAACAATCTAAGATTCTCCGATTACAAATCAATTTTACAGTTGCAGTCCTTATAATTCTCTCTTTGTTAATGCATCACATGCTAGAGAAAACTATCAATGCTCTTCAAAACAAATTATCAAAGTGGTCTTCGAATAATTTTATCTAATTAAAATAATAATCTTCATCTATTGAGAACAAATTAACTTAGAAAATTGCTGCATTGCAGTATGCTCAATACATAAAACTACAACAAATAGTGACTGAAAGAAAAAGCTAGTAACAGTGTGATGGTACATCTATCACACCTTGCTTAAAAACTATAAACCTGCTGAAACTATACCTGTGGCTCAAACTCCTCTGTAAGCAGTATATTCGCGGCCTTAATATCGCGGTGAATGATTCGTCTTGGACACTTCTCATGAAGATACTCTAGTCCTTTCGCCGTCCCTAGTGCAACCTTGTATCTAACATCCCAATTTAATTTTGACTTCGAACCTTTAATAGATCCAAAAAAAAAAAAGAATGAGTTTATGAAAGATCGAAAATTAGACCAGTAGACAATTAAGTTTATGAAATAACCACCATGAAGAAGATTAGCTAAGCTGCCATGAGGCGACAGCTGAAGCACAAGATGCATCCCTCCATCAACGCCAAGTCCGATCAACTTTGCGGTATTCGGATGATTCACGTGAACTGTAATCCCTAGCTCGGTTAGGAAATTTTTGGTTCTTTCGTCCGATGTTCCACGATTGAGTCTCTTAATTGCCACGACCTCGCCGTTCTCTAGGCATCCCTTGTAAACCTCTGCGTACCCGCCTTTACCGATGATGTTATCTACAACATCAAACATCATAATTTTGTACAGTGAGGTAGTTAAAGCGACACAGAAATAGTACTATATAGTTTTGCATAGATTCCGCTTCCTACCGAAATAGCTGTTCTGGTATCAGAAAAATGAAAAATGAATCATACACCAAATAATCTTGCATCTACCCTTGAAAGTTGAAACAGGGAACGCAAACAGACCTGGGCTGAAGTCATTTGTGGCCTTTTGGAGCTCAGCCAGTGTGAAGTTCCTCCTGCAGGGCTTAACCAAGCAGTACTCATTATTCTCGCTGTTCGTCGAGTTCGACCGCGGGACCGCAAGGGGATCTCTGCTGCTCCGCCTCCTCGAAAGCTTCGGGACTCCAAACGGGGGGAAGCTCGACAGCCGCTGCAGCGATTTCTTCCTCCAGAGCCGGAAGAACCCCCGCCACATCGAGGCCTGGCATCGCGCAACCTGCACCTCGGCGTACGACGTGCTCGCTTTCGACGAAACCGTCTCCGAGTCCGAGCTCCTGATGCAGCAATCCTCCAGCACTCCCCTCGGCGACGGCTCCTCTATCTCTCCTCTACTCTCCTTTTCAAACTCAAGTGATCTCAAATCTATAGATATCACCCGAAAATGATAGAACATAAGAAAATCATACTACAATGAACTTGTACATGTCAAAAATAAATATAAACAAAATTTCGGAGCAAACCGTGTGCGGAAACGGAGGCCGAGAGCCTAATCGGCGGATCTTTCTCGCCGGAAGGGAAAATTGTTACCTTTCTCGGCGGTTTCTCCGAGCATTCCCTGAGAAGTGCAAAATTCTAGTTCATAATATGTTATCAGAAGGATCAAACGTAGTAAAATTTTTGGATACGTAGCATCATAATTCACAAGGAAAAGAGAAAGGAATGCAAAAAGATAAGTGAATAGAAAATTATCACAATGATAGAACAAAATTATAGAAATTCAATAATTGTGAATTAAAAACTTACAAAGTGAAATATATAGATTAAACTATAAATTAAACTTAACTCCAACCCATAATAAGTTGTTAAAAGAAAAAAGAGAAATAAGAAGAGAGTAATACCCTTGAGGAGAACCAATAATGTGGTCTTTTTTAAGCTCTTCCTCCATTTTTGCTTCTTGCAACAAGTAAAAGCACTTCGAATTATGATTGCATATAAAGATTAATATAACAAAAACCAATTAAATTAATCCCCACTTTGATCCAAAAGAGAAATATTTTGTTGTGACTTGAAACGTGATAGGCTAAATTTGGTTTGGAGAGATTTGGGTGCTTAAATTAAGGAAAAAAAAAAAAAGAGTGATCTTGGGAGGTACTCTTTTTTGTGAATAACAACGGTGGGTTGAGAGAGCCCACTAAAAATAAGAAAAAATTTAAAGATTAAAAAGGAAGAATAGGTAATGCGTCGTTGGCGCGGTGTTTCCGGTTTCGTCCTCTTAAAATAGAAACGACCGTTGGGAGGCTTCTATTTTTCTTCTGTTAAAAAACAACAGAAAGAGAGAAAAAAAGAAAAATGAAAAAATGAAAGCTCAAAGATCATTGTCTTTTACAAACAGACCCCTGACCTTTTAAATTTTGAATATTTTAAATTTTATCAAGTACTTTCATAGGCCGTCTTCTCAATTAAAATTTCTACGTGCACAATTATTTTGGTAGTTTGTGTTGCATATAGTCATGCAAATATTTATATGATTGAAGAATAGAGTAATTTTTTTAATTTTTATTATCTTTTATGCGTTAATATAAAAGAAATAGATTTTTTTTTCATATATTTTGAAGGCTTACAAGATTATATACTTAGAATAGTCTTATGTATAAGGTATAATCGGGCTAAACCTTTTAATCAGGCTATATAATTATGAGTAGTGGTTAGACCTAAGAGGTTAAAAGAGTTAAGCGAGTTTAGGGATAGAGTAGTTGTAGAATGGATGACTCCACTGAAAAGCGGGGCATCAGAGTCAATCACCAGCCAAAAGTATGAGATGAGTCTCGACTAAGACAGAGTCTAAACGACAAGCTAAGCCCTGATCTGAAGATGACAAGTTAAGTCACGGTCTGAATGACAAGGATAACGAGACTGTCACGCCCCGCGCCCGCAATGGAAACATTATCGGGCACGTGCACAGATTCGTCCAACGGACAGAATTTTTTTTTTCCACCCAAGACATCACAATATGTATAATATATTCCATCCACAAACACTATACAAGGACTGCATAAGGAAGATATTATTTAAACGTAAGGTGCAACTAGTTATTACATCATTCTTTTAATTTATATAACATCCAAATACAATCCAAAATTTTCTTTACATGTTTTATTAAATTCTACAATTATCAAAAATAGTACTCTTTGGCATGAGTACATGTCTTGGCTACACCAAAAAGGCAGGTAGAATTTATATCTATTGTACCAAGTCCTTTCCTCGCTCGGCTGCATCTACCACAGAAGAACCTGTAGAAATGAAAGTGAAACATAATTCCTAATAGGTACGATCGCCCAAAGAAAAAAACTTGACCCACCAAGTCGAAAGGAGCATAATAAGCAAATGAAAGTAGATGCAGCTGAGGTCATCGTACAAGCCTTGGCTGCGAGGTCACTAAAGTATGTATAAATCAACTATATGCAAAAGAAAGCAACTATACTTATACGTCTATCAATAAGATAATGAACTCCATAGTATGATTCCATTCATGTTTTGTTTACTATAAATTTTCGCTTAACCATTGGCTGTGAGGTCATCGAACAAGCCTTGGCTCAATGGGCAGCAAAAGCATCCCATACACTCAGCCTATCAACAGGTGGTGAAATCGCCGCACGCACCTTGGCGTATAAATCTACGGGCGGCGAAATCCACACACATATCCAGCCCATCCACGAGAAGGGGGAATCGCCATATTCACGTTGACCTATTAATTGGTAGCGGAATCTTCACTTTTACTTTATACATTTTACACCTTGTTCTCAACTCATGACGTTAACCTCTCTAGGTTTCATGATGTCAATGTTTGAGTGACAATCCAATCTACTTTATTCTCCATCTATGTTAGATGGCATTATGTTCAATAGTATTTATATATCTAGTTCTCTAATGCGCGTCCTTAGAAAATGTTAGCATTTCTATATAGTTCATAACTAGGTGTAAATGTTTCAATATATGCCCATTATCTGTACTTCGGTAGCAAATTATCTCAAGTAGAATAGATTTTGTACATACCAATTTACTAGGTAAGCTACACTATTACATGTATCAATTCATATGAAATTACTCTTTAGACATGAGAAGTGATTAATTCACTTTAGTAAGGCACAACCCATCTCGGTTCATTACTAATTGCTAGTAGACACGAGCAATTAGAAATTCACAGATGAATTGCTTCACTTCTGAGCCAATCCGTCAAAAATTCTCTAAATCGGCCCGAATTTTTCAATCGATCGTTGAAACCTTGTTGTTCTTCAAATCTCTATTGTCCCACGAGTAACCTTCAATTAGACTTTCCAAATGTTAAATATTTTTAAACCCTCTAGGTACAAAAACTGACTTAGGGTTTCCAAATTTTCAACAAAAATCTTTTTTCTCAAGGCAATCTCTACAATTTGAGCCTAGGGTTTGCTAAATCTTGTTTCTTAGGTTTAATCTCAAAACTCTAAATCAAAACCCTTAAACTCACCTTGTCTCTTGGGCCTCTCCAACTTCTTCTTACTCAAGAAGGATGCTAAACTCCTAAAAAATCTCCTTTGAGCTCCAAGTGTTGGGAGGGTTCTCTAGAGAGAGGGGGTGAAGAAGAGTGAGAGAAAGAGATAAAGATGTTTTTTTCTTTTCTGAGGGAGAAATGGGGGAGAAAGGGTTGTGGATCCGATCCCTCTTATAAGGTTGCAATAATTGCAACTAGGCCTCCCAAAAGAAAAGAATTATATCCCTCTTACAATGCTACCATACTACACAGAATTCGAATCCTCCATTCAAAGTCCAAATCCCAAAGGTTCTGCCCGAGCTGCGCAGGTAAGGTCCGGATCCTCCAGCCAGTATCCGGATCCCAAAGTCGGTTTCTGCCATTTTGACAGTGAAGGTTCGAATTTCAGGTCCAAAGTCCTGACAATGAATTTCAAGCTCCACAACAACTTCAGGATTCGGATCCCCTTGCCCATGTTTGGATCCTAAGAGTTTGATAGCTCAACTTCATTTGTCCCAAAAATTTCATTTTCGCTCCAAGAAGCTTTCACAGTCACTCCTTCACTGTACCTTGCCTAGTTTGGCCAAAGTTCAGTACAATATACTGAAATTCAGTATATTGCATTCTTCTCCCCTTAAAAATAGTTTCATCCGCAAAACTTAAACTCAAATCTCAATTCGGCTGATCAAAGAGGTGTGGATACTATTCTTGTATCGAGCTCTCGAGTTCCCACGTGGCCTCATGTTTCTCATGATTGCTCTATTGAACTTTAACATATGGGAACGTGCGATTCCGGCCTCATGTTTCTCATGATTGCTCTATTGAACTTTAACATATGGGAACCTGCGATTCCGTAATTCTTTCTCTTGGCGAATGAGAATGCACATTGGAATCTTCTCATACATCATATCCTCCTGCAGCTCTAATAGCTCGTAGCAAAGGACATGCGTAGGATTATGCACATACTTATGGAGTGTAGATACACTGAATATATCCTAAACTCCCGCAAGCTTCAGTCATAGCCCTAGTTGATACGTCAATGTGCCTACGCATTCCAAAACTTTAAACTAGAAGCAGCCAATACTTTCTCAAGGACTGGGATCCGTACGTTTCTTGTGGCGTTTCTTGTATAAAGTTTAGAGAAACAATAAATTAATCCCATCTCTTGAGTTGGGTCAGCTAGGGTTTAGATTAATAGATGTGCTACAATGGATGTGCCATTATTGTTTTTGATTAGCCTAATTTGTTTGGTGTAAGATGAACATCTGGCTTGGGTTGGATCAGCTTGGGTTCGGATTAAAATGTGTGCATCTTTTATAAGGATTAACCTAATCTCAATACAATATATATATAACTCAAAAAGATGACCCCCGTGAGGACATTCCACCTCCAGGAGGAAGCCTACTGTGTGACACTTACATCACATCATCAATAATAAGCTAATCACAGCTCTCATTTTGAAAAAAAAAAGTACAACACAAATATATTTTTTTATAATTATGATGGGATAGATAATTCCAAAGAGTCATTTGATTGGTTGGGGACGCCACTCCACTAATATACCCAGTGCATTCTAGAATTTTTCCATCTCCAGGTGCGAGGTAGTCGGTAAAAAAATATACCTTTGATAGCACCAACATTGTCCAGTACCATTGGTACTTTTTTTTTTCCTTTTAATTTTGGGATTGAGATCTAGATAAGATTCCCGCTTGAAAAGCATGTGTTCCTTGTTCCGTATTTACGTATTTTGGTTGGCCTATGTAGTTAATATAAAATATTAAAAGTATTATTCTATATCAGCTTAAATTTTTTTAGCAGTATAAGATTAAGTTTTACATCATAATAATTTTTTTAATATGATATTAGCGAAGGTGCCAATTTTAAATCCTACCAAGCTCATACCTTTATTGATATTTTTTAAAATTTTAATTCCAATACACGTCTTTCCTCTATTAAAGCTTCTTGGACTCATATATGAGGAAAAACATTCCCTCTTGTTAGAAATTCGGAACAGCAAAAAATAAATTCAAAAAATAATTAATACGAAAAAAAAACTAAGAAAAAGACACACCAAAGTTTACGTATTTCGGCTAAAAACTTATGTCCGAAGACAAAGACCGAACAAATACTTTATTAATATTAAAGACGGAGTACAAATATTAAATCTCTCAAAGACCAATACTTAATTAGATCGGAAATTGTGCTCCCGTACAATAGACCCCAAACAAGGCTCTGCTCCCTCTCATCCGTACGGACCAACACCTTAGCCTCAATAAATGCATACGGCCTCTCCTCCCGAGATGCTTTCTCCAACGTTGCTTCTTGGATTGGCTTAATTAATTTGAGCACTGGAGTCCTCAGCCAAGCACCAACAGCGACTCGGACTAATTAATTAGAGCATGGCTTAATTTGAGTTACGGCGTCATTAACTTGGCTGTAGCATATATATATATATAGAGTTTTGCTAGAATACTATCGGTAGTAACCGAGCGGTTTACTACCGATTTGTTTTCGATGCTGGAGCTTCCAAATCGACGATCGGCACTGTTGAACATGATCTAGACCATTCAAACTATCTGGAAATCAAATTTCACGCTTTTTTGATATTGTTCTCTTGTCCATCAAGTGAACAGAAAATGAATGGCTGAAAATGAATATCCTATAAAAAGTGATGATAGAAGTCTTGTAATCAAGATCAAGAGTACAGATCTTATTTTAAATAGTTCAAAGAATTTTCTAACAAAAATTTAGTTGATTTGGATTCTTCTATACCGTTAAACGAGCAAACACATCATATCGTCCATTAAAATTACAGATTTTGTAACCCTTTAATCGTTCGGTTAATGATATCAAAAAAGCATAAAATTTGATTTCTAGATAGTTTAAATGGTCTAGATCATGTTCAACGGTACCGATCGTCAATTTGGAAGCTCCAGCATCGAAAACAAATCGGTAGTAAACGGGGCGGTTTACTACCGATAGTAGCCCAGTCAAGCTCTCTCTCTCTCTCTCTCTCTCTCTCTCTCTCTCTCTCTCTCTCTCTCTCTCTCTCTCTCTCTCTCTCTCTCTCTCTCTCTATATATATATATATATATATATATATATATATATATATATATATATGTATGTATGTATGTATAATACATGTTTTCAAGCTAGCGTCTAATTCTAATTCAATTAGAATTATACTTCTATTTACAATCTATATATGTCAAAGTAAATCTAAATTATATCTTATCTCAATGAGACTAGGATTTAACTTCAATTTAGATAACTACAAATCTAAACCAGATTATAACAATCTCCACCTTGATTTAATTTGTAGTTTAGCCGCTATGTCGAGGCCGCCACAAAACTCCACCTGGAATTAATTTCTCCTCAATGCTTATGCTCCGTCTTCTCCAAACGCCCCATAGGGCCTCAAGTGCTGCCAACCGCTACCGAGTTCAAACAATACTTGAACTTGGCAATAGTAAGAGACTTAGTAAGCATATCCGCCGGATTATCCTCACTATCAATTTTCTTAACAGTCACTGTACGCTTTCCAATCACATCCCGAAAAAAGTGAAACTTGACATCGATGTACTTTGTCCTCTCATGAAACATTTGATCCTTAGACAAATGAATAGCACTTTGACTGTCCGAATAAATAACCGTCGGCTCCCAACGAGAGGAAGCTCTCCAAATAAGCCTCGTAGCCACATAGCTTCCTTCACACCTTCGTCATAGCAATATATTCCGCCACAGTCGTAGACAAGGCGACGATATGTAGTAATGAAGCTTTACAACTAACTGCACATCTACCAATGGAGAATATATAACCTGAAAGTGATCTCCTCCTATCCAAATCACCGTCACGCTTGCCTCTGGAATATCCGTGACCTGTCATAAAAGAGTCAAACTGCTTGTACCATTATTGAGGAGACTGCTTTAAGCCATAAAGCAATTTCTTTAACAGGCAAACATGGTCCTTCTTCCCTTCAACAATGAATTCCTCCGGATGTTTCATATAAATTAACTCCTCAAGTTCTCCATATACAAAAACTGTCTTAACATCAAGCTGCTCAAGATACAAGTCATTCATAGCTACTAACGATAAAAGAACACGAATAGAAGTATGTTTCACAACGGTTGAAAAGATATTATTAAAGTCAACACCTTCTACTTGACTATAGCCCTTAGCAACTTAACGAGCTTTGTACCTTGTATCTTCTACGCCGGGGATTTCGTGCTTTTTCTTGAAGACCTACTTGCAACCCATAATTTTCTTGCATGTAGGCGATTTTACCAACTCCCATGTGCGATTCTTATGGAGAGACTCCATCTCCTCATTCATCGCCACCAACCACTCTGGCAGAACTGGCATTAGAAATAACTTGATTATATGTGAAAAGTTCGCCTTCTTCTTCTATATCTTGTGCTACTGAAAGAGTATAAGCAACCATATCCTCATAACTGTATCTCTGCAGTGGTTTGATCTCCTCGCTCTGCCTTTCAACTTGTGGGGTTTCAGTAACTGAGGTGTCTGACGACTGAGCTTACTCTGACTGAGAAGAATCCTGTAACTGAACTATACTATCGGTCTCTACCTCCACCTGCTTACTAGTACTCGGGATCTCATCAGAAGAAACACGGTTAGGATATAACATAGCAGACTCATCAAACATGACATCCCTACAAATAAGTAATTTAGACGATTCAAGACATCACAATCTATATCCCTTAACCCACAATGCATAACCAATAAAGATGCACTTTTTATCTCTAGGTTCTAACTTGCATTCATTTACATGAATATAAGTAGGACAACCAAATATGCGCAAATTAGAATAATCCGAAGGGCTACTAGACCATACCTCCTCCGAAATTTTGCAATCAAGAGCTAAATGTGGAGATCGATTTACTAAATAGCATGCCGTGGAGATTGCCTCTGCCTAGAAACTCTTTGCTAAGCCAGCATTAGAGAGCATCCATTGTGCTCTCTCTAAAAGAGTCCTATTAATTCGTTCGGCCACTCCATTCTGCTGTGGAGTATGCCTAACGGTCTTATGTCTGATGATTCCTTCCTTCTTACAGAATTCTTCAAACTCTGACGAACAAAATTCCAAATCATTGTCGGTCCTTAATCTTTTGATCTTCCTTTCAGTTTGCTTTTCAATCATAACCTTCCACTGCTTGAAATAATTGAACACTTCATCCTTACTTTTCAGAAAGAATACCCACACTTTACGAGAATAATCATCAATAAAAGTCAATATATACCGAGCACCACCGTGAGTAGGAGTACGAGAAGGTCCCCAAAGATCAGAATGAATATAGTCCAGAGTACCTTTTGTCTGATGAACTCAGCCTTAAAACTAATCTCTCTTGTTTTCCGAGAACACAATGCTCGCAGAAATCTAACTTTTCTAAACTCTGATTACCTAATAAACCTCTCTCACTCAACTTTGTCATACCATACCCACTCATATGGCCTAATCGCATATGCCATAATCTGGTGCTATCCGAATCTGACATAGAGGAAGAAGTCACCGCTGCTGAAACCGTCACAGTAGAACCCTATAGAACATATAACATGTCGAACAACTTGGCCTTCATCACTATAAGATTCCTTTTAGCGACCTTCATTAATCCATCAACCGAAGAATATCCGGAACATAATGAGATCAGATTTTTTTTTCTCATATCCGGAACATGCCGAACCTCAGATATTGTCCTCACTACTGCATCAAACATCCGTACCCGAACAGTGCCAATGCCAATAACTGTACGCTTAGAGTGATTTCCCATCGATACATGTTCACCTTGAATAGGCTTGTACGTCGGGAACCACTCTCTATGCATACAGATATGGAAGGAACATACGGAGTCCATAAGCCACTCATCCTGTCTGCGTGTCTTATCCGTAACTGTGAAGACGATATCACTGCCATCTGATTCTCGTGCTGCAACACTTACTTCTGTCTTAATATTAGTAATTTTCTGACCTTGATTCTTATCATCATTATTCTTCCGCTGTTTTTTATTTTTCAACTTAAAATAATCAGCTTTTATATGACCCTTCTTCTTACAATAACCACAAATCAGATTCATGTGTTTTGACTTTGATCTAGATATACCTCTATTATTGAAATCATTCTCCCGAGACCTCCCTCTAGCTACCAAATCTTCTCCTGAAGCTCCACCTGTCTCATTATTTATCTGCATGTCAATCATTTCTTTCGAAAGTAGAAGAATTTGACATCATCGAGACATAAAGTATCTCGTCCAAACAAGAAGGTCTCACGAAAATTCTTATAAGAGGGCGGTAAAGAACATAATAATAAAAGAGTTTCATCCTCCTCCTCGATTTTGACATCTATCTAGCGGAGATTCATAATAATAGAATTAAATTCATCTAAATACGACTTAACAGAGGTGCCTTCCGCCATGCGCAACATGAAGAGACATTGCTTCAAATATAATTTGTTGGTAAGAGATTTCGTCATATAGAGAGACTCCAATTTAAGCCAAAGCCTTGCAGCGGTCTTTTCATCTAAGACCTCGTGCAATTCTTCGTCGGATAAACACAATTGTATTACCATAAGAACTTTGTCATCAATTTCCTCCTTCTGCTCTGGTGTCAATGAATCGGGTATCTTTTCTTTTCCCAACAGTGCCTTCTGCAATCTTTGCTGTGTTAATATAGCACGCATTTTGACTTGCCATCATATGAAACTATTGGTCCTGTCAAATTTCTTAATCTCGAACTTCGTCGTCATCTTAATCTTCAAAGGAAATAGAAAGACTCTGATACCAGTTTGTTAGAAATTCGGAACGGCGAAAAATAAATCGAATACATGTCTCCTAACACAAGTCTAATTCTAATTCAATTAGAATTAGACTCCTACTTATAATCCATATATGCCAAATTAAATCTAAATTATATATTATCCTAATGAGACTAGGATTTAATTTTAATTTAGATAGCTACGAATCTAAATCAAATTATAACACCTCTCTTAAGCTGAACACACACACACACACACACACACACACACACACACACACACACACACACATGTATAGGGGTGGCAATCCAGCTCGCTGTTCGCGAGCCAGCTCGTGTTCGGCTCGAAATGAGTTCGAGATCGAATCGCTTAGTAAACGAGCCGAACACGAGCTGAATTTTCAACTCATTTAATAAACGAGCCGAACACGAGCTGGGGTCAGTTGCTCGTGTTCGGCTCGATAACAGCTCGAATACATATATATAATATTTATATTATTTATATAATTTTTATTTATATATAAATAAATAATTATATATATAAATATAAATTTTTATTATTTGATTTTTAGGCCCAACCTAAGTTTAAAGTCCAACTCAATCATAAAAAGTCAATTTATATGTAAAGTTTAAACTATTAGATCAAAATCTAATGGGTAAGATCTTATAAATTTATTTTTTATATATATTTTCTTTCTAATCTTTTTAATTTGTTGTTCGTAAGCCTGCAGCTCGTTTTCGGCTCGTGTTGGGCTCGTTAATAAACGAGCTGAATTTTTCGGCTCGATACTTAAACGAGCCGGCTCGTGTTCGGCTTGTCTATAAAACGAGCCGGCCCCAGCTCGCTCGTGTTCGGCTCGTTGACACCCCTACACATGTATATGAGTACTATTAATTTTATGCTAATTAATTAAGGTGAGATGTTTAAATTTCCATAAATTGTAACGTACACCATCTAGAAAAAAGTCTGATGTAATTAGAACATGCATGTATTTATGAGCGACTCACGGAAAACCATTCTAATTACTATAGAGGCGACATGTTTACTGTATCTCCAAAAAAGAGGTCCCCTCTAACAATTGAAAACTTTTGGTCGTTGGACCACTCATTTCTGCGCACACATGTATACTTTTTTTTTTTTTTTTTTTTTTTCATAGGCAAGGTTTTCCAAATGCTTAATCATATAAATAAGAAATTAGTTGAGAGCACTAACTAATTAAGAATTCAAGGCTCAACCTCAGCCGTTAACCAGTTACTTCATTTGAATTATTATAAGATCGAGGATCACTTTTGCTATTCATATGACGCTTTTAATTTCTTTATACGTGATGAATCATTAAGATTATTTCTTCAAATTTATTTTGTTAGCCGTGTCTTAATTATTAGGATGAGTGACATTGAATTCATTGGAAAAATTAAATAGCATTATTAGTGATCAATGTGGGTTCCATGGCTAGTATAACATCCTTTTTTTTTTTTTTCTTTTTTTTTTTCCTTTTTTTTTACGTAAACCGGTATTGGGGTAGCTTTACTGTTACAATTGTATAATTCACCAATAACATTGAAAAAAGTACACATCTCTATTTTTTTTTTAGTTATTGATAGCATTCTCTAGCTAAGGCAGAGGAGGCCAAGTTGTTTTTGTGTGAATGCATCACCGACACTTTTGTTACAAATATTAGTACACAGCTTAACAATAATGCCCTTTAACGCTTTTATAAATAAAACTATAATACCCCACTTTTCAGAAGGTCGTTCATTTTAAGATTATTTTTGTACTAGCATACTTAACTTTCTTAACCTCTTGAGTTTAACCACCGTCCAAAATATTATATATAGTCAGATTTAGAGTTTTAGTCATATCATATATTATATATAAAACTATCTGAAGTCCCATAAGAACGATCAATTAAAATAGTAAACCAGAACAAGTACGAAATAAAGAGAATAGGAACAGCATATGATTGCGCATGAGCATGGGCATGTTACTCCACAATACGTAGGAAAGGGATGTGCAAACAACCTCAGCTACCCCTCCTTAATTACACGTTATTTAATTTGGTGTCTCGCGGAAGAAGTCGTTAGAGAAATGCTAAGGATGTGTTTGGTTTCATGTAAAACTATTCGGAAATTTTTTTTTCCGTTGAAAAGTGAAATTCGAGTCTTTGTTTGCTCGTAAAAAAAAATTTCGGAAAATTTCGCGGCCTTAGGCTGAAGCGGGCATGCGGTCCACGAGGTGCACTGCACCTCGTGGACCGCGAGAGAGAGGTCCACCGTGGACCTCTCTCTCACCCACTCTTTATATATATATATATATATTTATATATATATATATATATATGTATAAAATAAAAATACACTATTATATAACATTTTATTTATAAATATTATTTATAGATATATAGTAATTTATTTTATAGCATTAAATATGTACTATTTATATATTATATTACATATTTAATTATTGTATAATATATTTTAAATATATTTTATTTATAAATATAAATTATAATACTAATATATGTAATATAATAATTATTATATATTTATAATATATATAATATATAAGAAAAGAAAATATATATAATAGTTTTTTATTTATAACTTTTCCTCTCTTTTTTTCCTCCCAACCAAACAACCGTAACGAAAAACTACTTTTTTTACCAACAAATCAAACACTAGAGAGCGTAAAATTTATTTTCCTCGGAAAAAAAAATTTTACAGTTTTACGTGGAACCAAACACACCCAAGGGACTGTTTGATTTTACGTAAAATTGCAACAAATAATTTTTGATGGAGAAAAAGCTTTACAATCTCTAACGTTGGTTTATTGTAAAACAAAATCAGTTTTGGTCTCTTGTTGTTTGGTTTGGAGGAATGGAAAATGAAACTATTAGGTTTTTATTATTATTTTACAATAATTAAATTTCTTATCTAATCAAAATTTTTAACGTAATTGTTGGCATTTGGTCAAACCGAGTCGGATGGTTTATGATCGCGCTAAATCCGATGGTTATTATATTGTGTAATTGGATTAGATTTAATCTCGCTTTTAATTTGAAAAGCTAATTAGAGATATACTGTGGCTATATTAAGATAGTAATAAAAAACTGATTCGTCCTAATCTTTCACTTATCTATCCGGATGTTGAGATTCCTTATAAATGTACGAGCGATTCTCTCATAAAAATATGAACAAAAAAAAAAAAAAAAAAATATCTAGAATTTCGTAAGAAATTTGTGAGCCATCTTCTGAGAGAGAAAAACCACATCTTTCATTAACCTATTGCTTATAGAGCGTCTTGAAGGGTGGATTATAGATCTAACTTGTTCGTAGCTTAATCAACTGCGGGTATGGAGCGTTAGAAGGCCTTCATGGATGATGCGAGGACATGTGAATCAATCTCTATGATTCGGGACTTATCGCATTCTAGCGCGAGTCATTTTCGTAAAAGATGCGAACGAATACTTCTGCTGCGTTCTACATTAATATCAAAGTTTTATTTTGGTTGATTTCAGACCCAAATGAATTTTTAACAAGATTACATGCGTAGATCTAAAGTTTCTATTGTTTAAAGCATTTCTTGCATGCTTGTGGGTGTTAACGGCAGATTTTTCTTGGGTGAATATATTTGTATGTTATTTACACTTCTTATAGCTCTTATGTGATAGATAAAATTTACAAAGCTTGATTTAATTTAGTTTTATATTTTGCGAGAAAGCCGAAACCCTAAATCGAAATTTTTGTTCGATGTGTAGTGCAGATCCCATTTTGAATCCTTTATGGTTTGATAGAGCTCCTCACTTGCTTTCATTGATATATTACTTGTAAGATTTGAAGCTGCATATAGAAAGTTTTAAATATTCCATGTTTTTCCATCTAATAGAAAAAAAAAAAAAGATAGGCTATTATACTCTGGGAAAGGAATGCGGGCTGGGCTAGTCTTGGCCCGCCCGGGCCGGTTGCGGGCAGACCCGCGTGCTCAGGGCAATGCTGGCCGGGCCAGTCCTGGCTCGCCGGGCTAGTTGCGGGCAGACCCGTGCGAAGGCCCATGAGGGCCGGGTCCACACAAGCCAATCAGTAAACTATACAATTTTTTAAAAAATAAAAAAAATTAATTTTTGATTTTTTTTTATAAATATATTAGATGATATATTATGCCTTAGTAATGTACGTTGAATGCATTTAAATATTGTGATGATATTTGTTATATCTATATGATGTATCGATATAACTTTTATTGTGTTAGAGTAAATTATATGTTTTACTCTCTAGAAATAAACTTGGCTAGAAATATAAATCAACTAGGATTCGAACTCGGAACCTCGGGTATCAACCATCAAACCCTTTGCCACTTGCGCTATGGACGGTCGGTGGTTTGTAAAGTTGTTATTCTTTGAAATAGATGAAATTGTGTTTGATTTATTATATAGAATAGTGGAGAATCTATTACTATATACTAAAGTCTGTGGACTTATTCTATTTTGCTGACATGTGGCCTCGGGCTGATTTTCGTGCACCTGGTGTACCGTGGACATTTGTATGGTCCATAGGGGGATGTTTCATGCATCGGGTCTATTTCAATTTTTGTACATTAAAGGAGGGATTGGGGATCACGTGTCCTCAAAAACCCTCCCATTCTCTCTCTCTCTCTCTCTCTCCTTCTCTCTCTACCTCTCTCTTTCTCTCTCTCTATATATTATAAACTTTCAAATTTTGGACATGAAAATTTTAAATCCCAATTTTCAAATTCTAAATTTGAAATTTTATGATTTTAAAATTAATAATATCTATTCCCAAATTTTTAACTTCACAATTTAAAAATGTAAATTCATAAACTATATAAAATTGATTAATTATTTCTATTAATAATTAATTGTACATATAATATAATTAATTTACTTTATTAATAATACACGTAACAAATCGAAAATATAGAATTTAAATTTTACGTATAATATTTTAGAAATGTAGTGCATGTGTCTGTATATGATTAATTTTATTAAGCAATTTCTTCTACTATTTAATTTCTCTTTTATTGATTGATTTTTTTAAATTACTTTCATAGATTTATTTCAAAAAAAATTCACATAAATCTTTATAAAATAGGTTGTTATATAAATTTGCAATGCATATATACCCATTTTAATCATTTCTATTTAAGTGGATTTAATTATTAAATTACTTTTATATACTTTTTTATTTGATTAATATATTAAAATATTTTTATATCCGTAGCATCGTCCTGCTTCAAAACTTTATCTGAAGTGTGTGGACCAATTCTCTTCACGCGTGTGTCCCTTTTAAGATATTACATACACCGGTGGACCATGAATAAGTTAATATGAATGTGACACGTGCACATAAAAGTTATTAAAACACTAAAAAATTATTTACTATAACTTCTATCCTTTTCACACATAATGAGGGCATTTTAGTAATTTACTATCTTATTGTGGAAGATATTTCTTTCGCTGTTATGTATCCTATTAGTCATTCAGTGCACTCGGTGCTACATTTTTGGAGTCCAATGCATAGCAAATGATGTACCTTAGACCACACTATGGACTACATTTAAATATTTCAAGTTTCAACCAATTGATGCAATTAAAAATTTTGAGCTTTTATATGTAAGTATTTTGAATACCATTAGACAAATTCAAATTTTAAGCTTTTATAATTAAGATTTAGAAGTTCAAAGAATGATTATCAGGAAAGACATGTGAATAGATCTTAATTCGGATAGATTGGTTATTTAGATACGATATTTTATTACAACTAATATGGTTTATTTTGATATTAACTATTAAATTTTTATATCTGTCTAGCACTTGAATATCTATTTCACCTATATTTGACTCTATCAACATCGCTATACATAATGTATAAAAAGTTCTTGCATAAGATCCTACAAAGAGGGCGAATAATTTTTCTGAATTTAACTATTTTCCTCCAATACTTTTATAAAAATTAGCGCATATATTTGACTCGAATTAGGTGACTTTACATAACATATAATACAATAATTATGAGTTTAAAAATTACACCCGCTGCAAAGCGCGGGTGCATTGCTAGTAATGTAAAAAGATGGTGGGTAAATTTACAAAATGCCAACTTTGCCCTTGCCTTGTGTTTACAAAATATGATTTCTATTTCATAATCTATTATATAAAATGATTAATAAAATACTATACAAAAGAACAATGCAACCCAACATGAAATTATACAAAATAATTTCAACTAACAATTGCAAAATGTATTGGTCCAAAGTTCTCAAATTGAAATAGCATTCAATTGCACATTAAACAAACTAACAGAAACATAATAAAAGAAACTTGCAATTACATCTAATTAAACCTCATGATATCAAAGCAACAATCACTGTACGATGCATCATTTTGCAATTAGATGCAATTTACCATTAAGCCAAATTACATCTAGACAGAGCTACAGGTTTGGAAAAAATAAATAACAGAGAATTGAAGAAATAACATATTTATAATTGCTAACTTGAAAAAAGCTATTCAACATTGGGAAAGCAAAGTAGAGAGTCAAGTGTTATCAATCATACTTAGTACATGTACTAACTTGAAAAGCATATGTAAATTCGCAAAGTTACAGAAATAAAAAAAATTATCACATCATCCCGAATATCGTCTCTTATATATCTATTATTCCATAGTTGCTCCATGATCTTAGTGCGAAGGATGCTGCCTCGGCGAGAGTCATCTGGGCCAACTAAATGTACGGGATCATCGTCTTGGTCATCAGCGGATAATGGATTCATCTGCATGTTAAAGTACCTATCGGTCCCTTGGTGCCTCTTGATGAAATTGTGTATCAGAGAACATGCGACGGCAATACGATATTGCACTTTGTAGGAAAAAGGTGTTGCTTGTCGGAGCACCTTGAAGCGTCATTTGAGAATCCCAAAGGCTTTCTCAATTACGTTTCTCAATTGAGCATGCCGATGATTGTATAAATCTCTTGGTCCTCGATGCATTCGGGCACGTGCATTAACATCGAATTGGCTTAAGTGATATCGTTCCCCTCTATAAACTTCCATTTACAAACTTTCCAAGGTTATGTGTCACGCCCCGGATTACATTTTTTCCCGGGCTCGACAACAGACCCGCCGTATATATAGAAATTTTTCGTGTATACAAAGCGATAGCTGAACCTGTAAAATACATACAAGCAACCACAAGATATACAGAGCTGATAAAACTGAAACGTAAATACATAAATAAAGCTAGCTGTACATACAAGATCCCCAAAATACATCTCCGTAAAAATACCATACCAGATACTACAATATCGTCATCATGGGCTAAAAAGTAAATATTACTGTATGTGCATGGCAACTCTCCAAAAAGAACTAGCTCCAAAATAGGGTACTCGTCTAGCTCAACGACCATGGTAGGTAGGGATCTAGCTCGCGACTCCCTTACCTCGATCAGACGATGCAGCAGCAGCACCCGACGGCTCTGTAAGAAAAAGTGACAACAATGGGTGTGAGAACTAATATCTAACAAAGTAATCCTCAGTGGGTACCGTCACCGACCCCAACGGTCTGCCCACTAAGTCTACGAGACTAACAATATAGCTGGTAGGTAAAGAAACAATAAAGTAAACTGGAATAAAACTCTACAGCTACGGTGTCACTACCCTACCACTAAGTACAACAAAGTCTCTATGAATACATGCATCACTAGTTAAAGGCAGTCACTCCTAACCCGATCCAAAGGATCGCCATAAGTCTCGTCCAGCCAATGCCTCGCCACACTGTACACTACCCCGGGGGTAGTCGATGGAAGGATCCTATCCAAGAGAACTGCAACGACATCAACGCAAGAAAAGCCTCACTCCGGAGCGGCACTCGGGGGAGCTACCCAACCGAGCATGCAAGCGTATCTCTGTCGAGCTCAATTAGGCTCTGGCAGACTATAATCAAAGTAAATGGGTCAAACTGGTCTAACAACCAAGGCTCACGTGCCCTCAGCATAATCTGATGCAAGAAATAAAATCTAAGTCCACCGTCTGCCCCGACGGCACCCGACAGTATGGGACAGCCTAAACTCTGCTGTAAAAAGAGGCCCGGCATCTCAGTATGAGCGTAATCTGAATCTACACTAGTCAGAGTATCCACGACGCACTAACAGCGGTGATACAATAGTGATTTAAGCTCCTAAAGTTAAATCTGATAAGTTTTCGAAAAAATGACATGTATAGGTTTGTAAGTTTTCTCCTAAGTTAAGTCCCAGTTCAGCATGTAAATTAATGTAAAAAAATTATTACATCATGCTCCAAATTCATATTTCAATTAAAAACATGCAAATCCACGAATTCGAACTACTAACATGAAAGTATAGTACAAAAATAGCATGCTGAAGATCTCTATAACTTAGGAGGGATTCCGATGTGGTCGGCCACATTAACCCACCTTAAACGCTAATCCAACAAAGGCCAGAAGTCGATAGGAGAAGCCCCGCACAAAATCAGCCACAACCGAAATCAAACCAGTTGAAAAATAGGACTCGGACCCATCCTGACCAGTTCTGGGCGCTCAAATCCAGAGCCCAGAACTGCAGCCTGGCAGCTTCAACCTATAAGAGTTCAAAATAGAATTTAAGCAAATTTCCAAGTTCAAAAGTAGTGAAATCTCACTCAACTCACCTCTAAATGCTTAAGAACAATTCCCCAGCTTCCAAATTGAGCTCAATTCAATCACCAAAATACCCTCAAACCAGATTCGTATCCACTTTCTGGGTGCCCAGATTCTGCATCCAGAACTTCAGTACTTCAGCCCTTATGCAATTTAGCTCAAATCTGAGAGTTCTAACTTACAAAACCAGTAGAAGAGGGTCACAAACCTCCCAAGAAGAGTGAGGAATCAATCCATATCCATCAACAGCTCTCCATCCACATCTGGATTCAAAAATCCAAGAAATCCATCAAAACTCCCAAAAATCAGCATACAAGCTTAATCATCCAAATCTGAGCTAAGACTTACCTCTTAAATCTCGAACTCAGGAGGGGAAAGCTTCTAAACCAGTAGAGGATGATGGAAAACCAACTCCTACAGCAAAAATCCAGCTCCAAGAAGTTTCGGATCCATAAAAACCAAAGAAACCTCAATTTCAGCTCAAGGACAACAAAATCCCATGAAAAACAGCAATTTGGTCATACTAACCTGGCTTAGTTGCTGTTAAATTAGTCCCACATACTCTCCACTGAGTCCACAATCCACGAAATCAAGTCTCATACGATTTGGATGCTCCTAGACTGCACACGAGCTAAAACTCCGAAGGTCGCTGCTGAATTTTTGCAGAACTTCCACATCCTTAATGCCAAAATGTGGGAATTGGAGGGATTGGAGGGGGTTAAATGCAAAAATCCAAGCTCCCTATGAAGAAGCGGGGAAAAAAGCTCTCAAGGGCAAAGATTACTAACCTGTACGTTCTCCCATTTATATAGATGTGTAGGTTAGGTACAATAAGCCTCAAGAGCAAAAATTGCTAACCTGTACTATTGCTGAAAACTCCAGATTCGGGCGCCCAGAACCCAGAAATGGGCGCCCACTTCCTCCAACCTGTTCAGGACAGCACTTCGGGTTCTCCGTCCAGCGGTCCACTACTCCGTTATCCGGTTCCGGTGGATCTCACTTACTACCACACACGTGTCAATAAGATCGATATTCACGAGGTGCACTTTCGGGCCCACTTCTGGGCACCCGAAACTGGATCCGAAATGTTTCAGTATATAACAGAAATAGCACTCAGAATCTGGGCGCCCTAAACTTAACTTCTGGGCGCCCGAAACTGGCAGAACTTCAGTTTTGGCTGATTTTGGTGCTCCGAGTCCGTTTCGCGTCCATTTCGCGCCATAACGATTCCGACTCGTCTCGACACTCTACAGAAGTTTCGGCCAGTCTCAGATACTACACTCATTTCGCCAGTTAGGCCCCCAGGGATACTACATCCTTCCCCCTACAAAATGTTTCGTCCTCGAAACTTAAATTCATACCTCAAGTAGAACTCTCAAAAAGGTCGGGGTAGGACTCTCGCATTACAGTCTCCGGCTCCCAAGTCACCTCACGCTCTTCGTGATTACTCCACTGCACCTTCACGTACAGTATGACCCGGTTGCACAATTCTTTCGTCTCACGAGCAAGAATCCGCACCGGTCGCTCCTCGTACCTCAGGTCCTCGCCCAACTCAAGCGAAGTGAAGTCAATCATATGTGAGGGGTCAAAAATATATCTCCTCAAAGCCGAGACATGGAACACATCGTGGATCCCAGAAAGTCGTGGTGGAAGTGCAATCCTGTACGCTACAGGCCCAACACACTTCAAAACCTCGAAAGGGCCAATAAATCGTGGACTGAGCTTTCCACGAACTCTAAATCTGCGTATCCCTTTGGACGGCGAGACTTTCAGGAATACATGATCTCCAACCTGAAACTCCAAGTCTCATCTCCTAGTATTAGCATAACTCCTCTGCCGACTCTGGGCGGTCTCAAGACGTTGTCGAATCATCTTAACCTTTTCTTCCGCTTCCAACAGGATGTCAGGGCCCAAAGTCTTCCTCTCACCCACATCACTCCAATGTAAGGGCGATCGACACCTGCGTCCATACAACGCCTCTGTTACGATATATTTAGTATTACTTCTATTGTTTCTATATATTAAGATACTGTATATTACTTGCCATCTATAGCGTAGGATTATATAGCATGTAATCCTAATTATATTATTACGATGGTTGTCATTGTAACCATAGAAAGACTATCTCTTGTACTATATATTTTGTAGCACTTTGAATTTCGGTGCGTTGTTTCGAACTTTACTAAATTTGATGAAGTTCGGAAAGAGCCGGTAATGGCTGGTGTGGAATTGGGTTCCGAAGGTTTCGGAACATTATGGGTACGAGTGGAAACCCGGAAATCGAAAAATTGTGAAAAATGGACCAAGTGGAGCAAAACTGCTCACGGGGTCCGGACCCTGGAAGCTGGGGTCCGGACAATGAAGTCCGCGGGCAGCCACGGTCCGGACCCGGATGCCACGGTCCGGACCCGAGCTGGTCTCCGAGTTGGGGTGCGTACGGGTTCCGGACCCGGACACCAAGGTCCGGACCCGGCCTGCGCACTGACCAGTTATCAGTGCGGGGTCCGGACCCTACTCGCAAGGTCCGGACCCGGCTGAGGCAGAATGCCCAGTGAGGGGTATTTTGGTAATTTCGTAGGGGATGGGCTATGTATAGAGGGCTAGAGTCCCTCTCCTCATTACTCCTCCATTTTTCCTCTCATTCCCTCTCCCTCTCCCTCACTTTCTCTCTCTAGAGATCTCTCCAAAGCTTGGAGAAGTGGAGGATTTGACCTTGGAAAAAGCTTCTAAGGTGGATTTGGAGCTTCTTGGTGCAAGAAGAAGCTTGGGAGCTAGGGCTTTGAGGTGAGTTCTTGTGATTTAGGGTTTGAACCTAGGATTTAATCCTTTGAAATGAGGTTTTTGGAAACCCTAAGCAATCTAAACCACAAATGGTGGAAGATTGGCCATGAAATCTAGGGTTTGGCTTGCATGCATGCAAACCCTAGGTAGATTTGGGGCTTTTGCCATGGGAGGTTCTAAAAATATTTGGACCTTCGGGAATTGCAATTGAGGCATAGGAAATCATGTTGGAACACTTGATTTCACATATTGAGTTGAATTTAGGGTTCGTAACGAGTAACGAACCGTTTTCTTGTAGAAGCTTGGGTTGAAGCAAGAACTCAAAGCTTGGACACTTAGGAGCTTGAAGAATACAAGAATTTGGAAGCTCTTGAGGTGGGTTTGTGTTTACCGAAGTGATTAGGTCACTTCCATGTCTAGGGTAAATATCCATTTAAAGATAAAATGGTATGTGTTGTGAACCCTAGAATTTGCATGTTGGCAAAGGTAAAAATCATGATAGGATGAACAATGAGATCCTATTGCATGATGTATATTTCAAGTATAATTCAAATATTAATACTTGTTGCATGGTTACATGTATGGTTAAACTTAGTGTTATTGAACATAGGTTGGACATGAGGTTAAACCTAGTGTTATTGAACATAGGTTGGACATGAGGATTAAACCTAGTGTTATTGAACATAGGTTGAAACATGTGAGATTGAAACCTAGTGTCATTGAACATAGGTTTGACATGAGATTGGAACCTAGAGTCATGGAACCTAGGTTGATAATGGGAAAGTAAGCCTAGTGTTATTGAACATAGGCGAGACTTAATGACTTGAACCTAAGGTCATGAACTTAGGTTGGCAAGTGAAAAATGTGAACAACGGGATGTGCGACGATTTTGCTATCCCGGGTAGGCGACGATTTCGCTACCACGCCATGAGTTGGCGGTGTTGAGCGGGATGTGCGACGATTTTGCTATCCCGGGTAGGCGACGATTTCGCTACCATGCCACGAGTTGGCGGTATCGACACGGGATGCGCGACGAGTTTGCTATCCCGGGTAGGCGACGATTTCGCTACCACGCCTTGAGTTGGCGGTGTCGAGAGGGGATGTGCGACGAGGTTGCTATCCCGGATATGCGACGAGTTCGCTATCCATGCCATGTAATGGCGGTGTTGAGACGGGGTAGGCGACGATTTTGCTATCCCGAGTATGCGACGAGTTCGCTACTCGAACTAGGAGGTGACGAGTTCACTCCTTGGATGTTGGAACAATTATGGTGAGACGGCGATTCCGAAACCATAAGTAAATGACAAGTAAATGAACTTAGTCAATGTGAGACATAGGATGAACCTAGGAGAGAATGATAAATTATATTTCATTTGGTTGCATCCTTTATGTTTATTTACAAGCATGTAAATAATTGTTGCATAGTTATATGTGATCTAACTTATGCATATGGTGTTTCTTTGGACCTGGTGGGTCGAGCTTCTCTCTTGAGTGGCCTTACCCACTGGGAACTATGTATATAGTTCTCACCCCAC
Source organism: Puya raimondii (assembly GCA_016920855.1). Classification (NCBI taxonomy): domain Eukaryota; kingdom Viridiplantae; phylum Streptophyta; class Magnoliopsida; order Poales; family Bromeliaceae; genus Puya; species Puya raimondii. The sequence goes on from JABWPP010000049.1 coordinate 46,627,160, forward strand.
GTTTTTCAGGTCCTTCCGCGAGTGAGGCGGCGGAGCGAGGCAAGGGTTTGGCTCTTTAGATAGTAGCCCTTCCATTTTGGTGATACCTAGAGTTGTACCCCTAGTTTTGGACTATGATAGTATAGGGGATTTTCATTTCATGTATGAAAATTGTATATTCCATCGTTTTGGAACATAGTGTATGGAATGAAAGTGAAAGAAAAAAAAAATTTGGACATGTATATTGTGCCATGTGATGTAATAGAAGTAGAACTTCTTTATGTTGATGCTTTCCTTGTGTAACTCTTGTGCTCCGTTCCTAGTTGGAACATTGTGGATAAGCTTGTGTTGTGACGCCTTGGGCGGGTAGAAAAGACTCTATTCGTTCGGCGGGTCTGGGGCATGCGCCCGTGCGGTTATCCTTTCCACCTAGTCGGTGTTAAAGGGCCGGCGGGGCGTGACATATTTTACGTTAATACAACCTATGAGGGTATGCTCTTTTGCCCATCTTTCATGGTATCAGAGCGAAAACCCTAATTTGGGGATATCGAACCATAGCCATCATCGACCACAAATCTCACCTTCTTCCATAGGTGTTCTTTTCTTTTTTGTGTCCTATCTCCCCTTATCCTTGGACTTCTTTCTCCAAACTACAGTACTGCTACAGTACCGACGCTACAGTACTGCTACAGTACCAGTGCTACAGTCATCGCTACAGTACCGACGCTACAGTCCCGGCGCTATAGTCCGGCGCTACAGTAATTTTAGCCTCTCTTTGCTATTTTGGTGCCGCTCAGACGTGTACTTGTTCCCTGGTGCAGTCCGGTTCTTCTCTGGTTCTATCAGGCTCAACTTTGGTTCATTCAAGCTTTTCCTGTCGGGTTCTAATCTAACTCACTTCTCTTTATTCTGGATCTGTGACTACTTGGTCTTATTTTCTACTCGTCGGATTTGTCTCTTTTACTCTCTCGTGGTGGAATTTTTTTTTGTGGTAACATGTCTTCTTCCTCAAATTTACCAGTGGTTAACATCAAAACTCTCGTACTACTTGAACTAACAGATTCCACATATCTTGTGTGGAAACGAGTATTTCTTAATGTTTTGGAGAGTTTTGGTGTTACTCCGTATGTGGACGGAACTAGTAATATACTACCTCAGACTATTGACACTTCTGATAAGAAAATAATTATGAACCCGAAATACCTAAATTGGAAAAGGGAAGACACCACTATAATCTTGTGGATTAATGCCACCTTTTCGCTTAGCATATTATAGATAGTTGTTTCTAGCTATCCTAAAACTGCGTATGATGCTTGAAAAACTATCGAAGCATATTTTCTTGATAAAACTGCTTCCACGGCTTTCTCTCTAAAGTCTGAATTGCGATGCATCAAGAAAGGTTCAATGAACATGAGCGATTACATGCAAAAGATTAAATCAATTGGTGATGCCCTACAAGCGATCGGTGAAACTGAGTCAGACCATAATTTGGTCATGAACGTTCTTCTCGGGTTACCAGAAGAATATAGAGGTTTCGTCAGTGCCCTTAATACACACCGAAATAAGCCCACTTTTGAACAACTTCGTCCATTTCTAATGCAAGAGGAAACAGAAGTTCAACGTCATACTAGTTAGACGACATCACCTGCCATTCCCACTATTGACAGCAAAGCTCTTTATGCAAATCGTGGACGCAAAAATCGTGGAGGTCGTGGAGGCAGATATCGCAGTGGTCGAGGACAGCGCGGTAGACACAACTCATATCCTGGTCGTGGATCTCCTGGAATCTATCCACATTCTTCACCATGGTGGAAAACAGATTTCATAGCTTAATCAAAAATTTTCAATCTGATAATGGTACGGAGTTTGTAAATGATAAGTTTTCCAACCTTTGTTCACAAAATGGAATTCTTCACCGTTTTTCTTGTCCTTATACTCCTCAACAAAATGGCCTCGCCGAAAGGAAGCATAGACATTTAACTAATATTGTTAGAAGTTTGCTGTTTCAAGCTTGCATGCCTCCTCGTTTCTGGGCTGATGCCATTCAAACTGCTGTATTTCTCATGAATCGAATTCCTTCTTTACTATTTTGAAAGGACAATCGCCATATGAAATTCTGCATGGTTGCTCTTCCCCTGACTTGCAACTTGTGTCTTCTTAGGACTCTCTGATAAACATAAAGGTTTTCGATGTCTCTATCCTAGCACTGGTAAGGTTTTTATTTCTCGGTATATTACCTTTGTTGAAACTGTTTTTCTATTTTCTTGTCTTTGTAAATTCTCTTCTTCTCCTTCCTCCACTTTTTCCAACTTTGATATGTTTTAAAAATTTCTTTCAAATCCTTCCTTATTGGGTGAGAGTCCTTCTACCATTGATGCAATCTCTGGCTTCTCCTTCACACGCTCCTCTACTGATAGTGGTTCCGATACACGTACCCCTGTTTCACCGTCTGAGGATTTATCAACATTTCCTTCCACCTTGAATTCTGATGACTCACAGGTTAGGAATAGGAACAATGCCACTGCCGCTGGTCCATCCGAACTCGGGGTCTATACCAGACGACACACTCTCCGATCTGCTGCTACTACACCTACTCTTGTTGAACCGCCACCATCCACCTCTGATCGTCCGCCCTCCCATCAGCCTAATATAGTGCCTTCTTCTTTCCCTGCTGAGCCTTCTTTACCTCTCTGCATACATCCTATGCGCACTCGATCTATGACCAAGGGTTTAACTGAGTCTACCTCATTACTGGCCTCTACGGGTTCTACTCTGCCTACTGAGCCTAACTCCTTTCATGAGGCTTTTCAGGATGCAGATTGGCGTGCTGCCATAGCTGAGGAGTTTGATGCCCTCCTGACAAATGCTACTTGGGATTTTGTACCTCCTCCCTCGCCCGTTAATCTTATTGGTTGTAAATGGGTATACAAAGTAAAGCAGAAGGCGGATGGGTCTCTCGAGCGTCTCAAAGCTCAGCTTGTGGCTCAAGGTTATAAACAGCAACAAAGAATTGATTTTGATGAGACCTTTTCTCCCGTTGTCAAGTCAACCACTATTTGTACTGTTCTTTCGGTGGCTCTCTCCTCAGGGTGGTCTCTTCGACAACTTGATGTGAATTATGCTTTTCTTCATGGCACACTCTTTGAAGAGGTTTATATGAAACAACCACCTGGCTTTGTGCATCCCTCTTTTCTGCATCATGTTTGTCATCTACGCAAAGCCATCTATGGTCTTAAACATGCACCATGGGCTTGGTTTCAGCGGTTTACTTTCTTTCTCTCTGAAATTGGTTTTGTTGGGAGCACTACTGATCCTTCAATGTTCATTTGTCACTCTTCTTCTGGCACTCTTATTCTTCTGTATATGTTGATGATATTATTCTCACTGGCAACTCCTCCTCTCTTCTAAGGGCTCTTATTACCACCTTACAGCAGGAATTTGCAATGAAGGATCTCGGGCCACTACATTATTTCTTGGGCATTGAGGTAAATCGCTCATCTTCTGGTTTTCATCTGACTCAGCACACATATGCGCATCAGCTACTTCAGCGACATGGTTTTCTTGATAGCAAGCGCGTCTCTAGTCCTCTCTCTCCGGCCTCTCGTCTTTCTTCTCATGAGGGGCGACTTCTTGAGGATCCCTATAGCTATCGTCAGCTTGTTGGTGCTCTCCAGTATCTTACCTTCACCCGACCGGATATATCATATGCTGTCAACTCCGTTGCCCAGTATCTGCATGCTCCTCGTGAACCACACATGCAAGCGGTTAAGCACATTCTACGGTATATTCAGGGCACGCTGACTTATGGACTGCCTATATCTCGCTGCGTCAATCCCTCTCTTGTCGCATTTGCGGATGCTGATTGGACTGGTTGTCCAGATACACGCCGGTCTACCTCTGGATATTGTATATTTTTGGGGCCCAATCTTATCTCCTGGTCCGCCAAGAAGCAGCCCACAATTTCTCGCTCTAGTTCTGAACGGAGTACCGTGCTGTCGCCTACGCGCTTGCTGAGACGATATGGATTCGTCGTCTACTTCGTGACCTTCGTGTTTCCCTCTGGAGACCCATCAATATCTACTGTGATAATCTAAGCACTACTTATCTAGCGGCCAATCCTATTCTTCATGCTCGCACAAAGCACATTGAACTTGATCATCAATTCTTGCACGACAAAGTTTAGACTGGTGATTTGGAGTTGGTTCATATCTCTTCTGATAAACAACTTGCTGATATTTTCACCAAGCCCTTGTCACCCTCTCGGTTTTTGATATTACGGCTCAATCTTCGCATCCGTCCACCTGATGCTTAGCTTGCGGGGGGATGTTACGATATATTTAGTATTACTTCTATTATTTCTATATATTAAGATACTGTATATTACTTGCCATCTATAGCGTAGGATTATATAGCATGTAATCCTAATTATATTATTACTATAGTTGTCATTGTTACCACAGAAAGACTATCTCTTGTACTATATATTTTACGTTAATACAACCCATGAGAGTATGCTCTTTTTCCCATCTTTCAGCCTCAAATGGAGCCATCTGAATACTCGCTTGATAGCTGTTGTTGTACGCAAACTCAACCAATCTCAAGTGTCGATGTCAACTTCCTCTAAAGTTCAGGACACATGCTCTCAACATGTCCTCCAGAGTCTGAATGGTCCGTTCAGACTGATCATCAGTCTGTAGGTGAAATGCCATACTAAAATGGAGCTGAGTACCCAACGCTGCCTGTAGGCTCCTCTAAAAATGCGAGACAAATCGTGGGTCTCGATCTGATATAATTGAGGTAGGTACTCCATGTAATCTCACTACCTCATCCAAATACAACTGAGCGAGTCGATCTCTGGACCAAGTAGTCTGCACTGGTAGTAAGTGGGCAGACTTGGTCAGTCTGTCCACTATCACCCATATGGCATCGAAACCTCCCTGCGTCCTTGATAATCCCACGACAAAGTCCATAGTGACTTGATCCCACTTCTACTCAGGTATTGGGAGACTCTAAAGCTTGCCAGCAGGTACTTGGTGCTCCGCCTTTACCTGTTGACAAGTCAGACACTGAGCCACACATCTCCCAACATCCCGCTTCATTTCATTCCATCAGAAGCGTGTCTTCAAATCCTTATACATCTTAGTTCCACCTGGATGAACTGTATAAAGTGAGTAATGAGCCTCTCTCAAAATTTTCTCGCGGATCTCCAAATCCATGGGCACACACACTCAGTCCCTGTACCGCAGTACTTCCGAACTGTCAATACTAAAGTCCCCTATATGACTGCTGGCAATCTAGTCTCGAATCCTCATCAAATGGGGATCCACTCGCTGTTTTTCTCTGATCCTGTCTAACAGAGTGGGCTGCAAGACCATAGACATAAGTCTTGCAGTAACCCCAGGGGACACCACCTCCAGCTCAAGCCGTCGTAACTCCTCAAGTAATGGCACCTGCTGAGTGATCTCCAAGGCTCTGCACTGATTTTCTACTCAACGCATCTGCCACTACATTCGCCATGCCTGGGTGATACTGGATGCTGATATCATAATCTTTCAACAGCTCCAACCACCGGCGTTGCCTCAGGTTCAACTCCTTTTGGGTGAACAGATACTTGAGACTTTTGTGGTCTGTAAAGATCTCACAGTGCTCACCATACAGGTAATGCCGCCACAACTTCAGTGCGAACACCACAGCTGCAAGATCCAAGTCATGCGTTGGGTAATTCTTCTCGTAATCCTTCAGTTGCCGCGAAGCCTAAGCAATTACCCTACCATGCTGCATCAAAACACAACCCAAACCGCTGTGTGATGCATCACTATAAATCACAAATTCCTCCCCCATAACTGGAATGGCAAGGATAGGCGCTGACATCAGCCTCAACTCCTCGAAACTCCTATGGCAATCCTCACTCTAAATAAACTTAATCCCCTTCCGAGTCAATCGTGTAAGGGGTGTGGAATGCTTCGCAAAGCCTTCCACAAATCGACGGTAATACCCTGCCAGTCCAAGGAAACTCCTCACCTCGGTAACCGTCGTCGGTCTGGGCCAATCCCGAATAGCATCAATCTTCTTCGAGTCTACTGCCACTCCAGCGGCTGAAACTATATGGCCCAAGAAAGCTACCTCCTGAAGCCAAAATTCGCACTTCTTCAACTTGGCATACAACTTCTTCTCTCTCAGAAGCTGCAGCACAATCCTCAAGTGCTCCTCGTGCTCCCCATCACTCCGGGAGTAGATCAGGATATCATTAATAAACACCACCACAAACCTGTCCAAGAATGGCTTGAACACTCAATTCATCAAATTCATGAATGCGGCAGGGGCATTAGTCAATCCAAATGGCATCACTGTAAACTCATAATGCCTGTACCGTGTCCTAAAAGCCGTCTTGAAAATGTCCTCAGCCTTCACCTTCAATTGGTGGTAACCGGACTACAGATCAATCTTCGAAAAGATACAAGATCCTTGCAGCTGATCAAACAAATCATCGATGCGCGGCAAAGGATACTTGTTCTTGATGGTCACTTTACTCAACTCTCGATAATCCACACAAAGTCTAAGTGATCCATCCTTCTTCTTCACGAATAACACCGGAGATCCCCAAGGCGACACGCTGGGTCTCACAAACTCCTTATCCAACAAGTCCTGTAGTTGCGCCTTAAACTCCCTCAGCTCAGCCGGTGCCATCCGGTAGGGTGCCTTTGAGATTGGCGTAGTTTCTGGAACTACGTCAATCACAAACTCGATCTCCCTGTCCGGCGGCATACTCGCCAACTCAGGGGAAACACATTCGAAAACTCACGGACTATAGGAATATCCTCGAGTCCCGGTGCCGCCGTAGGCACCTCTCCAACAGTCGCAAGGAAAGCGACACATCCTCGACTCATCATCTGTCTCGCTCTCGCCGACGAAATCCAAGTCATGAACAGTGTGCTCCTGCAGCCCTATACACGAACTCCTACTGGCCTGGTTCGCAGAACGTCACCGTCCTAGCTCCACAGTCGATCGTCGCGAAATAACGTGCCAGCCAATCCATGCCGAGCACCACATCAAAATCCTGCAATCGTCCTAAGACCAACAGGTCTGCAGGCATAACCCAAGGTCCAAGCTACACTGGACAAGCCCAACAACACTCCTCTACATGCAAAACATGTTCAAAAATCTGCACCTCTCGTGTATGTGGTAACGGCCATATCTCTAGTCCATGTAGAGATGTAAATGCTCGACTAATAAATAAATGTGATGCACTGGTATCAAATAATGCACGAGCTCTAATGCCAGTAATTAAAATGATACCTGCCACCACATGGTTAGCTGCTGAGGAGTCCTCCACCTGAGCTGCATAAATCCTGCCACTCTGTGCCTGCTGCCGACACTCCGTCTGTCGTGGCGCTGAAGCCCTATCTGCCTGGCCGTAGGTCGGTGGAGCCCCGTATGTCTGCTGCGGTGCCGGAGGGGCCGACGCTGTCGAAGGTGCTGCTGTCGCTGCTCGGGGACAAGCTGCCCGTAGATGTCCTGGCTAACCACACCCAAAACACCGGCCCTCTCATTGCACGCACTGCTTAGGCCAGTGTGGCCCTCCACAGATGACACATCGCGGTGGTCTCCTCTGCTGCTGACCCTGCTGACGGGATCCACCAGACCGATGTCGTCCCGAATACCCACGACCCTGAGAGCATGATCGTGGCGGCCTCGGCGGACGTCTACCACTGGTCTGTCCCCCATCGTCAGGGGCCAAGCGCTTTCTCTCCTGACTTGGTCCAGGTGCTACCACCCGCTCCCTAACCACGGTCTCTCCTCGCTCCACCCATAAAGCCTACTCAATCGATGCATCCAAGGTCTGCAACCTCTGCGCCTGCACCAAGGTAAAGATCTCCTGCCTCAGACCTCGCTCAAATAAGTAAACCTTGTGAGCCTCATCCCTCGCCGCAAAAGGTACACAGTTCAGAAGTCTGGTAAACTCTCGGGTGTACTCCTGAACCGACCGTTCCCCCTGTAGTAGGTTCTTCAGGTCCTCCTAGAGTTTCTGCTTCATGCTGCTTGGGAAATAGGACCCATACAGCATCCCTCGAAACTCGTCCTATCTCATCTGCAGTGCATCCAAAGACCTATTCTGCCGTATCCTCCTCCACCAAGCATGAGCATCACCTGCCAAACAGTGTACTGCCAAATGGACCTGCTCTTGCTCAGGTATAAAAACATCCTCAAACAACTTCTCCATCCCACACACCCATGCCTCCACCACCCAGGGCTCAGTGCGGCTTCCATCAAAGTGTGGCGGATCAAATCGGCAGAAACGGGCAAGCCTCTCAGTCATCCGTTCCTGCTCAGCCTCTGACATATGTCTGCCTGACCGCGAAGTATCACCAGTAGGTGCGGCCGGTGCTGTCGTTGGCGGGGGTGTAGCTGCGACTGGAACACCCGCTGGGGTAGTCGCAGGTGGCGCCTGCGGCTCCGTCGCTCTAGGTGCTGCACTCGGCTGCTGGGCAACCGCGCGTCGCACATCTGTTGTAATAGCACACCCTGCTGCCTAGTCACCTCTGCCAGGGCAGCCAACTGCTCTCTCAAATTCGGGGGTACACTAGGTCCCGCCTGCTCAGGCACCTCGGAAGGCGTAGGAGTAGCCCGCGTCGGGGGTCGACCTCGGCGTCGGGGAGGCATCTCGACCACCTGTAACAAAACACAGACATCAATTACATCACCGAAAATAACTCTCGACCCAATCAAGCGAAAGTCCGGAAGATCGCTTCTTTTCCCCCACTACATTATGTCGTCTGCAGCCGACACAATTTTACTGGCAGGATTTGTAGTACACTGAATTTCAGTGCATCGTACTGAACTTCTACAAATTGTAGAGTTCTAGTGAGAAAATGGCATAAGAGGCTATGTGTGAGGCTTCGACCAAGTTTAGGACTTATGCGAAGTGTTTTCGGCGCAAAAGAGGCGTGAAAACGGACCTCGATAAGTTAAAACTGCAGAATTGGTAAAGTCTGCACTGGATTCCGGTATGTGAACTCCAATACCGGAATTGGAGCTTGGTATACCGGTATGTGAGGAGGGTATACCGGAATGCCAGGAGAAACCGAGAAACCCAACTCTCGGGTTTGCGGGATTCCTTGAGGGTATACCGGTATGCGAAAATGGGATACCGGTATGTGATGTTCGAAACAGTGAGCCTTGCTCTCGGGTTTTGCGGAATCCCTGAGGTATACCGGAATGTGTACCCGTATACCGGTATGCAAAATGCACATACCGGTATACAATGCCCAGAGTGGGCTGGGTGTTGTGTTTTGATTGGAGAAGGGCATTTAGGTCTTTTCACATGCCATGGGGTATTTGAAAGGCAGGGAACACTCCCCCTTTCACAGGACCTTCTTCTCCACACTCCCCTCCCTCTCCTCTCACTTTCTCTCTCTAGAGATCTCTCCAAAAGCTTGGAGAAGTGGTGGATTGATCTTGGAAAAGGCTTCCAAAGGAGAAAAGAGGCTTCTTGGTGCAAGAAGAAGCTTGGAGATTTCGTGGTTAAGGTTAGTACCTCATGTTTTGGGTTCAAACCTTGGATTTGATTCTTTGAAAAGAGGTTTTTGGGAACCCTTGGCAATCTAGATCACAAATGGTGGAAGATTGGCCACGAAATCTAGGGTTTGGCTTGCATGCATGCAAACCCTAGGTAGAATGAGGGCTTTTGCAATGAAGGGTTCTAAAAATATTTGGACCTTCGATAATTGCAATTGAGGCATAGGAAATCATGTTAGAACACTTGATTTCGTATTTTGAGATGGATTTAGGGTTCGTAATGAGTAACGAACCTTTTTCTTGTTGAAGCTTGGGTTGAAGCAAGAACTCCAAGCTTGGACACTTAGGAGCTTGAAGAACACAAGATTTGGAAGCTCTTGAGGTGGGTTTTATGGTTACCGAAGTGATTAGGTCACTTCCATGTCTAGGGTAATTATCCATTTAAGAACAAAATGGTATATGTATGTGAACCCTAGGACTTACATGTTGGCAATGGTAGAAATCATGATGGGTAGAACAATGAACTCCTATTGCATGATATGAATATTCAAGTATAATTCAATTATCTATACTTGTTTTATGGTTGCATGTGAGAATCTAACCTAATGTTGTTGAACATAGGTTGGAATATGTATGATTAAACCTAGTGTCATTGAACATAGGTTGGAACAAGTGACATTTAACCTAGTGTCATTGAACATAGGTTGGAATGTGTGAGAACTTAACCTAATGTTATTGAATATAGGTTGGAACATGTGAGATGTAAACCTAGTGTCATTGAACATAGGTTGGACATGTGATTGGAACCTAGAGTCATGGAACCTAGGTTGAGAACAAGAAAGTAAACCTAGTGTTATTAAACATAGGTGAGACTTAGTGACTTGAATCTAAGATTATGGAACTTGGGTTGTCAAGCAAGAAACGAGAACAAAGGGGATGTGCGACGATTTTGCTATCCCGGGTAGGCGACGATTTCGCTACCGTGCCACGATTTGGCGGTGCCGACATGGATGTGCGACGATTTTGCTATCCCGGGTGTGCGACGATTTCGCTACCGCGCCATGGATTGGCGGTGTCGAAGGGGGTATGCGACGATTTCGCTATCCCGAGTATGCGACGATTTCGCTACTCGAATAGGAGGTGACGATTTCACTCCTCGAATGTTGAAACAACTATGGTGCGACGGCCATTCCGCAACCATAAGTAAATGATAAGTAAAAGAACTTAGTCAATGTGGAATATAGGATGAACCTAGGAGAGAATGATAAATTATGTTTCATTTTGGTTGCATCCTTTATGTTTATTTACTAAGCATGTAAATAATTGTTGCATAGTTATATATGATCTAACTTATGCATGTGGTGTTTCTTTGGACCTGGTGGGTCGAGCTTCTCTCTTGGGTGGCCTTACCCACTGGGAACTATGTTTATAGTTCTCACCCCCCATTTTCCCAGGTCCTTCCGCGAGTGAGGCGGCGGAGCGAGGCAAGGGTTTGGCTTTGTAGATAGCGACCCTTCCATTTTGGTGATACATAGAGTTGTACCCCGAGCTTTGGACTATGATAGCATAGGGGATTTGTATTACATGTATAAACTTTGTATATTCCATATTTTGGAACATGTTGTATGGAATGAAAAGAAAAAGTTAGCATGTATAATTGTGGAATGTGATGTAATAGAAGTAGAGCTTTTATGGTTGATGCTTTCCTTGTGCAACTCTTGTACTCCGTTCCTAGTTGGAACATTGTGGATAAGCTTGTGTTGTGACGCCTTGGGCGGGGGTAGAAAGGACTCTATCCGTTCGGCGGGTCTGGGGCATGCGCCCGTGCGGTTATCCTTTCCACCTAGTTGGTGTTAAAGGGCCGGCGGGGCGTGACAGACTGAGGTGGTATCAGAGCGTAGAAACGGTCTAGGTTGACCTAAGAAACCCTAGGATGGAAAAGACCCTAGGAGTGTAGGCTCGTGAGTGACGAGATCTTTGATGTGGCGAAAGATAAGTGATTGGGTTATGTCCTTATGCCTCTAGTTGGAAATAGAGGTAGATTCGAGGTGTGTCTTATTCTTCACAAAGTGTGTTCATGTTGGCGGCCGACAACATGAAAACCAAGTGAGGGGAATAAGGACCCTTGTGTGACTTTCGCCTAGATTGGGTTCACGTTTATTTTCGTGAAATGTTATGTCGCAAATGACTTTGAATGTCATGAAATGACCAAAGTCATTGTGTTTTCAGGATAATGGTACGAGGACGGCCTCCTAAGAAGACCGGACCCGCAGGATCGGGCGCGGTTCCCGAACAACTCGGGGAGGGCGAGAACTCGGCTCTCCGCAATGAGCTAACCGAGTTAATGGGCGTGGTTCGGCGTCAAGCCGAAGCCATGCAACGACAGGAGGAGCAAATTAAAAGGCTCCAAGACGAGATGGCGCGGCAGACGGCTGCGACTAGGGAGGAAAGGTCGGGAGTACCTCCGGCCTCTGCTTCGGCACCGGCCGTGGAGGTGACACCGACGCCAGCCGTGGTGCCACCTGCGCCACCGGTTGTAGCCGAGGGGTCGGGTGCCCCTATACCCGATTCCGACATGGAGGATACGGAGCGAGAGCGCGCGCTTGCGGCTCTAATGAGGTTCAAAAAGTTCAACCCGCCTATCTTTAGCGGGGAGAACGTAGATCCGTGGGACGTAGAGACATGGATCGACGCTATCGAGACGCTCTTCGAGGACCTTTATACCTTGGAGAGGGACAAGGTGCACCTCGCCGTGCATTGTCTAGAGCGGTCGGCGAAGGTGTGGTGGAAGGGGGTCCGACGTGATCGACTCTCTAGCCTTCCGCCACCATCGTGGGAAGAATTTCGGGGTATGGTGTTCGCCACCTACTTCCCCGATAGCGAGAAAAGAAAGCTTCAGGAGAGGTTCCGCAAGTTAAAGCAGGGGAACCGCTCGGTACGCGAGTACGAGAGGGAGTTCTAGTACATCATTAACTGCGTGCCGCACGTTGTTCGCGGGGAGCTAGACAAGGTTGATTGCTTCGTGCGCGGACTTCGACCAGATATCTTTCGGGCGGTGCACGCCCTTAAGTTGCGGACCTTCGCGGAGGTCTTGGACCGTGCTCTTTGGGTGGAGCACGGGAATGCTTGTGCGCGCGAGGAGCGCGATTCTTGGGAGAAAGAGAAAGAAAAAGAAAAAGGGAAGAAGCGACTGGCGGGTGGCTCGGGTGGGCAATCTAGCTCTAAGCGGCCCCCGAAGCACTCGCAATCCCAAAATCAGCCTCGAGGGTCCCGACGGAACCGACCCCCGACCCCGTGCCCGATTTGTAGCGGCCCCCACGCCCCTCAGCAGTGTGAAAATCGTGAGGGCCGGTGCTACAAGTGCGGACAGCAAGGGCACCTGCGGTACAACTGTCCGATGGATGATGGCCGAGCACCGTCATCGGCATCGGCATTTGCATCCCCGAGGCAGCTTGCGGGCATCCCACCCGCGGCGATGTCGGCAGGCCGAGCACAGCCGCCGAGACCAGTAGAGGGCCAGCGGCCGGCACCTAGTGGAGGGTGTTCGCCTCGCAGGTGGAGGAGCCTGCTACTCAGGAGGACGTCGTGGCAGGTATTGTGTTAATTAAAGGCATTCGATGTAGAGCTTTGTTTGATACTGGTGCATCGCATTCATTCATTGCTCGATCATTTGCTATAGCACATGGAATAGAAATCATAGATGCCACACATGCAAGAACGGTACAAGTACCCGAACACACTTTTTTTGTGTACATCACGCGTGTATGGGTTGTCCTGTGAGGATAGAAAATTGGATCATGCCAGCTGACTTGCTGGTATTAAATCGAATGAATGAATATGATTTGATCCTAGGAATGGATTGGCTCTCTAAGTATCACGCTACTATAGATTGTGAGAGTCGGATAGTGAAGTTTAAAGAGCCCGGACACAAAGAGTTTGTGTACCGTGGGTGTAGGAGCTCACTCTTTGCTTCGATGGTGTCCACGTCGCAAGCAAGAAAACTTATTGCTAGTGGTTGCATTGCCTACTTGGCGACGGTAGTGGATGACCGTAAGGAAGTGTTGGGGCTCGAGGACATTCCTATAGTCCAAGATTCCGGATGTGTTTCCGACGGAGTTGCCCGGAATGCCACCGGACCGGGAAATAGAATTCGTGATTGATTTGCTCCCGGGTACGGCGCCGATCTCTAAGGCCCCGTACAGGATGGCACCCGCGGAACTGAAGGAATTGAAAGCACAATTACAAGATTTAATGGACAAGGGTTTCGTCAAGCCAAGTGTGTCACCTTGGGGAGCCCCTGTTCTATTTGTGAGGAAAAAGGACGGTTCGCTGCGGTTGTGTGTGGATTACCGCGAGTTGAACAAAGTGACCGTCAAGAATAAGTACCCGTTACCACGAATTGATGACTTGTTCGATCAGTTGCAAGGGTCTCGGGTATATTCAAAGATTGATTTACAATCTGGTTATCACCAATTGAAGATCAAACCGGAGGATGTGCATAAGACCGCGTTTAGGACGCGGTATGGACATTATGAATTCACGGTTATGCCATTTGGGCTTACCAATGCCCCGGCAGCGTTCATGGACTTAATGAACCGTGTGTTCAAACCACTATTAGATAAATTTGTGGTTGTGTTCATAGATGATATTCTTGTCTACTCCCGGAGTGAGGAGGAACATAAAGAGCACTTGAGGATTGTGCTTCAAGTTCTTCGGGAGAACAAATTATTCGCCAAGTTGAAAAAGTGCGAATTTTGGATCCGTGAGGTCGCTTTCTTGGGTCACGTAATTTCCGCAGGAGGAGTATCTGTGGACCCTATGAAAGTGGAGGCAGTCAAGGATTGGCCTCGCCCGACCAATGTCACGGAAGTGCGGAGCTTTTTGGGTCTTGCGGGGTATTATCGGCGGTTCGTGGAGGGATTTTCAAAAATCTCCGGTCCACTAACGCGTCTTACCCGCAAGGGGGCCAAGTATATTTGGAGCGAGGAATGCGACCAAAGCTTTAAGGAGCTAAAGGAAAGGTTGACTTCGGCTCCGGTCCTCGCCTTGCCGATTGCGGGGGAGGGTTTTGTGTGGTGTATAGCGATGCATCACGGCGTGGTCTTGGGTGTGTGCTTATGCAAAGAGGACAAGTTATAGCATACGCCTCTCGACAACTAAAGGATTATGAGCAAAACTACCCCACCCACGATTTAGAGCTTGCGGCGGTAGTCTTCGCACTTAAGTTGTGGAGACACTATTTATACGGTGAGCATTGTGAGGTCTACACGGATCACAAAAGTTTAAAATATTTGTTCACTCAAAAGGAGTTGAACTTGAGGCAGCGGAGGTGGTTGGAGTTGATAAAAGACTACGACTTAACCATCTTGTACCACCCCGGTAGAGCCAATGTGGTGGCCGATGCGCTCAGTAGAAAATCCGTGGAGAACTTTGCAATTGAGATGACGGGACAAATGCCGTTGATCAAGGAAATGGGCCGATTCGATTTGGAGATCGTGGCCCCGGGCATTCCCGCTCAACTTATGAATCTCGAGGTGTGGCCGACCTTGTTGGAGAGAATAAAGGAAAAACAATCCGGTGATCCGGAGCTCCAAAAGGTGCGGGGTGCTATCGAGAGCGGACGCGCCGGTGATTTTCATATGGACTCGAGGGGCGCACTTCGATTCCGAAATCGATTGTGCGTGCCAAAAGTTGAGGACATTCGGGGGGAAATCTTGAAAGAAGCTCACACTTCTCCCTATGCGATACACCCGGGCGGCACCAAAATGTATAAGGATCTCAAATTGCATTATTGGTGGCCGGGGATGAAACTTGATGTTGGACGCTTTGTGGCACAATGCTTAGTATGCCAACAAGTAAAGGCCGAGCGTCGCTTTCCGGCGGGAAAATTGCAAGGATTGCCCATTCCAGTTTGGAAATGGGAAAATATCGCGATGGACTTTGTCGTGGGCTTACCTCGATCGCTAGGTGGCCACGATGCGATATGGGTGGTGGTGGATCGTTTGTCAAAGTCGGCACACTTTTTGCCAATCCACACCACTTGGTCGGGGGACAAGTTGGCGCAAGTCTACCTCGACGAGATTGTGCGGTTGCACGGGGTTCCGACCTCGATAGTTTCAGATCGAGACCCCCGTTTTACATCGCACTTTTGGAAAAGCTTGCAAGAAGCTTTGGGTACACGGCTCGATTTCAGTTCAGCATTTCATCCTCAAACCGACGGTCAATCGGAAAGGACAATTCAGATTTTGGAGGATATGCTACGAGCATGCGTGTTGGACTTCAAAGGTGCGTGGCCTACTCATCTACCGATGGCTGAATTTGCTTACAATAATAGCTATCAAGCTAGCATCGGTATGGCACCTTTTGAGGTTTTGTATGGAAGAAAATGCCGCTCTCCTATTCATTGGAGTGAAGTCGGCGAGAGGAGGGTCTTAGGACCGGACGTGTTGCGTGAAGCGGAGGAAAAGGTCCGCTTGGCACGCGAACGCTTGTCGACGGCGCAATCTAGACAAAAGAGTTATGCCGATCGACGTCGACGAGATTTGGAGTTCGCGGTAGGAGACCGCGTCTTCTTGAAAGTGTCACCCATGAGAGGGGTGAAGCGATTTGGTGTTCGGGGTAAGTTGAGTCCCCGTTATATCGGACCTTATGAGGTTTTGGAGCGTGTGGGATCCGTGGCATATCGGCTAGCTTTGCCGCCAAAACTTGCGGGGGTACACAATGTGTTCCATGTATCGACCCTCCGCAAGTATGTATATGATCCGGCGCACGTCCTCGAGTATGTGCCTATGGAGCTTCACGAGGATATGACTTATGAGGAGTTTTCCTTGTGTATCATGGATCGCGAGGTGAAAAGTTTAAGGAACCGTGAAATTCCTTATGTGAAAGTACAATGGACAAATCACGGTGAGCGCGAGGCTACATGGGAATTGGAAAGCTCGATGAAGGAGCGGTTTCCTTACCTCTTCGCTGAGTCCAGCTGAGGTATGATTTTAGTTTCGCGGCCGAAACTCTCTTTAAGGGGGGTGGAATGTAGTACACTGAATTTCAGTGCATCGTACTGAACTTCTACAAATTGTAGAGTTCTAATGAGAAAATGGCATAAGAGGCTATGCGTGAGGCTTCGACCAAGTTTAGGACTTATGCGAAGTGTTTTCGGCGCAAAAGAGGCGTGAAAACGGACCTCGATAAGTTAAAACTGCAGAATTGGTAAAGTCTGCACTGGATTCCGGTATGTGAACTCCAATACCGGAATTGGAGCTTGGTATACCGGTATGTGAGGAGGGTATACCGGAATGCCAGGAGAAACCGAGAAACCCAACTCTCGGGTTTGCGGGATTCCTTGAGGGTATACCGGTATGCGAAAATGGGATACCGGTATGTGATGTTCGAAACAGTGAGCCTTGCTCTCGGGTTTTGCGGAATCCCTGAGGTATACCGGAATGTGTACCCGTATACCGGTATGCAAAATGCACATACCGGTATACAATGCCCAGAGTGGGCTGGGTGTTGTGTTTTGATTGGAGAAGGGCATTTAGGTCTTTTCACATGCCATGGGGTATTTGAAAGGCAGGGAACACTCCCCCTTTCACAGGACCTTCTTCTCCACACTCCCCTCCCTCTCCTCTCACTTTCTCTCTCTAGAGATCTCTCCAAAAGCTTGGAGAAGTGGTGGATTGATCTTGGAAAAGGCTTCCAAAGGAGAAAAGAGGCTTCTTGGTGCAAGAAGAAGCTTGGAGATTTCGTGGTTAAGGTTAGTACCTCATGTTTTGGGTTCAAACCTTGGATTTGATTCTTTGAAAAGAGGTTTTTGGGAACCCTTGGCAATCTAGATCACAAATGGTGGAAGATTGGCCACGAAATCTAGGGTTTGGCTTGCATGCATGCAAACCCTAGGTAGAATGAGGGCTTTTGCAATGAAGGGTTCTAAAAATATTTGGACCTTCGATAATTGCAATTGAGGCATAGGAAATCATGTTAGAACACTTGATTTCGTATTTTGAGATGGATTTAGGGTTCGTAATGAGTAACGAACCTTTTTCTTGTTGAAGCTTGGGTTGAAGCAAGAACTCCAAGCTTGGACACTTAGGAGCTTGAAGAACACAAGATTTGGAAGCTCTTGAGGTGGGTTTTATGGTTACCGAAGTGATTAGGTCACTTCCATGTCTAGGGTAATTATCCATTTAAGAACAAAATGGTATATGTATGTGAACCCTAGGACTTGCATGTTGGCAATGGTAGAAATCATGATGGGTAGAACAATGAACTCCTATTGCATGATATGAATATTCAAGTATAATTCAATTATCTATACTTGTTTTATGGTTGCATGTGAGAATCTAACCTAATGTTGTTGAACATAGGTTGGAAATATGTATGATTAAACCTAGTGTCATTGAACATAGGTTGGAACAAGTGACATTTAACCTAGTGTCATTGAACATAGGTTGGAATGTGTGAGAACTTAACCTAATGTTATTGAATATAGGTTGGAACATGTGAGATGTAAACCTAGTGTCATTGAACATAGGTTGGACATGTGATTGGAACCTAGAGTCATGGAACCTAGGTTGAGAACAAGAAAGTAAACCTAGTGTTATTAAACATAGGTGAGACTTAGTGACTTGAATCTAAGATTATGGAACTTGGGTTGTCAAGCAAGAAACGAGAACAAAGGGGATGTGCGACGATTTTGCTATCCCGGGTAGGCGACGATTTCGCTACCGTGCCACGATTTGGCGGTGCCGACATGGATGTGCGACGATTTTGCTATCCCGGGTGTGCGACGATTTCGCTACCGCGCCATGGATTGGCGGTGTCGAAGGGGGTATGCGACGATTTCGCTATCCCGAGTATGCGACGATTTCGCTACTCGAATAGGAGGTGACGATTTCACTCCTCGAATGTTGAAACAACTATGGTGCGACGGCCATTCCGCAACCATAAGTAAATGATAAGTAAAAGAACTTAGTCAATGTGGAATATAGGATGAACCTAGGAGAGAATGATAAATTATGTTTCATTTTGGTTGCATCCTTTATGTTTATTTACTAAGCATGTAAATAATTGTTGCATAGTTATATATGATTTAACTTATGCATGTGGTGTTTCTTTGGACCTGGTGGGTCGAGCTTCTCTCTTGGGTGGCCTTACCCACTGGGAACTATGTTTATAGTTCTCACCCCCCATTTTCCCAGGTCCTTCCGCGAGTGAGGCGGCGGAGCGAGGCAAGGGTTTGGCTTTGTAGATAGCGACCCTTCCATTTTGGTGATACATAGAGTTGTACCCCGAGCTTTGGACTATGATAGCATAGGGGATTTGTATTACATGTATAAACTTTGTATATTCCATATTTTGGAACATGTTGTATGGAATGAAAAGAAAAAGTTAGCATGTATAATTGTGGAATGTGATGTAATAGAAGTAGAGCTTTTATGGTTGATGCTTTCCTTGTGCAACTCTTGTACTCCGTTCCTAGTTGGAACATTGTGGATAAGCTTGTGTTGTGACGCCTTGGGCGGGTAGAAAGGACTCTATCCGTTCGGCGGGTCTGGGGCATGCGCCCGTGCGGTTATCCTTTCCACCTAGTTGGTGTTAAAGGGCCGGCGGGGCGTGACAGGATTTACTAAGTCCCAACGACCTATTTTACTAACTCTCGACACAATTACATCAAGTCACGTCTCTCACGTCTTGCATTCCTAGGGTCTGCCAAAGTCTAGGATTTACTAAGTCCCAACGACCTATTCCTAAGCTCTGATACCGACTTAATCTGTCACGCCCTGGATTACATGTTTTTTCGGGCTCGCCAACAGACCCGCCGTATACATAGGAATTTTTTGTGTATACGAAGAGATAGCTGAACCTGTAAAATACATACAAGCAACCACAAGATATATAGAGCTGATAAAACTGAAACGTAAATACATAAATAGAGCCAACTGTACATACAAGATTCCCAAAATACATCTCCGTAAAAATACCATACCATATACTACAGCATCATCATCATGGGCTAAAAAGTAAACATCACTGTATGTACATGGCAACTCTCCAAAAAGAACTAGCTCCAAAATAGGGTACTCGTCTAGCTCAACGACCATGGTAGGTAGGGATCTAGCTCGCGACTCCCTTAACTCGATCAGACGATGCAGCAGCAGCACCCGACGGCTCTGCAAGAAAAAGTGGCAACAATGGGTGTGAGAACTATTATCTAACAAAATAGTCCTCAGTGGGTACCGTCACCGACCCCAACGGTCTACCTACTAAGTCTACGAGACTAATAGTATAGCTGGTAGGTAAAGAAACAATAAGGTAAGCTGTTATAAAACTCTACAGCTACGGTGTCACTACCCTACCACTAAGTATAACAAAGTCTCTATGAATACATGCATCACTAGTTAAAGGCAATCACTCCTGACCCGATCCAAAGGATCGCCATAAGGCTCGTCCAGCAAATGCCTCGCCACACCGTACACTACCCCGGGGGTAGTCGATGGAAGGATCCTATCCAAGAGAACTGCAACGACATCAACGCAAGAAAAGCCTCACTACGAAGCGGCACTCGGGGGAGCTACCCAACCGAGCATGCAAGCGTATCTCTGTCAAGCTCAATCAGGCTCTGGTAGGCTATAATCAAAGTAAATGGGTCAAACTGGTCTAACAACTAAGGCTCACGTGCCCTCGGCACAATCTGATGCAAGAAATAAAATCTGAGTACACCGCCTGCCCCGACGGCACCCGACAGCATGGGACAGCCTAAACTCTACTGTAAAAATAGGCCCGGCATCTCAGCACGAGCGTAATCTGAACCTACACTAGTCAGAGTATCCACGACGCACTTACAGCGGTGATACAATAGTGATTTAAGCTCCTAGAGTTAAATCTGATAAGTTTTCAAAAAAATGACGTGTATAGGTTCTGTAAGTTTTCTCCTAAGTCAAGTCCCAGTTCAACATGTAAATTAATCTAAAAAAATTATTACATCATGCTCCAAATTCAGATTTCAATTAAAAACATGCAAATCCATGAATTCGAGCTACTAACATGAAAGTATAGTACAAAAATAGCATGCTGAAGATTTCTATAACTTAGGAGGGATTTCGATGTGTTCGGCCACATTAACCCACCTTAAATGCTAATCCAACTAAGGCCGAAAGTCGATAAGAGAAGCCCCGCACAAAATCAGCCTCAATCGAAATCAAACCAGCTGAAAAACAGGATTCGGACCCATCCTGGACCAGTTCTGGGCGCCCAGATCCAGAGCCCAGAACTGCAACCTGGCAGCTTCAACCTATAAGAGTTCAAAATGGAATTTAACCAAATTTCCAAGTTCAAAAGTAGTGAAAATTCACTCAACTCACCTCTAAATGCTTAAGAACAATTCCCCAGCTTTCTCGCCAAAATTGAGCTCAATTCGATCACCAAAAGACCCTCAAACCAGATTCGGATCCACTTTCTGGGTGCCCAAATTCTGCATCTAGAACTTTAGCACTTCAGCCCTTATGCAATTTAGCTCAAATCTGAGAGTTCTAACTTACAAAACCAGTGGAATAGGGTCACAAACCTCCCAAAAAGAGTGAGGAATCAATCCATATCCATCAACAAACTATCCATCCATATCTGGATTAAAAAATCCAAGAAATCCATCAAAACTCTCAAAAATTAGCATACAAGCTTAATCATCCAAATCTGAGCTAAGACTCACCTCTTAAATCACGATCTCAGGAGGGAAAGCTTCTAAACCATTAGAGGATGATGGAAAACCAACTCCTACAGCAAAAATCCAGCTCCAAGAAGTTTCGGATCCATAAAAACCAAAGAAACCTCAATTTCAGCTCAAGGACACCAAAATCCCATGAAAAACAGCAATTTGATCATACTAACCTAGCTTAGTTGCTGTTAAATTAGTCCCACATACTCTGCACTGAGTCCACAATCCACGAAATCAAGTCTCATAGGATTTGGATGCTCCTAGGCTGCACACGAGCTAAAACTCCGAAGGTTGCTGCTGAAGTTCTGCAGAAATTCCAAATCCTCAAGGCCAAAATGTGGGAATTGGAGGGATTGGAGGGGGTTAAATGCAAAAATCTAAGCTCCCTGTGAAGAAGAGGGGAAAAAAGCTCTTAGGGGACGTTCTCCCATTTATATAGATGTGTAGGTTAGGTACAATAAGCCTCAAGAGCAAAGATTGCTAACCTGTACTGCTACTGAAAACTCCAGATTCGGGCGCCCAGAACCCAGAAGTGGGCGCCCACTTCCTCCAACCTATTCAGGACAGCACTTCGGGTTCTCGGTCCAGCGGTCCACTACTCTGTTATCCGGTTCCGGCGGATCTCACCTACCACCACACACGTGTCAACAAGATCGATATTCATGAGGTGCACTTTCGGGCCCACTTCTGGGTGCCCGAAACTGGATCCGAAATGACTCAGTATATAACAGAAACAGCACTCAGAATCTGGGCGCCCTAAACTTAACTTCTGGGCGCCCTAAACTGGCAGAACTTCAGTTTTGGCTGATTTTGGTGCTCCGAGTCCGTTTTCGCGTCCATTTCGCGCCAAAACGACCCCGACTCGTCCTGACACTCTACAGAAGTGTCGGCCAATCTCAGATACTACAGTCATTTCGCCAGTTAGGCCCCCAGGGGTACTACAGTATGCTTCTCTGTCATTAAGTTCAACATTGCAGAGTCTATTTTTTCAGTCCAGTTAGAAGATCGAACTCTACTTTTCGATGACTCTTGCAGAGGGCAATCTAAACTTGGCTATCATTCGAGGGGACATCAATTATCGGACCTTTGTTTTAGCAAAAGTATGCACCGTCTATTTGGGAGGAGCCATATGAGATTAATAAGAAAATATTGTTAGATCTATAAATCTAACTACCACATGCAACCTGGTTCAGTAAAATCTCAAAATAGATTTTTTTTAAAAAAAAAGAAGGCTCAGGGGGAAGGTTCAATGCGATACCATGACGGCTGCATTTGTTGTAAAAAAACATGCCACCCTGCCATGGATACCCCTCAATGCCCTGCCCCTACATCATCGCCTTTTTTTTTTATAAACTTTCCATCGAATCAAACATGTTCAGATCCGAATCCAGCAATTTTCGATTCATCGTTTGAGGCCTTTCCATTGTTGCTTTATTTCATGTGCAACTGAAATTTAATTCAGCTGTAATAAAGGTTGAAGGATTAGTCGAATAAGTTCTCCTCTCTTTAGCTGTTTTTCCAACCTGCAGCTTGTTATGATTCTTACCATAATATGGATCATGATCGAAAATTACTAATACAAAATTTGTTGTCCTTTTTTCACAATACAACATGAAAATATAGTAATATTAAATAGATCATAAGAAAGTCAAAATTCAAATAAAAAGAATTATCAGCATTGGCTTTAGGGATATCAACATAATCCCAAAAAATTCTTCAAATATAAATAGAAAGCTTGTAATATAAATTATGATAATATAGAAGAATGACAGAGAAATATTATAATATATGATAAAAGGGAGAACAATATCAGAAGAATCCCTACAAGCCTCACCTCAAGTTTCTTTCAAATCTGTTGTGATCACAAGAGAATAGCTCAATAATCGACAGAGAACAATACTACAGCCACGCAAATAGTGTTAGAGGCAACAGAAAAGCTAGAGTTTCAGAGCAACAAGTTGAAAAGAGTTTTTACTTTCTAGCCGCCTGAATTTATAAAGGAAAAATCAGTTGAATAATAAGCCCTTTACCTGAAGAGCCGTTGGTAGCAGTAAATGGCCAAATTGACTACACAACCAGGCAAGCGACGAAGAGGTGTGGGTTGCCTCACAAATATAAACTCATTAATACCCCAAGATTTTGAGAGGGTCATCCACGATGAAGGCAGATCTGGATGAGATCCTGCTAAATGATAACAGTGGTTGAGAGATGAGGCGACAAGAGTAGCGAGGAGGAGACGTCCTAACCGAGGAAAGAGAGAAAAGAGAGAAGTTATACAAGAGGCAAGGTATCAGGTGAGATCTCCTTCATTGATAGCGGCAGTTGAGGGAGGAGGCGAAAGAGGATGAGAAGAGGAAGACGACGGCAAAATCGAGGAGATGGGAACATGCGAAGATGGGCAGGAGCAGTAATGTCGAAGGCGAAGGAGAAATCTCGGCTCAGATCTCCTTCATTGATAGCGGTAGTTGAGGGAGGAGGCGAGATGGGAAGAGAAGGGAAAGGCGGCTGTAGAATCAAGGAGATGGGAACAGGTGGAAGGTGGGAGTAGTAATGGCGAAGACGAGGGCTGCGTAATTTCCAAGCAATGCTCCTGGGATAAATCACGCGCACCGCCTATTCCGCGAGTCCCCGGGAATAGGAGTTAACGGATTATTCTAGGATAACCCGTTAAGGCGGGGATAAATTAAACCCATAACTTTGCTTGGTGTTTGGCAGGAATAGTGGGATAAAAGGGGTTATTCCCCCTTTATCCCACAACCAAACACTGCCTAAGACTATAATTTTGAACAACTTAATTAAATAATGAAAAATTAGGCATAGGGTGTGTAATGTGTTAATGAGCATAACAAATTTTTTCCTTTACGCCCCTATGATCTAATTTTCAGTTTATTTAATTAGAGATGCGACAAAATTTAATATATATATTATGTGCTAATTTTGAAATATCTTTTTCTACACACTGGGTGAACTTAGTGAAATAATATGGCCTCAAAACAAGTTATTACTAATCTGATCAAAGGCGAAAAATCGAACGGAGATAATTATGATATTTTGGCACTGTAAATTTAAATACATTCTCGTTGGGCAGAAGGTCCTAAAAAACTAGAGTCATAAGATGGACTAACCTACATAGGGCAATAGCACTCAGGCTTGCCGAGAGATTGAAGGCTATAACAATTGGGTTAAAAATAATTGCATTGCTCGCATCACGTTGCTAAGCGGCATGCAAAATGATCACTTATGTGAATATGAGCAGTACTTGACAGCTTATAACATATGAGAGGCTCTCAAAACTAAATTTGGTGCAACTTCAGCCACAAAGTTGCGCAGCCTTACTATACAGTTTGACAGTTATAAGAAGCGTGCCGATCAGATCATGAAACAGCACGTAAGAATAATCTCAAACATGATTCACAAGTTAAAGTCGGCCGGCAGCATTTTGACTAATTAGCAGTAGGTCCAAGCTATGATTCAATCTCTTTCCAATTTGTGGGAACATATAAGAGCCAATTTGACAATAATGAAAGTGTTAAAACCTTTGAGGACATTGTACGTCACCTGGAGTTGGAGAAAGAGTGCCTTGAGACTGCCAAAACCTTAACTACCAATACTGCTAAGTCAAACTTTTGTAAAACATCCGGGTTCAAGCGAAAGAGGACTATTGGGGCATAAAACCATGGCAGACTTGCGCCTAAGAAGGCGAAGAATATCAAAGGAAAGAGAGGCAAATGAGGTAGCAAGAAGGACGAGGCAAATGAGGTAGCAAGAAGGACAAGTCGAAGATGACCTATTATAACTGTAACCAACTAGGATAATTCGCTCGTGATTGCACTGAGCCGAAGAATGTACCCATTTATCCTAATTCTCTCTTTTTTATTTCTTGTCGTGTGTTTGTTACCAAATCTCTCCCTGTGTGGATTATAAACTCAGGAGCAAAAGACCATGTAGTGAAGGATCGAATAGGATTCGTCAACTACCGTCGCGTAATTACTAGGAGCAGAAGAGTATACATGGAGAATGATTCCAATATTAATATGTTAGGCGTTGGCACGTACAAGTTGATCATACGAGGTGGTTGCACGTTGTACCTTCATAATGTACTTTATGCTTCAGAAATTCGACGGAACTTATTTTTTATTCTTATTATGCTCCAGTTAGGTTTTTCTTTTAATTTTGAGAATGATGTAATTGAGATTCATCTTGGTAGAGGTTTTATTTTAGATGGTTTTATAGTTTTGGATATTGATTATAATAATAATAATAATCGTAGTTCGTTTTCTTTACTATCTCATATTGAGAATGATCACAATATTTCTGTTAAATGGCATACTCCTCTTGGCCACATTGGGCAGGATAGAATAACTAGATTAGTAAGAGATGGACTGTTGAGCTCACTCACTAAAGTCGATTTGCCCACTTGTGAATATCATCTAGCAGGAAAAGCGATCCGAAAATCATTTTGTAAAACTTTTAGGGCAAAATGTTCTTTATAATTGAACCACTCCGACATTTGTGGTGCAATGAATGTGAGGGCGAGGCATGATGCTTCTTATTTTATCATATTTATAGATAACTATACGCGCTTTGGTCATGTATATTTGATCTCCCATAGATTTGAAGTATTGGATTGTTTTAAACGTTACATTAATGAGGTTGAGAATCAACTACATATGAAAATTAACCCCTTAAGAATTGACCGAGGCTACAAGTATCT
The DNA here is from genome assembly GCA_016920855.1 of Puya raimondii. Classification (NCBI taxonomy): domain Eukaryota; kingdom Viridiplantae; phylum Streptophyta; class Magnoliopsida; order Poales; family Bromeliaceae; genus Puya; species Puya raimondii. The sequence goes on from JABWPP010000049.1 coordinate 46,653,079, forward strand.
ATCTAAACAATTTAAGAAATTATGTGATGAAAAGAAAATAATCAGACAGCTGACGATTCATGAGACTCGGCAGCAAAAAAGTATAGCAGAGAGGAGAAATCGCACTTTACTACACATGATTCGGTTAATGATGTGCAAGCAAACTTGCCTTTCTCTTTTTGGGGAAACGAATTATTAACTATTGCCTACATTCTTAATCATGTACTCTCTAAGTCGGTACCTTCTACCGAGTTGTGGACAGGCAGAAAATCAAATTTGGAGCACCTACATCCTTGGGGTTCGGCGGCTTATGTACATGACACTTCTCACAGGTATGAGAAGTTCGGCCCTAGAGGGAAGAAATGTATCTTCATAAGATACCTGAACACTCAAAAGTATACATGCTTATCAGAAAGTAGCCAGATGGAAGTTTGAATGAGATTGAGTCGCGAGATATTAAGTTCCTCGGGGAGGATTTTTCTTATAAAAGTGAGATCCGAAGTGAAATTAGTTCCATAAAATGGACGACTCCGCTATACAAACTCCTATCCATTCAAATGAGATTGATACCTTGAACACTCTAAAGGATATATATTTATCAGAAAGCAGCTAGATCGAAGTTTGACTGAGATTGAGTCGCGAGATGTTGAATTCCTCGAGGAGGACTTTTCTTACATAAGGGAGATCTGAAGTGAAATTAAGTTTCATAAATAGATGACTCCGCTATTGGAGCTCCTGTCCATTCAAATGAGATAGAGGAAGCAACTCCAATACCTCGTAAAGATAGTAGGAGCGATTTACCTTCAGAACAAGAGCCTCAACTTCGTAGGAGCACGAGTGTGAGTATTTTCCATCACCGTTTTGAGATTGAGGGGAAAGCTTTTATGGTTACTATATATGATGATGATGAGCCTAGGTCATTTCAGAGGCTCTCACATCGCCTACTTATAAAAAATAGTTGGATGTAATGGTAGAGGAAATGCAATCAATGAAGTCAAATCATGTCATGTGTCAGGCCCACAACGGACGCCCCCGGTACATCAACAGACCGCCATATGTACAAGAATTTTTTGTACATATGAAGTGTCCAAAAAGTCTACAATGAGCATATAGAAAAGTCCTAGGAGCCTACCACTGACCATATAAGTATTAGAGCAAATTATATGAAATTGAGCTATCAACTAAGTATCATTGTACATGGAATCACATAAACACAACTCTCTAAAGTATAAATACATACAAGTAAAGGCCTTGACTTCGCTAATCCTGATGTACAATATCATATCCAAAAGCTAATTAGCTGGGTGCTCCTCTCTAGCTCATAGACATGGGTAAGAGTCGCTATCTACGGCGCGATCCCCTTATCTCGATCAATCATTGGCGCTGAAGTCTTTAAAATGTAAACCACAAGAGGGTGTGAGAACTACTAAACAATAGTTCCCAGTGGGTACATTTGGCAACAACCACGGACCACCCACTAGGTTTACTAGAGGCAAGAATAGTCTATAAGCAGTAAAGAATGAGTAACAAAGCATAATATCATGAGCTAATCTGGTCAATACTATACTATCATGCCTCTATACAAATAAAGAGTAGTAATGAAGATGACTAATACATACGTCAAGTTTGCTACAGATAAAGAAATGCTATAATAATACCCAATGGCAACGACCGACTCATAGTTCCGATCAAGCATGCGCCCGCCTAGTACCCGGACAACACTCCCATAGGTGCACCGTCAATAGTCCGACATCAGATGGGAATGGGGTTGTGATTAGGTATATAGGAGACCATGGATCCTGGTAATAATAACTGGGCTTAAGCATTTTGGGCCGGTGGTTTGTGCCCAATGAGTTATTATTGCTAGCGAGTCGGTTCGTTACACCTTGTCTTGTGAAACCTTCTTGGAAGTGTCCCTTGATCTCTTTAAGGCTCCCAAGAAACCTAAAGAGAAAGTTTTAACCAAGTTAAAACCATTAAAACCCACATTAGGTAAAACCCCAACATTAAATCCTAAAAACTCTAACTCACCTTTACTCCTCCAAACAAGATAAATAAGACTTGAGAAGGTTGCCTTCTCTCTTGTAGAGCTCATCCCAAGTACGTTTGTCCTTCTCCAAGCTTGCTAGAAGGTAGAGCTCCAAGGTTCAACAATATTGGTCCTAGGTTTCCTCGCTCATTTTTATAAAGAGAAAGGAAACAAAGAGAGGAGGGAGAGGAAATAAGCATGATGGAGAGGGGTTGGCTATGAAAAGTACTTATAGAGTGCTAAAATTGCACCTTAGGCTCCCCAATCATTCATATTTGCAAAAAACGAATTGCTGCCTCCGTGCCAGGTTTTGGGCACCCGCCCGATTTTTCAGGCACCCGAAAACCTCTAGCCAACAGCTTCAAGGCCCTCGGGTTTAGCATCCGGAAGTTCTGGACGCCCGCTCAACCACCTGGGACCTCTTCTTGGGTGCCTGCAGGGCAAAGAAGGCATTTAATTAATTAATAAGACGAGCTACCCCTCCTTTTGGGTTGAGCATCCGAAATTAGAATTGGGCGCCCATAGGAGCAGTCCGGAATCTTTTTCGGATGCCCGCAAGATTATTTGGACACCCGAATGTTTATTCCTCTATGACTCCCTGCTTTTGAGTAGAGTGTCCCCTTGAATTGGCCGCTCGACCTGATGATCCAAAATGCTTCGGGCCCCGAAATGCTTTTTCGGGCATTTGGAAAGTCAGGAAAATGATTTCCCCTTCTCTTGAAACTTTATTGCAATATGAATTGGTTCCAATTCATTCCAAACTCAGCCTAAACTTCTCTAAACTCATTTTAATCATGTCTACCATTTAGTGCACACTTTGCCAATTTGGTATACTATACTGAGTTTCAATACATTACAGAGGCATCATGATCAATGAGGATGGATGTGATGACGACAATGGCGTGCGAAGAGTGAAGGAAGAGTGAGAGGAAGTCGTCTTGTTCTTCTTTTTCTACTTTTTCCTTTTCTTTTTCTTTTTTTTTGGTTCTTTTTCCATTAAAGAGAATAAAAATATTGCACTATTTAACTATATATAACACTATTTCACAGCTACAAAATAGTACAACATACTATCAAGTAGTGCAACATATAATCCAATAGTGCAACATTTAAAAATATATTATGGTATTTGACTATATGTTGCATAATTTGATAGAATGTTGAACTATTTCAGAATGTGTTGCACTTATTAAATAGTTCAACATATAGTCAAATAGCACAACTGTTGGATATGACTCGAAATTGATAATCGAATTAAATTTCGGACTTCGACTCGCCGACGGCTTCGCGGTGCGACCAAATTGAAAATTAAATTGTGGAGGAAAATGAATGTCTGTGGTGGGTAGCGGAGGGCTCGGGCCGATAGGCCCGAGCCCGTTAAGAAGATTTTCTTTTTCGTTTTGCCCTATAGGCGACAGAAGGTTGTACGAATATTGTATTCCCTTTTCTCGATAGTGAAGCTCTCTCCTCCCTCGCCCGTGGTTTTTCCCTTAAAAGGGTTTTCCACGTAAATATGTGTGTTATTTACTTTTCTGCTTGTGGTTTGTGTATTTCGTGTTCGTCGTTTTCGTTTCTGTTTGTGCGCTCGTCGTAACAAACTGGTATCAAAGCCCTAGGTTCATCGATTAGGGTTTTGTTCATCAATGGCGTCCATGAAGTACGATCTTCCTTTGCTCGACCACAGCACAAGGTTTACGTTATGGCAAGTAAAGATGCGCGCAATCCTGGCTCAGATGGACCTGGAAGATGCGCTGCTTTGGATGGATAAGATGTCTATGTCCCTTAGTTTGGCAGAAAAGGAGATCAATCGGAAGGCCCTTACGCAGATCCAACTGCATCTCTCGAACGAGATCTTACAACACGTTATCAAGGAGAAGAATGCTGCGAGCTTATGGCTGAAACTGGAGTCGTTATGCATGACGAAAAGCCTCACCAACAAACTCCACTTGAAGGAGAAGCTGTATTCTCATCGTCTGGCAGAAGGTAAGAGCATTAAGACCCATCTCGATGAATTTAAAGAAATTATTACTGATCTGGAAATGATGGAGGTTAAGTATGATGATGAAGATTTAGCACTACTGCTTTTATGTTCTCTGTCGTCTTCCTATAGAAATTTTAGAGATACTATGCTTTATGGACGTGATACCATATCTTTGGAAGATGTCTCAACTACGCTTCTCTCGAAAAAGAGGATCGATAAGGAGATGAGTGGTACCACTGAAAGTCAGGCAGAGGGCCTGTTCACTCGAGGAAGATCCAAGCAGAGAAATTTTGGTGACAGCAAGGAGAAGGCTAGATCTAAATCCAGGCATAAGTATTTGATCTGCAATTATTGTAAAAAGAAGGGCCACATTAAGACGGACTATTTCAAATTGAAAAGAAAGGAACAGACCGAAGGGAGAAGTGATCGGAAGGGAAAAGAAAGCTCGAAATCTGCCGAAGCCAGTGTAGCGGAAGACTATAGCAGCGAGGGGAATGTTTTGCTGGTCTGCGATGATCAATCCAGAGCCAGCACAGAGTGGATCCTTGATTCTGCCTGCTCGTTCCACATGTGTCCCAATAAGGATTGGTTCTCTACTTTTGAAGCTGTTAATGGTGGAGTTGTCATGATGGGAAACGATGCGTCTTGCAAAGTGGTTGGACGATGATCGGTGAATATTAAGATGTTTGATGGCGTAGTCCGAACACTCACCGATGTCAGATATGTTCCACAGCTGAAGAGAAATCTGATTTCTTTGAGTACCCTTGACGCTAAAGGATACAAATTTACTGATGAAGATGGAACTCTGAAGGTAGTTAAAGGAGCTTTCGTGGTGATGAAAGGCCGAAGACAAGAAGGAAAACTATATGTGTTGCAGGGCTCTACTATAACAGGTGGAGCTGCAGTATCCTCTTCATCCGCGTCCAATTCAGATGTCACAAAATTATGGCATATGAGGCTCGGACATATGAGCGAAAGAGGACTGACGGTGCTGAGCAAGCGAGGACTTCTTGGTGGCCAAACTACTGAAATTCTGGAATTCTGTGAACATTGTGTGTTTGGAAAGCAGAAGAGGGTCAGCTTCAGCAAGGCAATCCACAGAACCAAAGGGACTCTCGATTACATCCACTCAGATCTCTGGGGGCCTGCACCGGTGCCCTCTAAAGGTGGTGCGAGATATATGTTGACCTTCATAGACGATTACTCCAGAAAGGTGTGGACGTTCTTTCTTTTGCAGAAGAGTGATGTATTCAAGAATTTCAAGCAGTGGAAGACCTTGATTGAGAAGCAGACAGGAAAGCAAATTAAGCGCCTTCGCACTGATAATGGTTTGGAGTTCTGTTCAGGAGAGTTCAACGAACTTTGTAAGAATGAAGGAATTGAGAGACATCGCACAGTTGCCTACACGCCGCAGCAAAACGGCGTTGCCGAACGCATGAACAAAACACTGATGGAGAAGATGAGATGCCTACTCTAAAATGAAGGTTTTGGTGAGGAGTTCTGGGCAGAGGCTGCATCTACAGCTTGCTATTTGGTGAATCGATCTTCGTAAACTTCTATTGATCTGAAAACTCCATAAGAGGTATGGTCTGGCCACCCTCCTAGTTATTCTGATTTAAGAATATTTGGATGTCCTGTTTATGCTTATGTTAGTCAAGAAAAATTAAAACCTAGATCAAAAGAATGCAACTTTCTGGGTTATGCTTCTGGTACTAAAGGTTTTCGTTTGTGGTGCCCTGAAGATAAGAAAATTATTATTAGTAGAGATGTTAAGTTTAACGAAACTGCTATGCTTCGCCGAAAGGAGGAGTCGCGTGTTTCTTGTGATACAGGTACAGGTGCAGATGCAAATACATCAAAGAAAATTGTTGAGGTAGAGTTCCAAACTAACTCCAACAGTCAGATCACTCCAGCATCAGGTACTACTTCAGGCGATTCTGTTCCTATCGAGCCGCAGGCACCATCACAGACAGACACTTATTCGATAGCCAGAGATCGACCGAGGAGGGATATTAGACCACCGCAGAGATATGAAGAAGCAAATTTGGTGGCTTATGCTTTCGTGACTGCCGAAGAGACAGATGTCTACGAGGAGCCTACTACTTATACAGAAGCGGTTTCATGTTGTGATTCCTCAAAATGGTTGCTTGCTATGGAGGAAGAGATGGAATCTCTTCATAAGAATCAGACGTGGGATCTGATGAAGCTTCCTAAGGGAAAGAAAGCTGTTCGTTGCAAATGGGTGTTTAAGAAGAAGCAAGGTACACCAGGAGTAGAGAGTATCAGATATAAGGCACGCTTGGTTGCAAAAGAATACAGTCAGATTCCGGGTGTCGACTTCAATGATGTTTTCTCACCAGTGGTGAAGCATACATCCATCAGGGTTCTACTTGGATTAGTCGCAATGGATGATCTAGAACTTGAGCAACTAGATGTGAAGACGGCTTTTCTACATGGCGAGTTGGAGGAGGAGATTTATATGCAGCAGCCCGAGGGTTTTGTGGTTGAAGGAAAAGAAGACCACATTTGCAGATTGAAGAAATCGCTTTATGGGTTGAAGCAATCTCCAAGGCAATGGTACAAGAGGTTTGATTCATTTATGATTAGCCATGAATTTAATAGAAGCAATTATGATAGTTGTGTTTACATAAAGAAACTAATTGATGTCTATTTTATCTATTTGCTTCTTTATGTGGATGATATGTTAATTGCTGCTAAGAACATGGCTGACGTTGATGATCTTAAAAGGCAGTTGAAATCTAAGTTTGAAGTTAAGGACTTAGGTGCAGCGAAGAAGATACTTGGTATGGAGATTCAGCGGAACAGAAAATTGAAGAAGTTATGGCTAACTCAGAAGGCATACATCCAGCGCGTGTTGGAGCTCTTTTGTGTGAAAGATGTTAAGCCTGTAAGTACATCTTTTGCTGCACACTTTAAGCTTTCAACTGATTTGGCTCCGAAAACTGATGAAGAAAAGGCACATATGGAACGAGTCCCTTATGCCAGCGCAGTTGGTAGCATCATGTATGCTATGGTCTGCACGAGGCCAGATCTTGCACATGCTGTAAGCGTGGTGAGTAGGTACATGGCAAATCCAGGAAAGCAACACTGGCAAGCTGTGAAATGGATTATGAGGTATTTGCGAGGTACTACTAATGCTTGTTTAGAGTTTGGCAGATCTGATGCAGGTTTGACAGGATATGTGGATTCTGATTATGCTGGAGATCTTGATAAAAGAAGGTCTCTTACTGGTTATGTCTTTTCACTTGGAGGATGCGCTATCAGTTGGCGTGCCTATTTACAGCCTACTGTTGCGCTATCTACGACAGAGGCCGAGTATATGGCAATCACGGAGGTTGTGAAGGAAGGTATTTGGTTAAGAGGCCTATTTGGTGAATTAAGTGGAGGCAGTCAGAAACTAACAGTATTTTGCGACAGTCAGAGTGCTATTTATCTCACGAAGGATCAAATGTTTCACGAGAGAACAAAGCATATTGACATCAAGTTTCATTTTGTTCGTGAAATTCTTGCCCAAGGTGATATTGCAGTGAAGAAAATCAGCACTTTAGAGAATCCTGCCGACATGTTGACGAAGCCTCTTATTCCTCACAAGTTCAAGCATTGCTTGGACTTGATTAGTATTAACTGTTGATTGGACCGCCCTTAGGGGCTTGTGGAGAAGGTGGAGAGTTATGATTGCTGCTTCATTCAAAGGAAATTTCTCGTCAAGGTGGAGATTTGTTGGATATGACTCGAAATTGATAATCGAATTAAGTTTCGGACTTCGACTCGCCGACGGCTTCGCGGTGCGACCAAATTGAAAATTAAATTGTGGAGGAAAATGAATGTCTGTGGTGGGTAGCGGAGGGCTCGGGCCTATCGGCCCGAGCCCGTTAAGAAGATTTTCTTTTTCATTTTGCCCTAGAGGCGACAGAAGGTTGTACGAACATTGTATTCCCTTTTCTCGATAGTGAAGCTCTCTCCTCCCTCGCCCGTGATTTTTTTCCTGAAAATAGTTTTTCACGTAAATCTGTGTGTTATTTACTTTTCTGCTTGTGGTTTGTGTATTTCGTGTTCGCCGTTTTCGTTTCTGTTTGTGCGCTCGTCGTAACAACAACATTTTAATTTTCTTTAATAGAGAAAGAACAAAAAAAACAAATGAAGAATAAGAAATTTTTTGTTTTCATTTTATTTTATACTTTGTTGCACTCATTTATCTCTCTTCTTCCTCTTTTACCATCATCACCTCCAACAACTCCCCATCTGTGTGTTGCCACTTGGCTGAGGGGTCGGCAATGAGGTAGGATTTGAAGGCATGGTCTCGGGTGAGGGGCCTATAAGCGGCCACTAATGAGTCACCCCGCGTAGAAGAATTAAAAAACAAAATTTCCAACTCTTGTGGGATATATTCATGATACCTAGGAGTATCAGGTTTGTATGTTCATGACTTCTAGAAATACAATCATCTACTATTAATTTTTTCTATAAGATTGAGACACCTTTAATTAAGAGACATTTAAAATGTTGATAATAAATGATATTAGAAAAAGGATAAATTTATTATACAAATTTGTTGGAGCGTTACATAACTTAACTTGGGGGATACCCTCAGTATACATAGATTAAAAAAATAAATAAAAGAGAAGTGATGCTCAGTTAGGTGGTTGAATTTAAATTTGATTTTGACTGCACTCTAGTTATATTATGTTCCAAAGTACTGAGATTGATTAAACCTTGAGTATATATTTTAGGATAAATCTGATTGGGCTCTAAATATATATTTTAGAGCTCAATTCTATTATAAGGTGAAGGATTGATTAAATCCTAGGTATATGTAGTAGGACTTAATCTGATTTGATTAAAACTAAACTCGAATTATACGTATTAATGTCTAATTTGGTCTAATTGAACTCTCAGTATATATATTAAAGTCTAATTACATTTGATTTAGGTTCACCTCAAGGTGAAAGATAGCTTTGTTCTACGAATATATGTTAGGATTAGCCAAATATAATTTAATTAAACTCTAATCATATGAATTAGAGTCAAATTTGGATTAATTGAACTCTAAGTACATGTTTTAGAGTCCATTTACATTTGATTTGGATTTACTCTAGGGAGAATGATAGCTTCATCTTAAGTTTATGTGTTAGGATTAGCCTACTTGATTTAAGTTAAACTCTATTATATGTAATTAAAATTTAACTGAACTCTAAGTATATACATTAGAATCTAATTTGATTTAGTTTGAGTTCACTCTAAGGTGAAAAGATGATGAAGTCCTAAATACATGTACTATGATTAGCCAAAATTTGATTTAATTAAGCTCTAATTATTTATTCGAGCCTAATTTGATTTAATTGAACTCTAAATATATGTATTAGAGTCTAACTACATTTGATTTGAATTCACCCTAATGTAAAGGATGGCTTCATCCTAATATGTATTTTAGGAACAACCCATTTAATTTAAATTAGACTCTAATTACATGTATAGAGTGTAACTCGGGTTAATCGAACTCTTAAGTATATGTATTAGAGTCCAATTACATTTGATTTGATTAGGCCCTATGTATGTCAGAACCTAATTACTTAATTTTAATTTTCACCTTAAGGTAAAAATTGGTTTCATTAAATTCTAAGTACATATTTCAAAATTTGATATAGTTTGGATGTAACTGTGGTTGATACTAATTAATTATATGTGCTAGAAAATTAGTTTGTAACTAATTTTCCCCTAAGAACTTAGTTTGAAGAAGAAGTTGAATTAATATAGCCCTAAGGTTAGAGCTTATGGTCCGTTTGATTTAACGTAAAACCATAAAATACAATTTTCCATGGAAAAATATTTCCAGTGGAAAAAAAGTTTTACATTTCGTAGCGTTTGGTTTATTGGAGAAAAAAGTAGTTCTTCATCAACATTTGTTTAGTTGAAAGGAAAAAAATTCACATTTGTTTTGGTTCAGTAGAAAAAATGAATGAAAAAAATTTTACGCAGCTTGAGTTTTTATTTTCTACTAAAAAACAGGGGAAAACGAAAACTTTAATTTTTTCTCAAATCCATAAAAATATTATTTTTACGTTGAACCAAACAAACGAAAAAATATTTTTCACACCAAAAATATTTTTCGATCCATTTTATGCAGAACCAAACGCCCCCTTAGAGGGGAAAAAAGATGATTTGGCTTTGGCCCGTGGTTTACAAGGTTCGAGTTGGGTTTGGATTTTGGTTTGGTTAATATAGTTTGGATTAGGTTTTGGTTTTGAATGATGTGATTTGAGTTTGAGTTTGGAATATGATTTTGGGTTACATGGTATGGACTTTAATATTGGGCTTTGGTTTTGGTTTAAAGTTGGGCTCAGGATCAATTTACGCCCATATGGTTTAAGTTATGGTTTGGGTTAGTTTTGGGTTTCAACTTGGGCTCTGGCTCAGTTCAAGTCCAATGGTCTAAGTTAAAAGTTTTGTTTGGGTGTGGATTTAGATTTGGACTAAATTTAAACCCATACAGTTTAGTTGGGGTTTTGGGGTTTTGAGTTGAGTTCCGTTCGCAAGGCTATAGCTAGGTTCTAGGCTTGGATTCACATGATTCGTATTTGAACTCGGACTAAATTTGAGCCTATGTGGTTTAAGTCTGCATTTGACTAGGGTTTGGATTTGGGCTATATTTGTTTGGTTTGGATTGAGTTCATCTTGAGTTTGAGCTTAGACTGATTTGAATCGAATGGTTTTCCTTTGGGTTGAGCTAGGGTTAGGCTCAATTTGAAGTAAATTCAGTAAGGTAAAATTAGGCCTGCATCCGACTTGGATTTGGATCTAAACAGAGTTTGAACGACTCCAGTAAAATTAGTACACAACTCATCTAACTGGGGCCTAACATGATCACTAAATTTGAATTATTATCGGCTTGAAACTTTGGTTAATTTTGAAACTTACGTAATTGGGGATCCATTAGTCGTTTGGAATCATTAGGCCCGCACATGACGAGAAAGTCTACTATGTAACACTTACACGACATCATCAATAATCAGCCAATCACATTTCTCTATTTTCGAGAAAAGTACAATAAAAATATTGTTTTTATAAACATGAGGGGACGGATGAACCCAAGAAGAACAATTTGATTAGTTGGGGACGCCGCATCAGCAATATAACTGGTGCATTCTAGGCTTTTGGCACTTGATTCGCCCATAACTTATTTTAGTGGGGCTCTAAAATTCAAAGTGTTTGTGCATAAAAATATTTTGTAATGTCGAGATTCACAGGGAATAATAGAATCAACCTGAGCTATTTAGAGCCCATTTTGGATGAGAATTTGACTATATTTGAACTTGAAATTCAAATAAGAGATTTCAAAATTGAACTTTAGCTTTTAATGCCTGGAAGTCAAATTTTAATTTAAATCCAAATAAAGAAGCTAGTTTGGAGTTTGAAATTTAATTTTGAACTCTTGTTTAAATTCCTCTCCTTCTCTTCTTTATTTTTTTATTTTTCTTTAAGACATGGATGTGATATTTCAAAGGAGCCCCTCTTTTTATTAAAAGTAGTTCAAACATACCCGAATCGTGTACTTCTCATGTGAAATTAATTAAATAAGCCCAGATGAAGTCCACATGCGCTCTTTTTTTTTTAGAGAGTTAAAAATAATTTTAAATTTTAAGCTCTTAATTCGGAACTTAATAAAATATAATGAATAAAAAACTAATATTTATCTTTCTTTGCCTTCCATCTCAAAAAGAAATATTTCTTCTCTGCCTTTACAATATTCAGATTGTGCACTCTGGTTAATGCGGCCGACAGCAATGTGTCGGCGAATGACCGCCAACTCGAGCGGGCGACCGTCGTCCTTTTCTTCCTATGACGGCGAAAGCACCAGCGATTACATTGGTCGGACATTTCATCGAGTAGGTGATAGCCCTTCATCAAGGTGCATGGAGGCCACAACTTCATCAGCATTAGAACACTGAGAGCATCAAAACAATGAAGACTACTACTGCTATGTAGAGTGAGATCCTCAATGGTCTCTGAATCGGAGGTCGCAGCTATGTTGGAGTTAGGAAAGGGAACATCTAAGGCATTGGATATATTGGTTGCAGTAACGGTTTGAAATTCGGTACCCTCTCTCTGATACTAATTGTTGAGAGTCTGCAACGCACTCTGATATCGAGTGCTGTTAACTCGGTACTCGTTTTGATATCAATTGTTGTGATTTCGCAATGGAAGTATCAAATCAGATTTTTACTACAAGTTAAATAAGAAGAATTGCATCTAACTCCTCCATTATATAGAGTAGCTTCAATCCTAAATCTCTCTCATCTCGTCTTATATATCTAGAAGATTTTGGACGCTCTCGCGCACTAGGTGCATCCAACCATGTGAAGTCTCTCTCTCATCAATTTGTTGGGACTACCATAGCTCGGCCGTACCTCCTCGAGAGCTTTAGCACACTAATTAATCTAGGGAGCTATACATAAAGCTCAAGCAACAGCGTACCCGAATCCAGTATAATTTAGGATTCTACTCCATGTTATATTTACATCACAATCAATTTATCTCCAATAAATTTAAATATTTTATCCTAATTTTAACTAGAATTAAATTCTAAATCTAACCAAATCCCAACAATCTCTATATTAGTTCGATTTGTAGTCTTCAACTGCTACATCGAGCTCACCGCACAAGCTCCACCTTGAATTGATCTCCTCCGCTTGATCTCACCATCTTTGCTGCTCCACGTGCTTTTGGAACCCAAATTGTTTTTGCTTTCGTTTTAATTGTGCTACCGCTCATAACATATAAGTTCCCTCTTTTGTTCGTCTCGCAAAGAACATGACCTCGTCTTCGGACTCTCATAGCTCCACCTGAAGCTTAAAATTTGTAACCTTTAGAGTCCAATGCGCCTAGCGAGATCAAGTTCCGCTTCAAATCAGAAACGTGTTGCACATATGTCAGTGTTCTCATTACCCTGTCGTGCATTCGAATCTTTATCGTGTAAACTCCTAAAACCTTGCACGTCGTTCTATTCCCCGTAAGAGCTTTTTCATTTCTGATCGCCTTATAGGTGGCAAAAAACTCTTTATCTGGGCGAATGTGAAAGGAACACATCGAATTGAGCACCCACGCATCATCCAAAATTTTAGCACCATCGGTCACCGCATACAATACATTAAAATCGATCACCTCCAATTCTGCCACTTACACAGTCGCTAATGTCTCCTTGTTCTGGTCCACGGCAGTTTTTTCCTTCTGCCGCTTCAACTACTTCAGATCATTTTGAAGTTTTTGACAGTTACGCTTTATATGCCCCTTTTAGTGACAATAGAAGCACTCCAACTTAGATAGCAGTTTTTTCTGTCTATTTTCGGTTGCTGATACTTTCACCTCCTTCTTCGCTTTCACCACCAGAGTTGTATCCCGGCTTTGTGTGCCGGGCTCTTGAGCCATTTTTTATATCTTGTTTGAGAGAAGCGCTGCCATGACTGCCTCCATGTGTATTGTCTCCTTATCATAAAGCAGTGTGGTCGCCAAATGCTTGTATACTGCCCGTAGTGAAGATAGCGATTATCAGCGCCTTATCTTCGTCATGCAAATTGACTCTGATACTAGTCAATTGGATACCACTTTGTTGAACTCATTTAGATGCTCATGTAGGCTTCCCGCTTTCCGCATTCGTAGTGTGAACAGTCGCTGCTTCAAATACAACTTGTTCGTAGGGGACTTGGTCAACTACAGATCATCCAATTTCTTCCACAACTTTGCCAGTGTCGACTCGTTGGCTACTTTGTAAAGAATCTCATTTGCTAACAATAGATGAAGCGCACTCAGCACCTTCCGCTTCATTATTTTCCATGCTACATCCCTGACCTCCAACGGCTTCGCTTCTTACTCGTTCAACGTCTGGTCCAACTCCTATTGTATTAGAACTGCTCGAACCTCAATTTGCCATAAGCCGAAATTGTTATTGCCGTTGAGCTTTACGATTTTGAATTTCATGGCCATCTTCGTCAATATCTTTTGAGGATTGGTAACCTTAAGCTTTGATACCAATTGTTGGGAATCTGGTACACACTCTGATACTAGTTGCTCAGAATTTGCAACCCACTATGATACCCATTACCATTGACCATGTACTCGCTCTGATACTAGTTGTTAGAATTCTGCAACGGAAGCGTCAAATCATATTTTTACCATAAATCCGTCTCCTTGCCAACAAACTGATATAACTAAAAGAGAGAAAAAACTAAACATAAATTATACAGGTGAAGTAAGATTCACTAACCAAGAGAAGAATTACACCCGACTCCTCTTCTATATAGAGTAGTTTCAACGCGACCCCTCTTTCTGAATCTCTCTCACTCCTTTCTCGTCTTCTATATATCTAGAAGATAACTCATTTTGGATGCACCCGTGCACTAAGTGCATGCAACCATGTGAAATATCTCTTTCATCAATCTGTACGTACGACCACACCTCAGCTGTACCTCCTCGAGAGCTTCAACACACTAATTAATCCAAGGAGCTATATATATAGCTCAACCAACAACGTACCCCAGTCTAGTATAATTAGAATTATACATTGCTGGATTGCGAACCGAATTTGAGGAGATGTTGACCAAGTCAGGTCATTGATCGAGTCAAGTGCGTCTTCAAGATGTGGATCGCTTCTCGGATTGACCCTCAAGTGCACCACGATCAAGCGATTCGATTGAGGAGGGATCAGCTCAATCAGATTCTTCCTCAATATGATCAGCCGAACCGAGGTTTAGAACTGACTTGGCTGAAAGAACCGAATTGATTATGAGTAGAACTAGAAGGTTGCAATGATTAGGTTACTTCTAACTATGAACCACTCCTAGAAAAGCTCTTAATCTACGGGAAAGGAAAGATTACAAAAGTATTTTGCTTCTAGAAGATAGTGAAATACTGGAATTGAAAATGGTCTTCTTGTTCGTAAGGGAGAAAGACCTTTATTACAGACGTCTCGGTACTATTTATAGTACCATTGTCAGCCTGTGGTTGCCGGGCGATTCGCGTTGTGGGGAATGCTACAATCGCATCTTTATTAGTTGCGAAAATTACTCCTACATTTTTCACCCACCTTTTCATCTATTCCCGCCAAGGGGCTTTTTGTTTTCAGCGGCTCTTGGATGTACCACGTATCATTCTTTAATTCGTCCACGTCAGTCAAGCACATGTACCAAGCCATCTACCAGCTGACACTATTTTTCTTGCACCAACAATGCCTCCCCCCAAGGAGACTTCTGAATGGTCGTTCGGATGACTGGCGATTATTGATCAATGGCTACAATCAACCATATCTTCTAGTCATTTCACAATTAATGATTCAATCGACAGCTACGATTATTCGTGATGTCTTACCCTAATTACTCATTTCGCATTGAATGCTGTTGTCATCATCAAAATTCTTTCACAAAGTTCTGAAGGCAAAAACCCTTCATTTTCTTTAAAACCTTTCGTCTTCTTCCTACTTCTTCCGTCTTTTCTCTCGCAGAATCATTTTGGCTCATTGTTTTCTTCATTCCAATGGCCACTGCTAGGATTCCTCATTTCCAATGGGTCTTTTCTTATTCCAATTCTACAACTCTTTGTACTTTGTAAATGATGTGGAATAGCAAGTTTACACTTCCTCTGAGTCATGACACTAAGGTCTTGATTGAATGCCATGTAATTTAGTAGTATGAAAATATTTTTATCGTTTAACAAAAAATAGTGTTTAAACAGGAGTGTTTGGATTTTTTGGAGTATAAAAAAAATAAAAAAATGCCCTAAAAATACTGTGAATTTATTGTAAAAGTATATAAAAAAAAAAAAGCCCGGACTTCTGAATCTGTGAATTTGCTTTCTATTGTATTTCAGAAATATACCCCAAAAAAATTACAAGATCCTTATTTGAGGCCATTCCTAGCAATTAGGCAAGCTTTATCAAGTACAATTGCATTTACTATTGTTTTATGTCGTGTGCATCGTTAATTCTCTGAAACTTATATTTATCTAATGGTTTGTTAACTCGTGCACTGAATTTGGAGATAGTTATGCTAATTCTTAATATGTTTTTACTTGGGTAAAATGCAAAAAATCTTCCCATAAGCATCAGCTTTTGCACTTTATCCCTCAATCTTTCAAAACCTATATTTTATCTCTTTAAAATTTAAAATTATAACACTTGATCTCGCACTGTCACTATTTAGTCACCATTCTATACACATATTACATGGTACAACCAAGTAAATACTGATATACACATTCTATTAATAAAAATAACGGAAAAAAAAAGTTAATTAATAAATAGTAGATGATCTTTTTATAAAGTTACTTAATTCGAGAAAAAATAAAAAATTGCTACATATTTCTACCCTTTACAAGGATATGATGTGTATTTCAGTAAGTTACTCCGAATGGCGCTAGATTAAGTACTACAATTTTAAATTTTAAGAAAATAAATAGAGATTTTTAAAAGATATGAGGGTAAAATATAAAAATAGATATTTCTCAGGTTTTTTACATTTTAGTCTTTTTACTTTGGTAAATTTGAAAAAATGGAGATTACACTCCTTTGGAGGGAACAATACCCTAACCTGATTATATCATGCCATTACTATTTTTGTTCAGCTTTCATCTCCCTCTATTATCTGAGGCTCATATGTGCAGATAGATGCGATTTCTTCAACTGCTGGAATCCGGAGGAATCTATAGGGCCTATTTGACCGAAATGTTAGGTGTAATGCTGTTGAAAAAGTACTGCAGGGTCAGTTGTTAGATTTGTAGTTAGATCCTATTTAGATTAGGATAAATATGTAAATCTATTAGAGATAAATGAACCACGATTTAAATATTAATTAGAGAGAAATTTTAATTACGCTGAGATTCAGCGTATGTTTTGTAGGTGCATTAAATAATCACCAATAGGCCTTTGCTTGTCAAGTGCTCTCATGCTGAAGCTTCATGGTCTAGAATACGGCTGTGTAGTGAGGTTCTGGTGAGCTGTACGAGAGAGAAACTTTGCCAAGGGTTTAGTGCACAAGTGCACGGGTGCAAGAGTGACTTGTTTTCGGGGATTTAGAAGACATGAGAGGAGTAAGAGATTCAAAAATAGGCTCTCAAGTGAAGCTTCAAGAGTGGTGTTCGGCTGAGGTGAGTTGTCCATACGACCGAGGTGTGGGAGAGACTTTGTCTCGCTTGCATCACCGAGTGTGCGGATGCATGTGGGAGAAAAGGAGAAGTCTTTTGGATTTATAGAAGACGAGAGAGGGGCGAGCTCGAGAGATTGAGAAAGAGAGTTCGGATTGAAACTATTCTGCGTAGAAGAGGATTCGGGTGTAATTCTTCTCTTGATTATGGAATCTTATTTCATCTATATTTCTGTTTGATTTTTTTCTTTCTTTTGTGGTTGTATGTCACGCCCCGCCAGGCCTTTAACACCAACTAGGTGGAAAGGATAAGCCGCACGGGCGCATGACCCAGACCCGCCGAACAGAAAGAGTTTTTCCTATCCGCTCAAAGCGTCACAACACATGTATTCATGCATTATTCCAAACAGGAATAGAGTACAAAAGTGCACAAGAAAGCATCAACATAAGAAATTTTTACTTCTATTACAACACATTTGCAAAATTATACATGCCAAAATTTTCTTTTATACACTTCTATTCCATACATCAAGTTCCAAAAATATGTAATTTACAAGTTCTTTGCATTTACATAACCCCTATGCATTAAATGTCCAAAATTTGGGGAATATCTAAGTACATAGCCAAAAAGGGAAAGGGCCGCTATCTACAATGCCAACCCCTTGCCTCGCTCCGCTGCCTCACATGCGGAAGGACCTGAAAAATGTGGGGTGAGAACTATAAACATAGTTCCCAGTGAGTAAGGTCAACCAAGAGAGAAGCTCGACCCACCAGGTCCAAAGAAATAATACAAGCATAGGTTAGATTACAATTAACTATGCATATATATATTTATATGCTTGTAAATAAACATAATAGATGCAACCAAATAAATGACAATTTTTATTTTCTCCTAGGTCCATCCCATACATTACATTACCCACGTTCATTCACTTTTCATTTTGTCATTGGTGTAGAAATCGCCCTCCACCAATATAATTTCTCACATATGCGGAATCGCCGCCATACCCTATATATACCTCTGCAGTTGGTAGCCTTATGTATGCACAAACGTGCACACGTCCTGATATTGCTTTTGTTGTTGGATTATGTGGCATGTATCAA
This sequence comes from Puya raimondii, assembly GCA_016920855.1. Lineage (NCBI taxonomy): Eukaryota > Viridiplantae > Streptophyta > Magnoliopsida > Poales > Bromeliaceae > Puya > Puya raimondii. The sequence goes on from JABWPP010000049.1 coordinate 46,671,320, forward strand.
AGTAATCCAGGTATGGAGCATTGGAAGGCTGCTAAGAAGGTTATGAGGTACTTGAAGGAAACTTTGGATCATATGCTGATATACAGGAGATCAGATCACTTGGAGCTGATCGGGTACTCGAACTCCGATTTTGCTGGATGCCCAGATACCAGAAAGTCTAGGACTGTGCATATTTTTCTCCTTGCTGGTGGAACGGTTTCATAGAAGAGCAACAAACAAAGTATTACTGCTCCTTCGACCATAGCTGCAGAGTATATTGCATGTTACGAGACCACATCACAAGCTATTTGGCTTAGAAATTTATCACAGACTTAAAAATTGTGGACACCATTGCTCGTCTAATAAAAATTTTCTGTGATAGTTCAGCTGTTAATTTCTTTACCAATAACAACAAGATTACAGTAGGGTGTAAGCACTTAGACACTAAATATCTTGTTGTGAGAGAGAATATAGAGAAAAGTTATGTTACAATTGAATACATCAGTATTAAATGTATGATTGCAGACCTAATGACCAAGGGGCTAACACTTGGGTCATATAAAGATCATGTTAGCAGTATGAGTTTAATCAGTTCTTTTGATTTATAAGATTATAACATTCTATCTTCTTTCAATAAAATTACAGTTTTGATGCAGCTGTGTTGGACCGTTTATAGACATAAAGTTTTGTCTATTAACGAATAGACATATAGTTTTAAGTTCATTCATAAAGTTGTACCATATAAAGTACTCGGCTAGGAGATGAAGATGCTATGATAATTATGGAAGAAAATTTTCAATATGTATAGGTGGACCGCCATAGTTCCTATCATTGTAATATTTTAGTTTAAGTTAAGGATCAAGTAAGTTTTAAGGTATTTGACCATAAAGTTTCTCTAATGCGCAATAAAGTTTGGAGTATAGAAAATCCGTTCATGGAATATGATTAATATGAGCCAAGTGGGAGATTGTTAGAATTTTCATAATTATAGGCCAATTAATCATATTTAAATTTGGATTTACTATAGATAAAGGTCAATCCTAATAGATAGAGAACTACTTGATATGGTATATTTTATTCCTTTTCCATCTATTTAAATTAAATAAAATCCTAATCAGACTTTGATGGAAAGTCGATTTGAACTCTATATAAAAGGGGTATTGGTCCTATCACCTTCTTATACTTATCATCGGTTCCACACCGTAAAAGAGAGTGCCTGAGATAGGAGGAGAAACCAAGTTATCCGAGTTCGGTTGGTGACGTTCATATTGGTACCGGACTTTTTGCTTCCGTAAGTTGATCAAAAATTTCTTCTCTATGGCGCTCTGTGAGTTATTTATTTTATTTATGATCCTAGATTTTGGTATGTATTTATTTTTATTATTGTTTTACATACCGATAAAGATCTATCACCAAATCTCAGCAACTGGAATCAAAGCAATTACTAGATTCTTAACGCCCAAATCTTAATATAAGTAGATTCTACTCTAATTATGCAGATTTAAATATAATCAAACTCTAAATTAAATAAATATTATCTCTGACTAATTTAAGTAAAATTCTAGTTAAGTTTGAATGACTGTTTACCCATATTGTGATGGATACTATAGCTATGTTTCATCCTGTGATATGGACGGCCAGAAAGAGTATATTTCAATTAGTTAGGTAACTTGATCCCAACTCAAAAGCTCCATCTAAGAGCTTCTGCGTTCAACTCTAAAGTCCTGTTTGGATGCGCAGTAAAAAAATTTCATGAAGTTTAAATATCGTGGTATTGGTCCAGATGAAATGTGAAATCCTGTAACTCCAAAAAATATTCATGGATTCATTTTAAAAATTGTTTGAATACAAATTATACAATTCTATAGCATATCCAACAAGCTTGGCCATTAGGAACCTTTAATTTAAATTATTAGCTATTTAGATTCACATTGCACAATTTCAAAAGATTTCTGCAAACTGGAAAATTAAAAAATTAAAAATTAATTTTAGATTTCAAAAATTTTAAATTAAAATTTTTAAATTTAAAATCTAAATTAAAATTGAATTTAAAATTTGAAAATTTAAAAGTTATAAATTCAAATTTAAAAAAAATTGGAATTTAAATAAAAATTTAAAATTTAAAATATAAATTTTCAAATTTGATATTTTCAAATTTTAAATAGAAAATATAAGTTTAATTTTAAATTTCAAATTTAAACTTTAAAATTAAATATAAAATTTAAAAATTTAAAAATAAATTCGAAATTTGAAATTTAAAATTTGAAAAAATTTAATTTTAAATTTTAAATTTTAAATTTAAATTTTTAAATTTTAAATTTAAATTTTTTAAATTTTAAATTTAAAATAATAATTTTAAAATATAAAATTTAAATATAAAATTTAAATTCAAATTTGAAATTTAAAATTAAAAAAAAAAATTTAAAATTTAAAATTTAAAATTTTGAATTTAAAATTTAAAATTTAAAATTCAAATTTTAAATTTCAAAATTAAATTTTAAAATTTGAAATTTGATAATAAAAATTAAAACAAAATTTGAATTTGAAATTTGAAATTTGACATTTAAAATTTGAAATAAATTTAAATTTATAATTTATAATTTAAAATTTGAAATTTAAAATTTAAAATTTAAAATTTCATATTTCAAATTTTATTTTCATTTTAAATTTAAAATTTAAAATTCGAAATTTGAAAATTTAAATTTAAATTTCGATATTTGAAATTTTAAATTTGAAATTATAAAAATAGAAAATTGAAATTTAAAATTTGACATTTAAATTTTAAAATTAAATTTTTTATATTTAAAATTTAGAATTCAAATTTTAAAATTTAGAACTTGATATATTTTTAAGATAAGAGAGCCCAAGAATGAGAAATTTTTTTTTTTTCTTTGGTTGGATTGGATTGTAATTTTACTTTATTTTTTGTAGTATAGTCTAACTATACCTAAAAAATTACACCATTTTTTTTACTCCCAAGCGCTTCATAGAAAAATTTTTCTACGGGTGTAGCATAAATTAATTATGCTACGTTTTTAGAGGTATCCAAACAGGGCCTAATAATTTTCGCATTACTGAAACAAAACGCTGGGTTAATTAATATTTTCCAAACAGTAATAAACGGGAAGAAGCGCAGCCTGATAAGTTTTCTCAACGCCATCAAGGACTACAAGGCTGCGCTGCAGGATTTGAAGATTGGAGAGTCCTCTTCTTCTGAGTTTAGCGAGCCGAATTGTCTTTTACCAAAGTCAGTTCAAATAGCACGATCTTTTGAAGAATGCGTGCTTGCTATGCCAGTAGAAACAAAATGTGCAGACCATAATTTATCTGGTTGGACTCTTTGTACATGCTGTACAAACTACAAACACATCACCTTCTATTCTTAATTTTGACGTTGACTGCCATTTCTTTTTAATGAATACACAGTGAAAATTCAAACCATTGCCAAAGGTGTCCAATCACATAGAGTAGAATCTCAAAGAGAATCAAATTACAACCTACTCGAAGTTCACAGATTCTATTACCGTAACAAACTAGAGCAATACTATTCGTACACGTGACAAATATAAGATCTATCGTTATATTCTCTTAAGACTAATATTTATTTATATATTTTTAATTTTTAATACTAAAAATTTAAAATAATTTTTTAAATTTTAAAATTATGAGGCGTAAGATTTATCACGCTATAATAGCGTGTACAAATAGTATTTTTTTTTAAGTAAATAATTTAAATTAGTAAGATGACATCTGCTATAATAAAAGCAATAAAGTATTATTTTTATTTTTTATTTTCTAAATAGCAATCACTAGTAGCCCATACTATTTCTTTATGAAAAATGCTATTTGTACATTCAAATATATGTAATAGATTTTACACTCATATATCTAGTGATTTAGATTTTCTTAGTTATTAATATTAGAAAAAAATTTGATAAAAATACAGAAAAATACTGAATAAATAAAATATAAAATTTATATATATTTTTTGAATTTGCAGATATCATTATTCTTGTATCTTCCTAGCCTTTACATCATACTAATCCCCATTTCCATAACTAACACCATCCTTTCTCCTATCAAAACATTATCCCAACTAAACAGCGCCTACCAATCTTCTCCTCTCCTAAGTTTCTTGCCTGCTTCTTACTTCCGCCTCTCAGCCCGCCAAATTAGATTAAAATCTTCTTCTTCCTTCTTTCCTCGAAATCTCCCTGCGCTCTCACCATCTCTCTTTCCTCGAAACCTGCCTGCTCTCTCACCCTCTCTCTCTCTCTCTCTTTAGCACACATCCCAAGACGGCTCCAGGCTAACCGCCTGTCTCTGCGTCAAAAATAATCACCAACCCCGCAATAAACAACGAAAAAAGGACAACAGTGGGCAACAACACCACCTCATCAAATATTACTTAAACCCCTCAAATAATAATAATGATAATAACAACATGTGCTCAGTGCTCACTCACCCCGAGTCTCCTCTCGCCTCCTCTCCTCTGCTCATCCTCATCCCCTCACTCCGTTAACGATGATAAGAAGAAAACTCCGATTCTTCTTCTCCCTCCTCATCTTCTTCCTCCTCCCCGGCCCCACTCTCTCCCAAACCAACTCTACTGACTGCCCCCTGGACTTCTCCGTGCTCCGCAACTACGTCTCCGCCTCGACCGTCCCGACCAACAGCGTCTCCTCCCTCTGCGCCTTCTCCCTCCTAGCCCTCCACCTCGTCCTCGCCCAGTACCTCCTCACCAACTCCCTATTCCTGCCCCCCGCCCCCTCCGCCTCCTCCTGCTGGTCCCACTTCCAGTCCTTCCTCTCCCCCTTCCTCCCCGCCGACGCCAACTTCTCCCTCCCCTCCTCCTGCGGCTTCGACCCGGCATGGATCTCCGCCGGCTGCATGAACATCACGACCCGCTCCGCCTTCGAGTCCGTCGTCGTCCCCTCCGCCCGCGACGACATGGCCGCCAACTGCAACCAGTCTCTGTCCGTCGTCCCCTTCTGCACCGCCTGCACCGCCAGCCTCAACCGCGTCAAGGCCGCCTACCTCCCGGGCCCCGCCGTCGGCAACGTCACCCAGTGCGTCAACTACCCCTTCATCTACGCCGCCGCCGTCTCCAACCCCTCCGGCCCCTCCGCCCCCGGCACCGCCTTCTGCCTCTTCTTCCTCAATTCCGTTCCCTCCGCCTCCCCCTCCCCCTCCCGCTCCGCCGGATCTCGAAACTGGATCTACGGCGTCGTCGTCGGCTGCGTCGCTCTCCTGCTCCTCGCGGCCGTCGCCGCGTGGTTCTTCTCGAAGCGCCGCGGCCGGCGGCGGAGGCGGAGGAAGGACGCGGAGGCGCCGTCCGCCGGGTCGCGGGCGCTGGAGTCGATCGGCGCGAGCACGACGCTGGTCAAGTACGCGTTCGACGAGATCAAGGCGGCCACCGGGAACTTCTCGCGGGACCGCCTCGTCGGCCGCGGCGGCTACGGGAACGTCTACTGCGGCGCCCTCCCCGACGGGTCGGCGGTCGCGGTCAAGCGGTTCAAGAACTGCTCCGCCGCCGGGGACGCCAGCTTCGCCCACGAGGTCGAGGTCATCGCGTCGGTCCGCCACGTCAACCTCCTCGCCCTCCGCGGCTACTGCATCGCCACCACGCCGATGGAGGGCCACCAGCGGATCATCGTGTGCGACCTCGTCGAGAACGGCAGCCTCCACGACCACCTCTTCGGCTCCCCGGGGGAGAGCCGGCTCAGCTGGCCCGTCCGGCAGAAGATCGCGGTCGGGATGGCGCGGGGATTGGCGTACCTGCATCACGGGGCGCAGCCCATGATAATTCACAGGGACATTAAGTCGAGCAACATTCTGATAGACGAGAATTTCGAGGCGAAGGTCGCCGATTTCGGCCTGGCCAAGTTTGTCCCGGAGGGGATGTCCCACATGAGCACGAGGGTGGCCGGAACCATGGGATACGTAGCTCCCGAGTACGCCCTCTACGGCCAATTGACGGAGAAGATCGACGTTTACAGCTTCGGAGTCGTCCTGCTCGAGCTCTTGAGTGGAAGGAAGGCCTTTATTTCGCTCGGCGAGGGCCAGAGCTTTGTGCTCACTGATTGGGCTTGGTCACTGGTGAGGCAAGGGAGGACCCTTGAAGTTATTCAAGAAGGAATGGAGGACATGGGGCCGAGGGAAGTAGTGGAGAAGTACGTGCTCGTGGCCGTGCTCTCGACCCATCCTCAATTGCACGCGAGGCCGACAATGGACCAGATTGTGAAGATTTTAGAAACCGACTTGTCGGTCCCGACGATTCCGGACCGGCCGATCCCCGTCGTGGCGAGCATGGAAGATATCGAAAGATCGATGAGCAGCAGTGGGTCGGGACCGCTGACTAGCTTTCCTGGGTACCAGCCTTTTACCAATGGAGTTGATCGCCTTGCTAGTCATTCCTCAGAAGAAGCTCCGTCCTGAGATCTGGGTTACGGCTGTCGGGTGGATGTATTTCTCGAAAAAGGATTATATATATGAGGCAAAGCATATCCAGTTTTTGCAAGGGCTCCTCTGGTATGCTTGCGTTGCATTATTTGTTATTTGAAATATTCATTTGAATCTTGAGATGCGAGAATATTGAGTTTTTATTGTACATAGTTTTGTTTCTGCATTTTCCCTTCTCCATCGGAGGCGGGATTAATGTAACATGTAATTATTCAATTTCAAATAATGATTGCATGCATTTTTTCAACTCAATTGGGATTCTTTCTCATCAAGAGGAGCCATGTAGTGTTCCTTTTTTCTTATTGCTTGGATATTATTCAATGCATTTAAGCAGCACTAAATTTAGGAGAGGCTGTTAAATATGTAAGGAAGGATTCATTAAGAGGAACTATTCTCCGATGGATGTCATGAGAAAATTATTGGAAAAGCTAGATTTGGCACTAAACTAAACAGAATAGGTTATTAGGAAATGCTTGCCAAATAAGTTGGGACAAAATTTCATGATCTTCGAGTGGTTTAAGCTAGTTTGAGCAAAGTTCCAAACGATTTTGGTTGGGGAAGGTGATTTTATTTTCTCGATTCTTGTTTTTTCTTTTCTGAAAGTTATGTTATATCAAATGTAGTATGCTGGTGTTAACCATAAAAAAGTGTTTATGGCATCAATTCATTTAGATCGTCTTGTATTGCTTGTCATGTCTTTCGTTCGAATATCTATTCTCTAGTCATCACATTAACCTTTCTGACATTTTCTCATTGTATAACAATTTTTTGAAATGACAAAACATTGTACATGTTTTCTGACATTAAGTAGCCTGATATAGGGAACCTTTGAAAGGATATGATTTTATTTCTTTGTTATTTTGGCAGTACAAAAATTTGTGATCTGGGAATATGTAGCTTGGTTAACTTTGCTGGTAGATATGAAAATTGAGAAATAGGAAGTGTGATACGAGACAAAAGAACGATTAGTTAGCATAGTGGAAGTATGTTCCAATGTGTTTTTTCATCTTGCTTGTTCTAGATGGCCACTAATTGCCATTAATTAAAATGGAAAGTATCACATTCCAGTTTAAGATTTCAACTTTTAATGTGAAGTGAACTTACAGGAAAAAGAAGTTTTAATGTTAAGTGGTCCTTATAACATTATAGGCTATTCTCGTGGCCAAATTTGCTCTTTTTGAGGAACTTGTCATCAACTTCACCCTATTCAACTCTAAGTCAAAGATGGTGTGGTCTTTTTTTGACTGGTTTTCTGCTATTGCTGCTTCAACTTTACAGGAGATACATCAAAGTAGCTTACGATATTGATAGACGGTTAGAACTCCCATTCTAGAGGATGCTTTCCTCCAAATGACCTTTGCCAATCTAATTATCATCGGACATAGTAGAAAAATCATAGAAGACCTTAACAATAAGGACTTCACTACAATACTACATGTTCTTTTGAAACATTTTAAGCCCATTTGACTAGAGTTAAGCTATCGTTTTTATCAGTAAGTGTCTCAGGATTTAAAATAGTTATATATATATAAGGTATAGTAGGGTTATTAAACCTCTTAACCTGGCTATAGCATTTTGGGCGATGGCTAGGCCTAAGAGGTTAAGAGAGTTGAGTGACCCTAGGCTAGAGTAGTTCTAGGATAGGTGACCACTCTTGGAAAGTAAGGCGCCACAGTTGGTAGCAGAGCCAATCACCAGCTAGAAGTGTCAGATGAGTCTCTGTTGAGATAGGGTCATACAACGGGCACGAGCGTGGCTCTCCAACTGATGACCGTTGTAGGTGTTGCACGGCTCTCCAAAATCGCTAAGGTTAGCGAGACGAGTCTCACATCGTCTGATACTTACAAGTACTTGAGCCTGACAAGGACATCAAGGCTTAAGGGCTTTTTTTTGTGGGGGTGGGGGCTTTTTTTTGTGGGGGGGGGGGGCTATATATAAGGATAATAGCGTTAAAATTCTTGACCTATATATAAGGATAATAGCGCTAAAATTCTTGACCTGGCTATAGCATTTTCGACAGTGATTAGGCCTAAGGGGTTAAGAGGGTTGAGAGAGCTTAGGACTAGAGTAGTTTTAGGATGGGTGGCCTCCTCTGGAAAGCGGGGCATCACATTAAGACTAGCATTTAGTTATTTAGAAAAAAAAAATTAAAAAAAAATCTGGGGAACCCATTAACTATTTAAGCTTTTAATGGTATGAACAACACGTTTACAGTAACTATGCCTACTACATATTCGTTGTTGTATAAAAATGAACCATTTGTCAAACATGGGGGTAAGATTGCCACAATAGCATAAAGTTGTCGTGCCCTTGTCGTCCCAATATTTCATATGTAGGGACTATACATGGAATACAAAGGCTAGCACTTTAGTTTGGGTAACATGGACTTGAGTATTCCAGGTGTTTGTTTAGGCTCAACAAGTTGCTTATACTAGTGGGCTATTCGATGATTTATATGTAGTATCAGTGCATCTTTCTGAGGGGCATGGCATTGTGGCCGCATGTTGGACTGGTAACAAGGCTCGGCCTATGACTGTCATAGGCTGCGCTTTGTCCGGCCATCGGATTGGCATGGCGTGGTCCAGTACAGGTCACTACAGTACATATGCCCTATTTGGGCATGGTCACTGCCCATGGTCATGCCGTGAGGCAGCCGCCCTGTTTTGTTGCAACCTTGTGTTGAGAAAAATGTGTTAGTTTGGTCACCAATTATGCCCTTAACTTTGGCCTGTAAATAAGAAGTTAAGAGCACAATTGTGTGCTGACCAATGGAAGAGTGAAGTAAAAGAGAAAAACAGAAAGAAAGAGAGAAGAGGGAGTGAAGAAGAAAAGGCAGAAGCAACCTATTCGAAATGTCTGTCGCAGAAGTGTAATATTGATGGGGGGTTTACTGGTAGCTTTTGTGTAGCATTTACGAAGTTGAAGGGTGTGTATTTGACTTTGGCTCGAGTCCACGTATGTCGGGGAAGTCATCTTATTAAAAGAAGACTTGGTATAATGAGACTGTAGACCTCACCATGCTCACTTCGGATGTGCCAACTTCTCAAGTTATAAGACGAGGATGGAAAAGTCGATATTGAATGGTCCTCAACTTGAACTTAAGGAATACATAGTTTCTGCTGGAGGCCAATATGGTAAAAAACACCAGTTGTCGTATAAGGAATCGAAAGTAGAGCAAAGGAACAAATGGAACTAGTTCATATGGGCATCTTCTGTCATGTGAAAAGGGCTTCAATAAGCTGCATGTAGCATATGGTGACTTTCACTGATTACTTCTCAAAGTACGCTTAGGTTTTCTTAGGAAGGAGAAGTCCACGACTTTGATAAATTTAAGGATTCAAAAATAAATGTGAAATTAAGCCAGCAAGAAAATTCAGTGCCTTTCCACAGATAACGCATGTGAAAATTATAGTGTTGAGACATTCTTTATTTCTCGTTGCACACTTAAATAACAGAAGTTTAGAAAGATTATAAAGCTTATGCAAATAGCATAAGTCATTACCTAAAAACCTTTGGTTTCTTATGCGATCATTAATAAACTAATGGATCCAGCCCTAGATTATAAAAAGTGACGAATTCTGTATTCCCATGAAAGTAGGGTTACTATATTTGAATTGAATTTACTATTTAAATATAACATCATCAATACCTACTATTCATTTCAATATTCACAAATACTCTCTTGATGCTATTGTGTTGCCATCGTTGTGCTTTTTCTCTGGTATGTTGAACCTGAATAAAATCACATGACATTAAGCACTCCAGATATCATGCTGTCAAGTGTATTAAGTCTATCACGCAGGCTACTGTACTTATGTTCTCATACTGTTGTAAACTTATTTTTTTGTTTGGGACATGGAACTAAGGACGAAAAGCTTTGTGCTAGTGAGCTTTTGTCATGTGGTACATGCAAATCACAAAGAACGATACAGTTGAAACGGCTTATCCTGACCTTGGAATTGTTGATACAGGGTAGGATTAAGATTATCCATCTGTTTGTGCTGTTATACACAAATAAGTGATCTACAGGTCAGCGTTTTACATGACCATCATAACTTGAGTCGGCGAAGACAACTTCTTATTGGAATTTATGGCCTTCAAGTTTAAATAACACAACTGTCAACTAGATATTTCCTATTATGCTTCTATATTCATATCATGCTTCTCTTTTTCTACTTGCTTAAAAGCAAATTGATCAGCAATGGTCCAAGTAATCTTCTCGGTCACTGGAGGAATACATATCACTACTGCAAGTATTGAGTTTTGATCAGCTAAATCTTACAGGTTTTGAGACAAAATTTGGATAGCTATCTGAACTAAGAAATAGAGATGTGAATAGGGAAGCCATTTGTGGATGAAGAGAAAACAAAGTTGTGTTGTTGAGTTTTTAAAAGTGAAAGGGTTCTCATATGTGGTTGTCATATGATTGTGTTAACATACCTACCATTTGGAGAGCGGAAAAAAAAGAAAAAGAAAGAGAAAACTTGATGCAAATGTAACATCATTGACTTGCCCTTCTATTTCTATACTTGGTAATAGGAGTACACGAGTGTTTCCCCTTTAATACTTTGTTTTGTTATAATAAAATGATTCTTAAAGTACATTCCAAGCAAACATTTTAATTGATTAGACTGTTTAAAAATGGTAAAAAACTGACTGTTTTCTGGTATGTAGATTAGCTATCTTGATGCTCTGTGGCATGTTATGTGCTCGATAGTCATTGCCAGTGCAACTTTCTAAGAATCTTCTAGGTAGGCTTTACGAATTGCACATCGATCTCATTCATTTTTGTGTACTGTCTAGGTGCTACCTTAATTACTCCTTGTTTGTATACACAGCTCAAGTCTTCAACAGGCATGCCATTGTTGTTCATATCAGACACAATTTATATGTCGAACTCAGGTATCCCATCATAATTAATTTTCTACCGAATGTTGCAATAGCTAAATTGAGATATCACAAGTCTGAGTCGTCCTATAATATTCTTGATCTTCTCAGCAGTCCCATCATTTTTTGTACATGTAATCATCATCCACTGCAACATAAACCTAATTTGAGTGCACAACTCATTCTGCCTTTAGGATCTAAGAAATCATTAAGAGTTGCTTGTCTGCTAACTCTTATGAAACTTAGCTAATCAAGAGAAAGGTGATTATATGACAAATTGTTGACGACTTGCTAAAGGAGATGGAGCTGTTGGAGCAAAAATTCCCTTTCTTCGCAACAGAGCAATAAGAAGAAAAGAATGGGAAGGTCCTTTCTTTTCTTCCGATGCTAGGTGAGAATGCTAACGTAGTAATGCAGTTATGACGGCGCATTTTATGTCTTCTTAGTTTCTAATATTTCAGTGTTAACTGAACTGGTTGTTTTCTCCTTTGATAGCTGAAGTTTGTAGTTCATGGCCAAGCAAGAGTGCATAGATTTGCCACACCATCTTGGGACGAAGATATGAGAAGATTCAAAGCATAACCTACAACAAGCAATCAAAGCCTCATGGAAGTCAAAGTAAGTTGTAACACTTGTTATTGCATTCATGGGCAGGAAATGTATAGCTTTGTTCCGAAAACAGAGAATAAGCCATTTGCTACTTCCAGGTTCCTTACCATGCTTGGGGACACTAAACTGTTTCTTCTTTGATTCTGGATTGACTTTTACCGCAAATTATTGATTTTCTTATTGTTTTTATCAGCTCATTTTCAAAAGATTTGAAATAAACTCAGGCTGTAAACTCAAAATCAATTTCATTTTACTTGTATTTGTACCAAATTTTTAATACCCTGGAGGGAGAAATTGACAGAAGATAAAAATTATAAAGGAAAATTCTATTACTCGTGCCAGTTTCCACATTGCCCTTCATTGAGAGACCCTTAATTCTTCTTTGTTTTTGGAGGTTCAAGATGCAGATTTTACTATTATATGCAAAACTATGGAGGGACTTTCATATGTTGGCTTAAATGGGCCAACATCCCGCCCTGTGGCAGGAGGTCATGTTGAGCCGAGTCATGTACGAAATGGCGTGAGGTTGGGTTGGGCCGAGTCATGTTCGAAGTGGCGTGAGGCTGGTTGGGCCGAGTCACAATCGAGACCCGTGGGCGTCGTATCTGTCTGCCACCACGAATGATGCATCTCGTACGGTTGATTGATTTTCCGTGGGGTAATATTCATGATTCAGATTTGTATTTATATGTATATGAGTTTCAGGTATTGCGGATCCATGGCTTCCAATAGACGCAAGCATCTACTGTTAATTACCTCCTGAAGATTGGGGCACCTTCGATTAAGAGATCTTCATAGGGAGGATGGAATGAACTGTATCTTGATGATTGACCGAATCCTAAGTATATGTGTTAGGATTCAGTTGGATTTGAAATTGACTAGGTCCTAAGTGTATGTATTAAGACCTAATTGTCATTAGACTCTAAGTTTATGTATTAGAGTCTAATTGGCTCTAAGTATATGTTTTAGAGTTCAATTATATTTGCTTTCGTCTTGTTGTATGTTCCAAAGTGAAGATGTGACCAAACCTCAAGTATATGTATTGAGGTAGGTCGGATTTGATGCTACCTGAAGGTAAAGAGTGGCTAATTCCTGAGTGTATGTATCAGAATTAACCGAGTTTAATATATTTTCCACTATAGTTATATGTGCTAGAGTGAGGATCTGACTAAGCCCTAAGGTATTGCATTAGGGTTCGTCGGATTTGATTTGAATGAACTCTAAGTATATGTATTAGAGCTCGATTGGATATGGATTTCACTCTTGGTAGATATGCTAGAGCAAAAGGCTGACTAGACCCTAAGTATATGTGTTAGGACTAGTCGAGCTTGATTTGACTTCCACTCTAGGTATATGTGCTGGAGCAAAATGTTGACTAAACCCTAAGAATATGTGTTAGGGTTAGTCGAACTTGATTTGACTTCCACTGTAGTTATATGTGCTAGAGTAAAAGGTTGACTAGACCCTAAGTATATGTGTTAGGGTTAGTCGGATGAACTCTAAGTATATGAGTTAGAGTTCGAATATAATTTGACTGAATTCTAAGTATATAATTTAGAACTCTGTCGATTTGAAAATGATTTTGCCTTAGTTATATGTACTAAGACGGTGGGGTTGACTTAACCCTAAGTATATGTATTAGGAGTAGTCGATTTTGCATTTGATTTTTACTCCAGGTATATGTGCTTGAGTAAAAAAAAGTTCATGAGGAACTTGGTGTATGGTTCATAAGATGGGTATAATTTAGTATATGGCTCATAAATTTGGTGTATGGTTCATGAGATTTGGTTCATGAACTTGGTGTATGGCTCATGGGATTTGGTATGGTTCATAGAATGAGATTTGGTTCATGATTCATGAGATTTGGTATGGTTCATGGGATTTGGTTCATGAAATTTGGTTCATGGTTCATGAGATTTGGTTCATGAACTTGGCATATGGCTCATGGGATTTGGTGTATGGTTAATGAGATTTGGTTCATGAACTTGGCGTATGGCTCATGAGATTTGATGTATAGTTCATGAGATTGGTGTATGGTTCATGAGATTTGGCTCATGGTTCATGAGATTTGGTTCATGAACTTGGTGTATGGCTCATGGAATTTGGTGTATAGTTCATGAGATTTGGTTCATGAACTTGGCGTATGGCTCATGAGATTTGGTGTATGGTTCATGAAATTTGGTTCATGAACTTGGTATATGGCTCACGAGATTTGGTTTATGATTCATGATATTTGGGTATGCGGTTTTGTTCATGATTCATAAAATTTGATTCATGGTTCATGAGATTTTGGTATGAATTTTGGTTCATGGTTCATGAAATTTGGTTTATGGTTCATGAGATTTGAGTATGGGATTTGGATATGATTTGGTGTATGGGATTTGGATATGATTCGGTTCATAAGGTTTGGGTATAGTTCATGAGATTTGGTTTATGGTTCATGAGATTTGCGTATGAGATTTGGTTCATGATCCATGAAATTTGGTTCATGGGATTTTGTTCATGATCTATGAGATTTGGTTCATGAAATTTGGTTCATTGTTCATGAGATTTGGGTATGGTGGACTAGATTGTGTTTGCGCTTTTATGGTGGACTAGATTGGATGTTGATTTTTGTAGGTTTAGGTTTTGTGGCTTTTGGGCCCGAGTTTGGTTTCCAATGGGTTTGAAAATTTATTTACAGGAGGGCTGGATTGTAGGCTTTATCTTTAAATGGATTGGGTTTGGGTTTTATTTTTAAGAGGATTGGGTTTGGTTTCATTTTTAAGTGGGCTGGATTGTGAGCTCGTTATTTATGGACTGGATTTGAGATGGGCTTGGATTTTATTTGTGGACTGGATTTAGGTTTTACATGTGGACTGGATTTGGGCTCTCTATGTTGACTGGATTTGGGCTTTCTATGTGGACTGAATTTGGGCTGGGCTTGGATTTGGATTTTCATGTAGACTAGAATGGGTTTGGGTTTTCATGTGGACCGGAATGAATTTGGATTTTTATGTGGACTTCATTGGGTTTGGCTAGAATGGGTTTGATTTTTTTTTTCTTTATTGTGGATTGGGCCTGAATTGGAGCCCTCATGTTGACTGAGCCTGGATTCTGGGCCTGTATATTGACTGGGTTTAGATTGGAACCCGTATGTTGACTGGGCTTGGATTGGAGCCCCTATGTTGACTGGGCCTGGATTGTGGGCCTGTATTTATTTGTGGGCTGTCTTGTATACTCTTTTAAATTTATTTTTGTTTGGAATTGAGGTCCGAAGAAGGCCTCTTTAGACTAATGCAAATTTGAATTTGGGATCCGAAGAAATTCCTTGAATTTTATTGCAATTTGATTTTGAGGTCCGAAGTGATCCCCTTTCCAATTTAATTGCAATTTGATGTTGGGGTCCGAAGAAATTTCTTTTTCAATTTTATTGCAATTCGATTTTGGAGTCCGAAGAAATTTCCTTTGCAATTCGATTTTGGGGTCCGAAGACCCCTTTTCAATTTCATTTTGGGGTTCGAAGAGATTCTCTTTTCAATTTTATTGCAATTCGATTTTGGGGTCCGAAAAAATTCCCTTTTTAATTGCAATTCAATTTTGGGGTCTGAAGAAATTTTTCTTTTTAAATTACGATTTGATTCGGGGTCCGAAGAAATCCCCTTTTTAATTTATCGCAATTTTAATTTTGGAGTCCGAAGAAATCTCTCTTTTTAAATTACGATTTTTTTAAATTACGATTTGATTCGGGGTCCGAAGAAATCCCCTTTTTAATTTATCGCAATTTTAATTTTGGGGTCCGAAGAAATAATTCTTTTTAAATTGCGATTTGATTCGGGGTCCGAAGAAGTCTCCTTTTTAATTTATCGCAATTTTAATTTTGGGGTCTGAAAAAAATCCTCCTTTTTAAATTGCGATTTTAATTTGGATTGAACCAAATTCCAAATGTCCGAAGAAATCATCTGAACCGGTTTGAATTAAAATAAATGAACCTTGAGTACGGATGTCCAAAGAAATCACCCTGGAATTTCGTGGTTTTCTTTTTTTTGTTTTGCGACGATCTTGACTCGACATTCTCGAAAGGAGTTGAAAGGTCTGAAGAAGCGGGAAACCATTGATTCCCCTCATCTCTTCCTTTGAAAAAGTCAAACCAAGGTTGAAAGCGGTTGCGGCGACGTTACAGTGTACCATCTGTCCATTTAATTAAGGACTTCGAATGTGATAGAGAGGTTCGAAGAAGCGGAGGATTATTTATCCTCCTCCCCTCGCCCATCGAGGATGTTAAGATGGGATTTGATGGCGACGATGTCGCTGGCGCGATCTATGCGGGGCAATGAAAAAAAAAGGAAAGGAGAAAGAAAAAGAAAAAAAATACTTTCATTTTTATTTTATTTATTTTATTTTAATTTTTTTAGGGGAGGAGGATAACCTCTCTCCTCTCTCCCAGCCGTACGGCAAGGGGGAGAGGGAGGGAGAATCTCCTTTTTTTTTTTTTTTTTTTTTTAATTAAAAAAATGCCCCCTCCCCCTCTTAGCCGTACGGCTAAGGGTACGGCTAAGGGGAGAGGGTTATTTCTTTTTTTTTCTTTATTTTTACCTGATGATCAGATCAGACGAAGGTTGGATGACAGGGTGGATGAAAATGAAACGGTGGAAAGACCTTCTTCTCTTCTTCGAAAAAAAAATTTGTATGTAGAAGCGCGTACTTTTTTTTTCTTTTTTCTCCTCTATTTATAATGGAGCGGGTAGGATCATAATGGGTTGAGAGATTTGTGGGGCCGTTTCGAAATTCGAACTCGAATTTTGAATCAGGTTGTTGAGAATTGGTTGGGGGTTTAAAAATTAAATTTTCGAATTTTGAAGTGTGTATGTGATTGGTTGAGAAATGAGTTAAGAGATATTTTAGGGGTTGATTGGGGATTTGAAATTCGAATTGAATTTTGAATGAAAAAGGGTGTGCACAAGGGATATTTTCTAATTGGCTGGAAATTTAAAGATTCGAAATTGAACTCGAATATTTAAAATTCAAAAATTGAATTTTCGGTTGCTGAGTGTAGTATTTAAAATTCATAATTGAATTTTCGGATATGGGTGTAGATGTGGGCTGTCATCCAGTGGGTTGGGCTTAATCCAAATTGATTGGGCCCATCTTGTTGAAGCCTTTTGGGCACAAATAACATTTGTTTGGCTTGAAATGAGGCCCGAATTATTAGATAGGCTCGAAAATTCAATGGGCTTTCATGAGGCTCATAGGCTCTTATTCGTAAATGGGCTCTATTGAATGGGCTTGGATTTGCAAAAAAAAATTATTGGGCCCGAGGCCTATTAGAAATATATAGACCAAAATCAATATTATGGGCCAACCATAATTCTTTACCTTTTTTATTATTTTTTATTAATTTTTTTTTTTACACCAACAGTATCTGTACGCTTTAAGTGAAGTGGTTGCATATTTCTAACAGCTCGAGCTTCTAGGAATAATGGTTAGCGCAAACAATCTGACACTATACCTTCTCCCTCGCGTGATATTTTGGATGAGAAGGCAGCTACCCTTTTTTTTATTCCTGCCTCTTAGTGGTCCGCTCACTCTCCAAGTTGTTATTAAACTAAATGGATTTTACTTGCATGCTAGCAAAAGTAGGGTTTCGATCCTTTTTGTATGATAATGGGACTTTGAACACATTCATGTATGTTTAAAGAGAATCTAGTAAATAGGCTAAACATGTGTAGCATCTAAACCTAGGTTAAAACTTAAGGTGAAACATAGAGACATGTGAACCCTAAGTTAAATCTGAATTAGAGAATAAGTTATGTGTATTGGATATGGTTGATATCCTTAGAAGTCATCTAAACTTAGGGTGTCACAATGAGTTATGTTGCGACCTTTTGAAAGTGTCTCAGGGAGTGCCGATCACCTCAACTCCCTCATATGCATTGGGAGGGCCGATCACCCTCGACTTCCACTATGCATCGGAGTGTCGATCCTCTTGACTCCACATAAAGCACTTGGAGGGACGATCACTCTTAACTCGAAGTGCCTACCAATTGGAGAGTAGTACGATCTCTCTCAGTTCTCCATGAGGTATGCATGTGAAATGGAACCAATCTGATAGATGGTTAGAGACATGTGGTAATTGGGTAAACTTGTAACTAGTGGTATAGTGGCATCTTGTATACTTGAGGTATTATAGTTGTAAAATTTAATTATCGCATTTCAAGTATAGAAATATCTGCTGTTATCATTACCTATTCTACTAATTCCTCCATTGGACCGAGTAAGTGTAGAGCGCCACGTTCGGGGGTTGCACCCACTTGGAACTAACTGTAGTTCTCACCCCCTTGTGGTTTACCATTTTCTGATCCTAGTATCGCTGGTGAGGTGCGTGACCGCGGAAAGGGCGTTGCAGAGTAGTGGATCTAGAGAAAGGTCTAAATGTACCCTTTATTTGGACAAATAAAGTATTGTAATATTTGGGATCAAATCATGTAAACTTTAATAAAGTTTAATCTGTGAAATTGTTTAAATTAGTTGTAGACATTAAAATTGTTTAAACTTAAATATTTTAAATTAGTAGTTGTACACTGATATTACATATATCCATATCGTATATGATTGTATAGGTTGATATGTGATTCCGTTTCGTGCGGTAAGAAAAGTCTTGCCTGTTCGGCGGGTCTGTTGCACGTGCCCAAGCAGGACCAATTGGTGGTCTCGAAGCGTGGCAGATAAGAGTGGTATCAGAGTTTAGGTAGTGTTCTAGATGGTTTTGATGAACAATAAGCCTTAGGAAGACCCTAAGGACTTAGGAACTTGAGTGGTACGTGAACTTTGGTGAAATTGTATAATTGGGTCTTATAATGTTCCCAAATAGAATGTTGGGGATCGATCGAAGGAGATGATCTTTTCATTCTTTGGATGATTACGTTGGCGGTTGACACGTAATATCGGGAAGGAGAGGAAGTGTCCTTCAAGAACTTTCGCTTAATTGGGTCCTTTATTATTTTCTTTTACATGTTGCTAAGGATCTAGGTGGAAGACTTAGACTAAATTATTGATGCTATAATGTACAGGAATAGCAATGGCAACGCTTGGACGATCGAGGACGAGGTCCGTGTCCACTCAACCCGAGGCGTTTGAACACTCGGGGTCAAGCGAGGTGCGCAAGCTGTGCAACCAAATGGCCACGCTTATTGGCATGGTGCAGCAATAGGCGGAGGCCTCTCGACGGTAAGAGGAAGCTTTCGGATGATATAAGGAGCAAATTAAGAGGCTGCACAATTTCTATGCGCAACAAGCTGGGGCTGCGCATACGAGCTAGGAACCCACCCCTTCGCCTCCTATGTGGACGGGCGTGAAGGGCATAATGATGGCGGCTGCGCCTATGTCGGCGTGCCCTGCAAACAGACTCTGATGCCTTCGCCGCGGCCCGCATGGCCCAACGGGCGGAGCAGCAGCGGGCTATGGAGAGTCTCGCCAGCTTCAGGAAATTCAACCTGCCAATCTTCAACGACAAGACTGACGACCCACTAGTAATCGAGTCGTGGGTCGACACGATAGAAAAGCTATTTGAGGACCTTCTGATATCGGATCGAGACAAGGTCTACTTGGCGGCCTATTGCTTGGACAAAATGGCCCACAAGTGGTGGAAATCGGAGAAGGGCAAGTGGGCCGATGCCGCTTTACCACCTCCAACCTGGGAGGAGTTTTAGGGACTCTTTTTCACATCTTATTTCCCTGACAGCGCCAAACAGCAAATGGGGGAGGACTTCAAGAACCTCCGCTAGTGGAGTCGTACGGTGCAGGAGTACGAGTAGGAATTCTCCCGCATCGTGAGTTGCATCATGTTCGTGGTGTGGGACGAGGCGGACAAGGCTTGGTGCTTTGAGCGGGGCCTTCGACCAGGAATCTACTCCAAGGTCTAGCCGCTTGATTTACGGACCTTTCAGGTGGTGGTGGACCGCGCCCAATTGGTTGAGCGAGGCGAGATCGTCGTGCGTCGTGAGTATGAGGCCTTGGAGAGAGAGGAAAGAAGAACGACAAGCAATCCTCAGGTAGCTTTAGGGGTCAGTCTAGCGTGAAGCGACCTCCTAAGCACCCGCGTCCACAGTCACACTCTCATGGGTCACATGCTTCCCGGCCTCGTGAGCGGTGTGTGATCTGCGGAGGGGTGCATCGGGTCCAGCAGTGCGAGGAGCAGGATGGGAGATGTTTCAGGTATGGCCAATCGGGCCACATGGCGGACGACTGCTAGAGGGGCGCATCACCGGCCCCTACTTCAGCTTCAGTTCCATCTGCCCCAAGATAGTATTCGGGGGCACCATGTGCCGCTCCTTCGTGCGGGCGACCCTCTTCATCACGGCAGCACGAGGGTTCACGACAAGCATCGAGTGGGCAAGTCTTTGCCACTCAGGTGGAGAAGCCGGCAGCAACCAACGACGTTGTGGCAAGTATAATTTTACTAAATGGTGTTAAATGCAAGACATTATTCGATACTGGTGCATCGCATTCATTCATCAGTAGGACATTTGCCACTATCCACATGATTAGCATGTTAGAGGCCATGAGCACTAAGCAGGTTCAAGTCCCGGACCACGCAACTATATCACCGATTATTTTCTTGCCTGTCTGGTGCGGATAGGCGATTGGATTATGCCGATGGATTTCTTGGTGTTGAGGCGGATGGAGGGCTTTGATATTGTGCGAGGGATGGACTGGCTCTCGTGGTATTATACTACTATCGATTGTGAGAGTCGAGTCATCACCTTTCGGCAGCCTGGGCAAAAGGAGTTCGTCTACCGAGGTTGTGGGAGCTCCCTTTTTGCCATGACGGTCTCCACGTCTCGAGGCAAGAAGTTGATCAATGGTAGATGTGTGGCCTACTTGGCCAATGTAGTAGAGGATCGTGCAGAGTCACCGATACTTGAAGGCATCCCCGTAGCTTGAGAGTATTCGGATGTGCTTCCACATGAGCTATCGGGAATGCCGCTTGACCGAGAGATCGAGTTCGTGATAGACTTGGTTTCCGGGACGGTGCTGGTTTCCAAGGCACCCGATCGGATGGCACCGATGGAGTTGAGGAAGCTTAAGGCTCAATCGCAAGATCTGTTGGAGAAGTATTTCATTAAGCCTAGTGTTTTTCCATAGAGAGTCCCGGTGCTATTTGGGAAGAAGAAAAATGGCTCTTTGCAGTTATATGTGGATTACCGGGACTCAACAAAGTTACCATCAAGAACATGTATGCACTACTGCGAATCAATGATCTCTTCCATTAGTTGCAAGGGTCACGTGTATTCTCGAAGATTGATCTTCAATCGGGATACCACCAGTTGAAAATAAAGCTGAAGAATGTGCACAAGATGGCTTTTAGGACGCATTACGGTAACTACGAGTTTTCTGTAATGTCGTTCGGGCTTACCAACGCTCGACGGCTTTCATGGATCTTATGAATCGTGTTCCCAGCCATTCCTAAATCGAGTTGTCATGGTTTTCATTGACGATATCTTGGTCTACTCCCGAAGTGATGAGGAGCATAAAGAACACCTTCGAGAGGTATTGCAAGTGCTTCGGGAGCGGAGGCTTTTCGCGAAATTGAAAAAATACGAATTTTGGCTTCGTAAAGTTGCATTTTTGGGACATGTTATTTCAGAAATTGGGGTCTCTGTGGGCCCTGACAAAGTAGAGGCCATCAAGGATTGGCCTCGGTCCACAAATGTTAGCGAAGTTCGAAGCTTCGTCGGGCTTGCGGGATACTATAGGCGGTCCATGGAAGGGTTCTCCAAAATCATCATTCCGCTTACGCGCTCCACACGCAATGGGACCAAGTCTGTTTGGAGCGATGTGTGCAACTAAAATTTTCAACTTTTGAAGAACAAATTGACATTGGTTTCAATCCTCGCTTTGCCTACGGTGGGTAGGGGTGGAAACGAGCCGAGCTCGAGCGAGCTTACCTCAGCTCAAGCTTGGCTTGAAATTAATTTCGAGCCTAAATTTAGGCTCAAGCTCGGCTTGAAATTAATTCGAGCCGAGCTCGAGCGAGCCTAACTTCGAGTCGAGCGAGCTCGAGCCCTAAACGAGCCGCTTGAAATTCTTAACATCATACAATCTATAATTCAATTTTTATAAAATATTATCTAAAATTTGATACAAAAAATGTCTAATAGTTCAACATACAAAATGAATGCATGAAATGCGGTATTATAATATTAAAAAAAAATTAGGGGAAGCAACTCTGCGAGCAAGTGAAAGAGAGAGGAAGAGAGCAATTAGAGTAGAATTTTGTTGGTTTGATTTTGTGGGCCAGCAAATATACACAATAACCTAAACTCTATACACATATGATTAAAATATATAATATATATTATTATATATAATTAATATAGAATCCAGCTACTATTCTATCGATAGTATCTAGCGCTTTGTGCTATCGAATTTTTTGCCGTTAGATCTACCCTTTGATCATTTCCACCCGTTAAATCATACTATTCAACCAACCACCTACTCAACCCTATGGGACCACTATCATCATAACGGCACATCTCTTCGTCCGAGGGCCGAAAATCTAATAGCACCAAATGCTTGGTACTATTATCTAATAGCCTAATTAGGCTACATACTATTAATAGTATAGTAGAGTACAGTAGCCTAATTAGGCTATTAGATAATAGTACCAAACACTTGGTGCTATTAGATTTTCGGCTTTTGGATGAAGTGATGTGCGGTTAGGATGATAGTGATTTTCTAGGGTTGAGTGAGTAATTGGTTGAATAGTATGATCTAACGGGTGGAAATGGTCAAAATGGTAGATCTAACGGCGAAAAACTCGATAACACCAAGCGTTTGATACTATCAATAATATAGTACCCGGACTATATATATATTCGAGCTTTTCGAGCCTAATTCGAGCGAGCCCAGTAATGCTCAAGCTCGGCTTGAAATAAATTTCGAGCTTCTTTTTCTGTTCAAGCTCGGCTCATTTAATTTCGAGTCGAGCTCGAGCGAGCCGAATATCGAGCCGAACGCGAGTCGAACACGAGCCGGCTCGCTCATTTGCCAGCCCTAACGGTGGGGAAAGATTTGTCGTATATTGTGATGCCTCTGAAAGCGGTCTTGGGTGCGTTCTGATGCAAGAGGAAATGGTTATAGCCTATGCCTCTTCGCAGTTGAAGAGTTATGAGAGGAACTATCCTATCCATGACCTCGAGTTGGCCGCGGTGATCTTTGCCTTGAAGTTATGGCAACATTACTTATATGGCGTGCATTGTGAGATTACACGGACCACAAGAGCCTCAAGTATCTATTTACTCAGAAAGAATTGAATCTGAGGCAACGTCGGTAGTTGGATATGTTGAAAGACTATGACGTCACAATCTTGTACCACCCGAGAAAGGCAAATGTGATGGCGGACGCTCTAAGTCCAAAGTCCGTGAAAAATCTTGCGATGATGATCACTAGCTCAGCGTCGCTGTAAGAAGAAATGCAGTGTTTTGATTTAGAGGTTGTTGCATTCAGTGACCCAGTGAAACTCACGACATTAAGAGTGCTCCCGACCTTGTTGGAGAAAATCAAGAAAAAAAAAACATCAGATGAAAAGCTCCAGAAGGTGCTGTTTGATATTGAGAGCGGGTGCATGGATGATTTTAGTTTGGACTTCGAGGGAGTCTTAGAGGTTTAGGGGTCTGTTGTGTGTACCCACTGAACCGAAAATTTGGGAGGAGATATTGAAAGAAGCATACCGATTCCCGTATATCATACACCCGGGTGGTACCAAAATATATAAGGATTTAAAGACACATTATTGGTGGCCATGTATGAAAGGTAATGTTGGGCGCTTTGTAGCTCAGTGTCTAAGTGTGCCAACAAGTCAAGGCGGGGAACCGACTTCCGGAGGGCAAATTGCAAAGTCTACCTATATCTATTTGGAAGTGGGAGAATATTGCCATAGACTTCATCGTGGGTTTGCCCCGGTCACAAGTGGGCCATGATGCGATTTGGGTGATTGTGGATTGACTGACGAAATCGGCTTATTTTCTACCGATCCATACCACCTGGTCGCGTGATAAATTGGCATGGATCTATATCGATGAGATTATACGCCTCCATGGAGTGCTCGTATTGGGACCCCGATTCATTTCGTAGTTCTAGAGGAGTCTCCACGAGGCTCTTGGGACACGCTTCGATTTCAACACAATGTGTCATTCTCAGAGTGATGGGCAACCAGAAAGGACTAATCAAATCCTCGAGGATATGTTGCGGGCACGCGTCCTCGACTATGGAGCCGGTTAGTAATAATATTTGCTAATGGCGGAGTTCGCCTACAACAGCAGCTTCTAAGCAAGCATTGGGATGGCACCCTATGAAGCGTTGTATGGTCGGAAGTTCCGATCTCCATTACATTGGAGTGAGGTCGGCGAGAGATATATCTTGGGCCTGAACATTGTATAAGAGGCCGAGGAGAAAGTGAAAATTGTGCGTCAAAGCCTATTGACAGCGCAAAATCGACAAAAGAGCTATTTCGACAAGGGAAGACGCAATTTGAAGTTTAGCGTCGGATATCATGTGCTCTTGAAAGTCTCTCTACAAGGGGTCCGAAGGGATTCGGAATGCGGGAAAAGCTTAGTTCTTGTTATATTGGATCCTTTGAGGTGTTAGAGCGGATCAGCCTCGTGGCATATCAGGTTGCACTACCCCTAAGCTTGGCGGGAGTAGATGATGTCTCACGTGTCTCTACTCCGCAAGTATGTGCCCGATCCGACTCATATTACCAGTTATTTGTCGTTGGACTTGCGGAGGATTTGAGCTTCGATCAGCATCCGATTAGCATCCTCGATCGACAAGCCAAAACGTTGCAGAATTGCTCCATCCCCTATGTGAAAATACTGTGGAGCAACTATGAGGAGTGGGGAGCAACTTGGGAGCTCGAGAGCACCATGCGGGAGTGTTTTCCTCACTTGTTCGAACAGCCAGTGTGAGGTATAGATTTTAGCCAGAACCCTAGCCAAACTCCCCCTGCTCCGGCTTAGCCGAATTAAGATTCTCTTTGTCGGCTTCACTGTTTCGGCTACTGGGTGGTCGACGACCTCCCGGAACACGAGCACGGCCCTCCTAAGGGCCCGAGGACACCCGGGCTCACCTTGATTGCTGTCGGAGAAGCCCCAGTTGGTTGACTCGGCTTTGTCGCTCCCGAAGACTTTTGAAACCAGAGTTCAAGTAGCTCCAAAGAGTTTCTCGATCTCCATCGCGCTCCGGACAGCAAGCACGTGCCTCGACACGTCGAGACATGTCGTCCTGCATTGCTAGTTGGTCTCCGATCCTCGCAGTTATTGGTAACAAGTCAAAACCTCAACTTGTATATATATATGGAATGCAATTAAATATAAGTTAAGGGTTTATATGCAATTTGGGCCTCATGGGCTGCCTAGGGCAGTGTGAGACCATATTGCATGACCTCTTGACTGATCGTCCAAGGTTCGGTGGCCCTCGCGAGGTTAGTTTAGGGTTTTGGTGTGTTTTCCGGCAAAATCGCTGGTAGAACACTGTTTCGATTCGTGTTTCATTTTTTTATCAACGGGGATGCATGTGTGTGTTATTGAGCCTTGTTGACTGGTTGCTGTCACTGTCTCATGTGTCTGGAGATAGTGGGTGAGCGACATGGGGTTCCGGAGCCAAAATTGGAATTTCTGGAAATCCGATACGACATAATTATTATTTACTACGCCTAATAGATTTAGGCCTTGTGCTTGCCGCTGGGGCACCTAAGTCGGTGCGTTTCGGGTCAGCGGGCGGTCTACGATGTGAGTCGGTACCTTCCGGGGCATTTCGGGAGTTTCGGAAGTGTTCCGATAGATTTTCAAAAAATTCCAGCGAGTTTCGGGAATCGGTAAAAGGATTCGATTTTCCGATAGTGGTTGGATGGTGTATGATGGTGATTTTGAGTCTATTGGGGTTAGGCCTTGAATCTGTGGATGTTTCGTAGGTCTGGTCGACGATTTGGTGCACCTCGAGTGTTAGGTGCTTTGTCGGATACATGTGGGTACTCATTCCTAAATCGGTATTATGGTGCTAGCTCGATGATATTCTTTCCCCTTCTCCTTTTACTCGTTTTTACACACACATTGCATGTTGAGCACTTCACCACTTGAATTCGCTTCGTGTTGCTCTACTTTAGCTTTCATCTATGTTCATCGTGATTCGGTAGTAGAGCGGTACTCTGTGATGACTTTGCATGTTTTATCACGTGTTGGACCTGATTGGTCGGTTTGTTGTGAGATCTATGAGATTGGGTGACCAAGATGGTCGGTATATTCCATGTGGGTTCGGTGTCGGCTATTTGCCGATGGATGGCTATTGATCATATTGCATCGATCGCCACAGCTCGTGTACATTTCACGTACACCAGCAGTTTGGCCACCGTATCGGTTCTTTTTCGAAAAAGTGATCGTACTTCTGACCAGTGAGCCTTAAGCAGTCTATTGTTAGGGTCACATGCCAGATAGAGCAAACATAGTATTGCCTGAGGTCTTTAGACCAACATGGCGGATAGATTGGGTATTTTTGGATTATTCGTCTACTTGACGTATGTTCTTACTATTTACAGTAGTTGTAGTTACATACTTGTATTTATTTCCTTCCAATTCGTGAAAGGCAAAGGGAATGTACTGGAGAAGAACCCGTAGCATGATTCAATGAGAAAATTTGGTTTGAGGCCGTGTTGGCTTTTTCATTTGTTAAAAAGAGGTGGTTGTCAGTGTAACGGCCTAGCATTAATAATCCATTGAGTCAAACTAGCAGTCCATAATGTTTAAGCCAGATTATTAAAGCTAGAATTCTTGGTCCGTAAATTTTCATACACAATTTTTTTATCATTCGATGTGGGACCATTGGCGCATCACAGACTCTCTGACCCTAATATTCTCATTAAGTCCTATTTCCTAGCCAATCCATAGCCCAAGATTACTTAATGATATGGGATTCATCTTATACTTTCGACTGACTAATTTACTCTGAAACTAAGGGCATATTTGGTTGCCAAAAAATGACTGAAGTGAAAAAAGTCACTTTTGTAAAAGTGACATTTCAGTTCGTTTGCTTGATTCGCTATAAAGTGAAATATGAAAACTTATTGTTTTGTAGTTTTGATTGTTTAATTACATATTAAGAAGTAAAAATGTAAACAAACAATTTATACTCACAATTTAAATTAAAAAACTTAAATTTATATTTATATTTAGAAATAAAAATTCAAATTTAAACTTAAATCTAAGTTGAATTTATAATTAAAATTTAAGACATATAATTAAATTTACAATTTGAATTTAAAGTTTAAGTTATAACTCATAACTAAAATTAAATTCTAAAATAAAAGTTCAACATATAAATTCGAACGTTAATTCAAATTTGAATTCATAATTTGAATTTATAATTTGAATCATATTTTAATTACACTTTAATTTTAAATTCTGATTTCAAATATGAACTCATAAATTAAATTAAAATTTTAATTTAAATTAAAATTTGAGTTTAAATCATAGTTTAAACTGAACTTTTGAATTCATAATTCGAATTTAAAGTTCGAACTGAAACTCATTATTAAAATTAAATTTAAAAAACAAACTTAAATTTGAGTTTGTATTTCAATTTAGAAATTTAAATTTTAAATTCAAGTTTCAAACAATAATTTGAATTTGTAGTTCAGAACAATTTGAATTGAGAGTTCAAGTTGAAGTTTTTAGCTAAAAATAATTTGATTAAAATTAAAATTAAAATTTAATATTTAATATTAGAATTCAAATTTAAATAAAATTTTTAAATTTTAAATTTAAATATAAATTCACAAATTTTAATTTAAGAATTTTATGTTGAATTTGAATTTATAAATAAAATTCAGATTTGAATGCAAATTTAAAATAAAATTAAACTTTAAAAATAAGTTCAAAGATAAAAGTTAAGATCAAATATAATCCTCTAGCTAAGCTCTCTGCGTGACTTCGAAATTTTTTTAAGGGCATGTTTGCTTGGCCGAAAGTGGAGCACCAAAAGTGATGTCTTATCGGTTGTATTGGTTTGCGAAAGTGAATATGAAAGTTACTTTACAAAAGTGGGTTGATAAAGTGAGTTATAAGTCAATCTCACTTTTTTGACTTCGGCTTAAAAATTTTTGAAGTCACCGAAAGTGAAGAGCTTAGCTAAGAGATATATTTGGTCTTAATATAATATTTCAATTTACATTTAAAGTTGAATTTCATTTTAAATTTGAATTAAAATTATGAATTTAATTTCAAGTTATGTATTTTATTTGTAAATTCAAATTTAACATAAAATTTTAAATTCAAATTTGTGAATTTATATATATTTAAATTTAAATTATTAATTTTTATTTCAATTTGAATTCTAGTATTTAAATTTAAATTAGATATTAAATTTTAAATTTTGATCAGATTATTTTTAACTAAGAATTGAACTTTGAATTCAAATTCTTCCAACTATAAATTCAAATTATTACTTGAAACTTGAATTTAAAATTTAAACTTTTAAGTTGAAATTTAAATTTAAACTTTTAAGTTGAAATTTAAATTTAAATTTATGTTTGCTATTTAAATTTAATTTCAATAATGAGTTTCAGTTTAAATTTTGAATTCGAATTATGAATTCAAATGTTCAGTTTGAATTGTTATTTAAACTCAAATTTTAATTTAAACTTAAATGTTAATTCAAATTCTGAATTCATATTTGGACTCAGAATTTAAGATCAAAGAGTAAATGAAATATGATTCAAATTATAAATTCAAATTATGAATTTAAATTTGAATACATGTTTTAATTTTATGTTGAACTTTTTAAAAAAAATTTAATTTCAGTTACGATTTATTACTTAAACTTTAAATTCAAATTGTAAATTTAATTTATGTCTTAAATTTTAATTATAAATTTAATTGAGATTTAATTCTAAATTTATATTTAAAAATTTAATTTTGAATTCTAAATATAAATATAAATATTAATTTTTAATTTAAATTGTGAGTATAAGTCGTTTATTTATATTTTCACTTCTTTATATATAATTAAGGAATCAAAGTTATAAAACTATAATTTTTCATATTTCACTTTATAACCCTATCGAATAATCGAACTGAAAAGTCACTTTTATAAAAGTCACTTTTGTAAATATCAGTTCTTTCACTTCAGCCATTTTTTGGCAACCAAACATGCCCTAAGCCGAAGTAAAAAAAAATGAGATTTAGTTATAACTCACTTTATCAACCCACTTTTGTAAATGTGACTTTGATATTCACTTCGCAAACCAAACAACCGATAAGACGTTACTTTTTAAAAGTGTCACTTTTGGTGCTTCACTTTCAGCCAACCATACATGCCCTTTATGTAACAAACCAATCCAGTAGCACTAGCCAATTCCTGGCCCAAGATTACCAGATAATGGGAGATCCATCTCACAAATATGAGTGGCAAATCGGCTTTAATACCAAATGTAACGACCCGGTCCACTAGCACTAAAATCTCATTGGGTTCAAATAACTGGCAAATCGGATTTAGTACCAAATGTAATGACCCAGTCCACTAGCAATAAAATCTCAATGGGCTCAAATCACCGGCCCAAAATGCTTAAGCACAGTGATTATTTCCTATCCGATGTGGAATTAGTGGGGCGTACACAAACTCGACCTAGCATGGCAGCACTAATAACTCGTTGGACCCAAATGACTGACTTAAAGTGCTTAAACCTAGTTATTAAAATTATAGCCTTAATTTGGTCCTTATATTTTTATACAAATTTTTTTTCCATCCGATGTGAGACTTTTGGGTCGTCACAATGCCTCTCAGAGAAAATTATAACCTCCAAAATGCACCCAATATTCTTTCTCATTCACTGCATCAATCCACAAAACAAGGGTTATATTTATATTAAGGATTAAATTCCAGTAATTTTAGGAATAAACCTAACTTAACTTAATTAATGGATCAACTAAAATTAGAATAGAGGTTGAAAAACTTGTGGTTTAAGAATTCGAGGCATATATAAAATCTCCGCCTTGGCATAAATTCTATCTTCTCCACCAAAATCCTTAAGGGCTTCTCAATTGCTGCTAATATATCAACTAAGCCCACATAATAATTGAACTTGCTCAATGGATGGGGCTTAATAAACAATTCATTCGTGGGGTTGTCTGTAGTGTTTATTTTATGCTTTTTCAGTAATTCATTTTGCAACCTCTATATTGCATTAGAATGACATGTATGTTAAATTGTCATAGAATGCTTGAGCTATCAAACTGTTAGATTGCTAGCGCTAACTATAATTCCAAAAAGCTTAAACTGAGAGAAAGAGGGTAGCCAATCTATGTAAAGTCTATAAATACAGGCCAGCTGGTCTCGTTTGTAACTTGGCGCAACCCGACTTCCGCCACGTAGGCGGTGTTAAAAATTAGTGCTAAACTTACTTTTTCGTTTCTCTTTGTTTATTAAATTAATAAGTGTATTTATAGGAGCCAAATGGTCTATTGTTTAAATGGGCCTCTTTTTTGTTCCTTTTGAGTCAAATTGACTTGTGATTTATTTTGGACTAAGTGAGCCAAGTTGGCCACATGGTTTTAGTTAGGGGTCAAAAAGAAATAGGTCAAGAGAGAAAAATAGCTTCTTCTCTTTAGCTTCTTTATCTTCCTTGTTTGGTGTTTTTATTCAAGTGCAAGAGAAGTGTGAAAGAGGGTCCAAAAGTGGTTATAATTTTGCTAGGTTTGAGGTGAGTGACCTCTAATCTATCTCTTTCCATCTCTTGTGAACATTCATTGTAAGGTGCTTTCGATTGAAGGTTTATTTGGTATTTTTCGGTTTTCATTGTATGGTGTTTTGGATACTCTTGGTGAAGTTGTTCGAATTCAAGTGTAGAGTTGTTTGAAATTATTATTTTGAGCTTTCTATTTCTCCGTTCTTGTCTTCGACGGTGGTTGTGCGATCTTGGACGTGTAGGAAACTCGAATTTTCGGTTTCTACACATCGGAGAAAAGGGTGTGCTCGGTGTCACGCCCCGGGCCCTCGTTGGAGCCTACCAGGCACGTGCACAGACTCGCCGTGTACCTCAAATAACATAATGTACACAAGGCGTCTATGCTAACAACCATCAAGAAGGATAAAGAATACATCCTAACAAGGTAATCAGAGCGAGAACATAGTTCTACATCTAAAACAAAATCCACATAACTAAAATCTCAAGATATACAAAAATTTATACATCTTATCAACAATAGATCAATCAAACATCTATACACCTTTCATATAAAATACAATGAAAGGACAATATGGTATGCCTACAACGACAACACCGTAGAGGCTCTAGCTAGCTGCTAACCCCTCGCCGCGATCCCAAGCCTCTCCTGCTGCGGAAGGCTCTGAAATAAAAACTACAAACCCCAGGGGGATGAGAACTATTATTCAATAGTTCCCAGTGGGTAAGCCGCCGAGAGTGGCGAATTACACCGCTAGGTCAACTGAGGCAAGATAGTTTAACAGAAACATAAAGCATAAAACATTAAATGCTAAGCAGATAATTCTACAACTATCATGCCTCCAGTAACTAAATCATCTACATGAACATGTTACAAAGTATGTAAACGCTTTACTCATGTATGTGTAAGTATGCCATGATCGACTACACATAATCTAATGTCATAAACTTACTATAAGTCAAGTTTATCACTACACAAATGACTTGCCTCCAACTACAAGTATGAAATGTATGATCAATTTTCTATTACATGTATGAACTATATGACTTGTTCCCTACAATATGTATGTCATGTTTACTAACCACTAGTGTGTCAAGTCATGTTAATGTTTCACTACATGTAATGCCACAATGTCACCACCCTATACTATGTCCATACACTACATGTATATGCATCAATTAATTAGGGTGTCAAATGTCACATTCCGGTTAAAATAACCTCTTACCATATGAATATTCACCTTGCATACACCATAACTGTGTAGTCATAAAATAATACAATAGCGGGATGTTCATCTTGTGCCGTGCCTAATGGCTCCGTGGTAGTCAACACCTCACGCTTTGGTGAGCCTTACCCACGGCGGTTCCATTTCGGCGCTCTCTCTAACACACGGGCGAAATAACTGTCGCTAGGCCAACTCCGGAGTGCCGGCTTGTAGGGAGCGACCCTCACAAGCATGTGTAAACGAGCATAGTAGCAACAAGCAACAATCAACCATAGTAATATCATAAGTTTAATTTCACGTTATGTCAAAACATATCTCTTTATGTTTACTACATTCGATAGCCAATATGCTAAATGTCAACAATATCTTGTTGTTCTCAATGTCCAGCGGTATGTCCCTACCAATATGTCCATGTCTCTAACATGTAACCGTTCATCTCTTAGTTTACTAAGTCCAAAAATCATGCATTCTACAAATGCCAAAATCATGCATTCTACAAATGCCAAAATCATGCATTCTTCTAATGCCATGTACTATGCATTCCACCAATGCCAAAACTATGCATTATACTAATGCTGTAATCCATGCATTCTACAATGCCATATGTCATGCATTCTACGATGCCAACAAATCCATAATCATGCCATGCATAAGCTACAACAACCTCTACTACATAGAGTATAGAGCAATCATGCAAGTGTTTAACTAACCCCATGAACTCTCGTTTGATCAATATAATTAACAAATGCAAATAGAATCCCTTTCCTCATGTCTTAAACATGGAATCAATCCGCGACCTAAAGGTCGAGTCCAAGGCCAACAATGTCCGTCAAAGTTGCTCACCTAGATGAGGTGCAACAACTTATCATGCATTTACCATAACTTCTCCTTTCTCTATACAAACATACATATATTGCATTTGCCATAATTCCTCTTTTCTCTATACAAGCATACTTTGGTATGCAAGAGAGTTCACTAGTCCACCACTCAAGTGGTGTCTCAAATGATGCTCATCCCTAGCATGCATAATATACTTAGCATTTCCTAATGCGTCATTACACTAATAGTGCCAATACCCTAGCATGCATAATATTCTCATAATGCCATACTATATGAAATATGCATTTTTCATAAACAACTTGCATGTCTCATGCAATCACAATTATCATCATGCCATAATTAACATAATTATGCATCTAATCACTCCTATAACTAGATAGGAGACATAGGGGGAGTTCACCCATTTCGGTGAGGTCAAACCCACCGGATACCCGTCGAAACCTCGCAGTACTTCGAAACGAAGTTGTCCCCCGAGCTTCTCATACCCTAAGATAATTTTCCAAGGGGTTAGGGGTATCGAACAAGCAATTTCGAAAACCACCAAAATCAATGAGGTAAATGGGTGGAATTTACCTTAAGCAAATAAAACTTGTTCTAAGTCCCATTGGAGGTTAGAGATCATCAAATCCAACCTACAACAACGTTCTACACCCATCAATTCCACCTCAAGGGCTCATAATCACAAAACCCTAAACCAAACCCTAGTTTTCAAGAAACTAGGTTTTCATGCTAATCTCAAGCAACAATCAAAAATAGAGGTTGTAAAAGGGTCTACTAACCTCAAATCAAGCTTCTAACCAAGCTCACACAAGCTAGGGTTGAAGATCCATCCTCCAACAAGCTCTCCTCACAAGCCACAAGCTCCTCTAGCAAGCAACAAGCAAAAGGAGAAGAGAAAAGAGATCAAAACCCAAGATTTCAAGGGTTTGGGAGAGAAAATCTAGAGAGAGAGAGAGGAAAAAACCCTACCTCTCCTTCTCCTCCAAGCCTCAGCCAAAACAACACAAGAGGGGGTGAAGGGGTACTTAACCCAATGCACAAAATCCACATAGGCCTCTCAAAAAGCCAAAATTGCAAAACTGCACAAAATGCATTCTGCAGCACTGTATACCGGTATGCGCATGTGTATACCGGTATACTGTGCAAAATTGCAAAACCCGAGCCTCGGCCAGCAAGCTGCGCAACCACATTCCGGTATGCCAATTCCAGTACCGGTACGCAGTGCATTCCGGTATGCCAATTCCAGTACCCGAATGCAGTACAAATTCTGCACTTTATGCAGAATTTGCTCTCCGGAGTCCGTTTTCGCCCTTTTTAAGCCACGAAAACACCTCAAAGCTCACCAAACTCAACCCAAAACTCCAGAATAGCATAAGGCACTATTCTCTCACTAGAACTCCGCAATTTGCTAAAGTTCAGTGTACTACACTCGGGTTGGAGCCGGTTCTACTTTTCTCTTCAAGCAGGATGCTAGCCTCCCCACCACCACAAGCTTGTCGACCTCAAACGTTGTTGACGTCATAAATGCCCAATTGAAAAACCTAGGTATGATACCAATTTGTTAAGAATCTGCAACTTACTTTTATATAGGTTTGTTACCACAAAAGCCGAAAATAATCTAGTTTGTCGAGTGTAAAAAATTAAAAAATAATCCAAATACAGAAAAGGAAAAAAAGCACAAAAATAATTTATATGGTTCGGCTTCTGGCCTACGTGCATAAATATGGACGGAGGAAAAGATGTCTATTATAATCAAAGCAAAGTATAGAAGATGTCTTTCTTAGAAAATTTTAACCACTAAAATACACTAATACTCTCTCTTATTGACCACACCAAATAAGGATATATTTATATTAGTGTCTAAATTTCAATAAGCCTAAAAATAAAATCCAATAAGATTAGCAAAGAAAACTAATTTGACTAAATGAGTCAATCAAAATAGATAACAGCTATATATAGAAACTTGCGGCTTAATAATTCGAAACATACCGACCGTCCCTAGCGCAAGTGGCAAAGGACTTGGTGGTTGGTATCCGAGGTCCCGAGTTTGAATCCTAGTTGATTCACATTTCCAGCTAAGTTTATTTCTAAAAGAAATAAACGAAGCGGGTAGCGTGCTACCATTCTCTCAAAAAAAAAAAAAAAAAAAAAATTCGAAACATATCTAACACTTCTCATAGAGTTTTTGTTTTAACATCTAGAGTTGTGGCGGTTTTAATGGTGCACATTGGTAAACACTGTTGACTCTTAGGCATAAAAGATTGAATTGGTATCAAAATCCTGATAATATAATGAACTTTTTAAATTAAAAACACACCACGACGATAGGTACATGCCAGCCAATACAATTTTGGGAAAAGATAAATTTTGGTCATATTATGAACTAAATTTCATTACTTTTTAGGAAATTCGACACGTCCAACACGGCAATTGTCTACCCTAGATCCGCTGAGAATTGTACGGATTCACAGAGGTTTGGAAGTTATGAGAACAAATTGCAGCCTTGGATCGATGGAGTGGTCCAACAAGCAGATGAAGTAGTAGAAAAAATGCTGGAGCTATATGGTGGCAAGTGCAAGCCGCTTAACCGAATCCCTCACCACCACCTGCATGTGCAGAGAATCTCCTGGCACCAATTGACCCCGCATGGCAAATTTGTCGGATCGTTGGCGCTAACCATTAATCCCAAAAGTTCGAACTATTAGAAATATATATATATACAACCAATTCACTTTAAGCATACAGAAACAGCGTCCGCGGGTTTCGATTGTGACTCGCCCTTCCAACCTAACGTCACTTCGAATATGACTCGGCCCAACCCGACCTGCTACCATTTCGAACGTGACTCGGCCTAACCTGACCTTCCGTCATAGAGCAGAATGCTGGCTCCTTTAAGCCACTGTTGCACATCTTCTACTCCACCCTCCACCACGTGTCATGACCCCAGTGTCGTGGCACTTGATGTGGAGCACGAGTGGGCATTACCTTGATTGGAGAAGTTCAAGGAGTCCAAAACCACTAACCTTCAATGGAGAAGATTCAGATCCGTGGTGGTTACTAGAGGCTTGGATAGGTGCCATAGAGAAACTGTTTAGCGATTTTTCTACTTTGGATCAAGACAAAGTATCATTTGCTGTGCGACGTCTGCCGATCGAGTGCGGCCTATAAGTGGTGGAAGTCCATTAGGATTAACTGTTTGTCAATGCACCTGCCTGCAACTAGATGTTGTCCTCTAGACACTTTGGCAGAGGGATAAGACAAAATCAGAATATGAGCAGGAATGTCGTCGCATTATAAATTGCATTTTGTATGTTAGCCGAGTGGGTTGGTGACAGGGCTCGGAAGTTTGGGAAAGGCAGACTGCTTAATTATATCGTGTATACAACTATACATAACCAACCGGCCCCTTGATATCTATAGCCTACAATCTTCTTAATATCATCACAGGTATGCCATCGCCAATAGAATTAAATAATCAAATTCAAAAAGCACAAACAAAATGTCTAGCTTCAATGTTGATTTCCATTTCCACTCGGATAAATGATGCCATTCATATATAACTAGGAATTTTCAAATTCACTTATAAGCTTTTTTATGTACATATAAACTTGAATTTATTTTATTTCTTCTTCTTTTCTGTGTGATAACAGTCTTTTTTTTTTTTTCTTTTTTTTTTCCTTCTTCTTGTCTTATGCTTCTTTACATTTACATATTCTGACATTGCATTCTACTGCAATTTGTTGTTTGTTTATACAAACAAGGGCAGTGACTATACTGCAAGAAATGATGGTGATCCCTACTTCATTATGGGGAGCTTTCCCATAGGCTTCCTCATCTCGATCTTACGTCGGAGGGAAACAATACATACTCAAATGATATCTTAGAAAAAAACAAAAAAAATACAGCCTCCTTTAGCATTGTTGTCACTTTTTTATATTTTTGAACACTTAATCTAAATAATTTGATATACTAGCTGAAAAACTTTTTTCTTGTTATTATAGTTGGTTAACTTGCAACACACACATACTGGCAAGCGATAGATTACAATTTTGAAAAAACCCAAAAGCAAAAAGATTAATGTTACTTTTAAAATTTTGTTTCTTGTTGCCAAATCAACCTCCCAGATGGAAGGATTAAAGGAAATCCACCATCTTCTCCTTCACTATATTAGGCACAAAATGACAATAATACTAAACGATCGAGGCCTAATTAAATTAAGAATATGTAAATTAATATGGAAGCTAAAGTCAGCACGACGCGCCATTGCGTGGCCATTTGCTCCTGGCAAGCCTAAGGTACGTACTAACCATTTTTCACTATACTTCGCCTCTCTCAACTGTGATTGAGGTCCTCGACGATTGCGATTTATGGCTCCTTTCCTCCACCGCTTCCTCCGCGATCGTGATTGTATGGCTCTCGCTTCTTTCTCTGCCGCCATTGTTGCCATCTACGACCTCGCGAACAGCCATGATGGCGGCCTCGTCGGGCGGCACCTTGAGGTCGGAGCGACAGAGAGGGCAGGTGGTGTGGGTGTCGAGCCACGAGTCGATGCACGCCGGGTGGAACGCGTGGCAGCACACCGCCAGCAGTCGCACGGCGTCGCTGCCGCTGAATTCTGCCAAGCACACCGCGCATTCTACTCCGCACTTCCCCTCCTGCATGCCCTTAACCGCCGAGTACGGTATCGTCGGGAACGACGCAAGGATTCTCGAATCTAGCCCGCCCACCTTCGCTCCGTCGCCAGCGGTACCGGC
The DNA here is from genome assembly GCA_016920855.1 of Puya raimondii. Lineage (NCBI taxonomy): Eukaryota > Viridiplantae > Streptophyta > Magnoliopsida > Poales > Bromeliaceae > Puya > Puya raimondii. The sequence continues at coordinate 46,708,789 of JABWPP010000049.1, forward strand.
GCGGGGGGAGCGAAGGAGGCCGCGACGGCGGTGGAGCCAAAGGGAGGCGAAGTGAAAGAGGTCACGGCAGAGGAAGATGGAGAGGAAGCAAAGGAGTATGAAGAAGAGGATGAAGACGGGGAGGAGCATCGGGAGCGAGCGCACTGTTGACGGTGCGATCTTTGAGCTCGGCGGAGGAGGACGGAGGTCGAGGTGTTGGTGGTGGTCGATGGGAGGCATCGCCATCGCCAGACGAGTCGAGTTTCGGCCAACCAGCCGTCGCTTTGCATCGATTAATCAGGAATATTTCCTTCTTTCAATTCTTTTCTACTTGTTTCTATTCGTTTCTTTCTCTTGATAGTGTTTTTTTTTGGCATTTCGAGGAGGGGGGTTACCAGGTATTAGGGATGGAGAGCGAGAGTCGGAAGAGAGAGAGAGAGAGAGGGGATGAAATGGTGGGCCATGTGGTGTGGGAAAGAAAGGATTAGTTAGTTGACACCCAAATGAGGACAAAAAATTTCATAGGAGGCATCCTATGGAAGTAAATTGCATAGGATGGTTCCTAGTAGAATGACACGTGGAAAAGTCCAAATCTCGAAGGCTAAGATGTTATCAGATGGGCGTTGGCCTCGTTTGTGATTTTTCAGCCAGTGGATAGTATAAATAGAAGTATTGGGCTAAAAAATTTTGCACTCTTTTATTATTCTTCATGATAAGTATTTATATACATATGAGAGAATAGACTAGTTAATTTACAAGAAGAAAATAATAAAACATATGGTAAATAATTATCAGCTTGATAAGTTTTCTTCTATAGGATGATCCAATCAATTTCCTTATAACTGGGGCTGATTTGAAAAGTTTCTTTCTTTGGCGCTGCTGCATTTATTTTTCTATTTTGAGGATTAGATTGTTCTATTAAATATGATTGAAATTTGTTTCCTTCTATACGCCCCCGCAAGATGGCGGATCCGTCGGATACGCCCATCTTGGATCATAGAAGCTGAAACCGATTGGTGGAGAGTGGTTTGGTGAGCGCATCGGCTAGTTGATAGAAACCCGAAGTGATCCTTTAAATATGTGATCGTGAACAAAATGATAATCTATAGCGATATGCCTCATACGAGAGTGGAATCTGGATTGGCGTATAGATAAGTAGCGCCAACATTATCGCAATATATAGTTGGCTGATTGATTATCTTGATACCAAGTTCTTGAAGAAGGGATTACATCCATACTAATTCAGCTGTGGTGGCAGCAACAGCCTTATATTCTGCTTCTGTTGATGACCGAGGTACGGATCGTTGCTTACGAGAGCGCCAACAGAGAGGATTATGGCCCAAAAACACTAAGTAGGAAAGTAGAGGTATAATCATCACGATTACCAGCTCAATCAGCATCCGAAAAGGCTCGTAGATGAAGTGAAGAATTTTTCTTGAGATGAAAACCATGGTAGAGAGTAGCCTTGAGATAACGAAGAAGACGTTTTAATGCGGTCCAATGATTTTGAGTTGGAGCATGCATGAATTTTGATAATTTATTTACGGTAAAGGAAATATCCAGTCGAGTAAGAGAGAGATATATATATATATATTGAAGGCCTCCAACAAGTTGTCTATATTACCGACCGTCCCTAGCGCAAGTGGCGAAGGGCTTGGTGGTTGGTACCCGAGGTCCCGAGTTCGAATCCTAGTTGATTCACATTTCCAGCTAAGTTTATTTCCAAAAGAAATAAACGAAGCGGGTAGCGTGCTACCTTTCTCTCAAAAAAAAAAAACAAGTTGTCTATATTTTGTAGCATTAATTGGAGATGAGCCATCATTGAGAACCAGCTGAGTGGAAGAAATTGGTGTTGACGCCGGCTTAGCACTGCGCGTAGTTGCTTGGTAAAGTAGGTCACGAATAAACTTATGTTGCTAAAGAGAGAGCCCGCTTGGAGTAGGAATCACTTCGACACCCAGAAAATAGTGGACTGGTCAAGGCCCTTTGGAGAAAATTTATTGGATAGGGCATGAATAAACTTAGAGATAAAAGGCGACATTATTACCTGTGATCAAAATATCATCCATATATACTAGCAAATAGATAATGATGCCATCATAAAAATAAATGAATAGCGAGGCATCTGATTTAGACTGGACGAACCCATTAGCAGTGATAAAAGAGCTAAGTTCAGTGTACCATGCACGCGGCGCTTGCTTAAGCCCATAAATGGCTTTACAAAGACGACACACATGAGTAGGGTGAGCCGAATCAATAAAACCAGGAGGTTGTTGCATGTAAACCTCTTCATGAAGAGTACCACGAAGAAATGCATTGGTAATATCTAATTGTTGAATAGACCACCCTTTAGCAAGAGCTATATTCAAGACTAAGCGAATTGTTGTTGGTTTGATTACCGGGCTGAAAGTGTCCTTGAAGTCTATGCTAGGGCGTTGATGGAATCCTTTCACAACGAGTCTAGCTTTATACTTATCGATGCTTCCATCTGAACGTCGCTTAATGCGGAAAACCCACTTGTAACCGACAAGGTTTTGGGATGATGTTGCTGGAACAAGTTCCTATGTGCAATTTTGTATTAAGGCATTGAACTCAGCGGACACTGCCTCTCGCCATTTCGGATCTTCCATAGCTTGAGAGATAGTTGTGGGCTCAAGAGAAGTAGGTAATGGATGCGTGGTGGTGGCAAAGACTTGTTTTGGTTTATAAATACTGTTTTGTGATTGTGTGACAATACGATGGGTGTCACGCCCCGGATTGCTTGTTTCCTCGGGCTCGTCAATAGATCCGCCGTATACATAAAATTTTCCACGTATACGAAGCGATAGCTGTATCTGTAAAATACATACAAGCAACTACAAAAGATATATAGCTAGAAAAGAACATAACTCGATACAGATAAGCCAACTGTACATACAAGATCCAAAATACAACGCCGACCAGCCATAACTATAAGGCACAAGTCTATCTCACTGTACACAAAATAAACACCTCTGTATGTATATGACATCTCCCAAATAGAAACTATCTCCAAAAGGGGTCCTCCTCTAGAGTAGCGACCGGGTAGACAGGGATCTAGCTCGCGACTCCCTTACCTCGATCAGAAGGAACAGTAGCAGCAACAACAGTCGAAGGCTCTGTAAGAAAAAGTGGCAACAATGAGTGTGAGAACTACTATAAAACAAAATAGTCCTCAGTGGGTACCGTCACCGACCTCAACGGCCCACCCACTAAGTCTACGAGACTAACAGTATAGCTGGTAGGTAAGGAATAGTAAAGTGTGCTGGAATAAACTCTACAGCTGTAATGCCACTATCCTACCACTATGCATAACAATCACTAAAGCAAATGCAACTCTCACTATGAATAAATCGCCCATACTGACCCGAGTCTATAGGGACCTCAACAGACCAGTCCCGCCTGTACCCTAAGCTGCACCGTACTTCACCCACGAGGGTTTTCGGTGTAGGGCAGTACCCAACAGGGACTACTGCAACGCACAAAAGTCTAACTCCGGAATGGCACTCATGGGCACGACCCAACTGAGTGTATATGCGAATCCGACAGCTCATTCAGGTAACTACAGGCTAAGATCAGAAAAAGGGGTCAAACTGCTCTAACTCCCAAGACTTACGTGCGCGCGGCACAATCTGATGCAAACAATAAAAAGCTGGGTCCACCGTCAGCCCCGACGGCACCCGACAATCTGGAACAGCCTAAACTCAGCTGCAATAGTATACTCTGTATCTCAGCACGAGCGTAATCTCGACCTACACTAAACTGAGGATCAACCTTGCAGTAACATCAGTGATATAAAAATAAAAACAGCTCCTGAAGTTAAATCCGATAACGTTTTCGAAAAGTGACAGGTATGAGTTTACCGAGTTTTCTCCTAAGTCAAATCCCAGTTCAGCATATAATATTTAATTAAAATTAACTAAAGTATGATTCTAAAAAAACTTAGCTCTCATTTTATCACATGCAAATTTACAGTTTGAGCTATTAACCAGGATTATCAATACACAACTATGCATGTTGGAGTTTCATATACTTAGGAGGAATTCCGAAGACTTCGGTAAATATTAACCCACCTCCAAAAAGGGAACTCTCAGCAAGGTCAATAAAGGAGGACTCCAAGAATCACCTAGAATCAGCAACCAAACCTGTTCACACAATCAAACTCCAAATTTTGCAAAAACCTGCGCAAACTACGCAACTCGGCCAAGGTTTCGAATCTTTATTCGAATTGCTGTACTAACCAGCATTAGAACTGCAACCCACCATTTACACACATTCCTGAGCTTCAATTCCAGCAGGGAAAATCAAAGAAATACCTACCCCAAGCATAAAATCATTAGAATTGAAATTAAAACGAAGGTTCTAAGAACACCCATTTCGGTTTCGACATTCTAATTAAACTTCAAAATTCATTAACCTGCCTCATAACCAGGTAGGAGTAGTTCCAAATGCGCAGAAAGTGAAGAGAAAACCATCTATAATCCACCCCAAGCTCAGCAAAAAAAGTTGGATTGAAGGAATCACTAAAAATCCACTTATATGCTGAATTTCAGCTCACCATTAGAAGCAAACTGCACTTAAACCTGAATTTTCCAATCAATTAACCTTTTAGTCATCCAAAACAAACTCCAAACCAAATAAAGGTGAAGAAAGAATCAGCTAAAACCAATATTGTCTCTATTAAAAAGAATTGGGTACAACACTTACCAAGAAATCCAACAACATCATCAAGTTTCAGCTTAAAGACCAAATTGCACCAATTTCAAGCACATTGACCTCAAATTCCAGCTGGAGAAACATCCTATTTGAGCTTCACTACGCTCTCCTCATCCGATGGAACCTCAATTTCGAAATGAAGGCTTCAATTGCACTCAATTGGATTCCAATAGCCTGCTTCTACTGCTGCCAGCTTGGTTCAGAAATGATGCAATTGCTGAAATTGCTCCTATTGTTGTAGCTTCAATACATACTACTACTTCTCACAGCCCGCAGCTACTACCAGCTAGCAGGGAGATTAGGAGTAGAAGAGGAGTAGAGAAGCCGTAAAGAAGAGAAGAAATAAAGTGGAGAAGATTTGACTTCCCTGGTGAAGTACACGAGGCATCCAAAACTCATGAGAGGTTAGGTAGGTAACTTGTGCCATTGACACATAACAAGAATAACTTACTCTAGCAGGAAATAGCACTGCTTTGGGATACTTTGTGGCATGCACTTCATGCCAACATGCTGTAAACTCGTCCTGAGGCTCTACCAAAAGTGTCGACTGCTGCTAATACTATAGTTATTCCGCCAACTAACCCTCAGGGGCACTACAATGGGTCCATTGTGGTGGTGGAGGCTGAGAGTCAGAAGTATCAATAGAATTAGAGGAGGGTGGTAAAGAGTCATTTGTGGGTGAAGGTTCATGGTTTAAAGAATGATCATTTAGATTGTGAGAAGTATGCTCTGTTGGTGGAACAAGTATAAAATTAGAGTTGGTAGCTAATTGTAAAGAGTTTGAGCTTGGGGGATTGCTCTCAACAGGCAAGACCTCATGTGGTGCTAAGTGAATTGGTTGCATATTGGAGTGGCATGATGACTTAGGTACGGGGGTCATGGAACTAGGCACGAAATTTGAAGGCGAAGCTGTTGAAAAAATAGAAACAGCAGGAAATTGAGATTCATCAAATACTACATGCCTTGAAATAAATATT